>CABFVX010000167.1:0-224947 GCA_902151425.1 Timema shepardi | reverse complement strand
TATTATTATTATTATTATTAGCACCGCGTCTTACTACCCGTTCGGGTTATACGCACTTAAGCTAATGTGTAATGGTAGGGTGATTGTAAGATGAAATGGAGGACCTACAGTTTAACGTGGAATACGAACCACGGTGGAGGCCTGGCATTCCCCACATTCACAAGTTGTGATTAATACTCGTCTTGTCAGAGGTGAAGGAAGGGTTTGGCAACCAGATAAATCTTTGCCGGGACCGAGGATTGAACCCCGGAACCCTAGCTCAGAAGTCTGATACCTTACCTCTAGGCCACCAGGTCACCATCAATAATGTTAACTTTATTTTAGCACCATATCTTACTACTTACTGATTTAGGTTATGCAGTTTAAACCTATGAAATGTAATATTATTGTATAATTAATAATACATAAACCAAAACCAAGCACACGATTTGCTCAAAACTCTTTTATAAATATTAGCTATAGCTATATTTAAAAAAAAAACATTATTTTGTTGCAAATCTTATTTATATGCAGTTTTTCTTACTTTATAATAAATATGATCTTTAAAAAAATCTGATTTACAAAATGATTTGAAGGAAATATAAATGTGATCTGAAAAGTACGGATCAATCGGCTAATCCTAGATAGATCAGTGGTAGATAGCTAATTGGTGCACAGGGTTAACTGTCCCGAGTTAGATTCCCTTGTCAAAGTGTAATTTTAAACTAATTTAAATTTAAAGGAAGAATGTGGGCCATAAAATTCTAGGGACACCACAAAAAAGAATATGTATTATGATACTAATCTACATTGATATAATGAAGATTGTGTTAGTTGTCATGAACATTGCACGACATCTACCGCAGGCAAAGATCTAAAAAAAAATAAAAGATAGATAGTAGGCCTTGCGCATGAACATGTGAAATTCAAAGCTAGAATTTTAGAATTTGGATTAAATCTTTTATAATTAACTAAAACTGGGATGGAATCAAAGAATTATTAATAAAATGAGTTTGTTTGCCTATTTTTATTTTTGCGCAATAACTATTGGACTAAAAGTCTGACATCTTAAAAATTAGTAGCTTATGTGCTCCAACGTGTGCACCTTGAAGCAGGAATCTTAACATTTTAATAAGATTGTTTAAATTAACTAAAAACCGTATTGGAAGTAAAAAGCCCATTGGTAACGTAAAACTTCAATACACTAACTTTAAAATTACCTTTCACATAAAATCATGAAACTATAATTTCTCCTGGGTGACACCACCAACTTTGGAATAAAGGCATATTCAGTGACACAATAAAAATAATATAGGTCAGGAAAATATAATGACACAACCAGAAAGAATACAGATCATGATACTAATGTTAGAATAAATGAAATTCCAGTGATACAACCATGAAGAATACAGCTCATGATACTAATGTTGGAATAAATTAAATTCCAGTGACACAATCATAAAGCATACAGGTTATGATACTAATGTTAGAATAAAAGAAATTCCAGTGACTCAACCATAAAGAATACCGGTCAGGATAATAATATTATAATGAAGGAAATTATAGCTACGCAACCAGAAATAATACATAATGTTAGAATAAAGGAAATTATATTTACAAAACAAGAAAGAATAACTAATGTTAGAATAAAGGAAATTATATCTAGACAATAAGAAATAATATAGGTCAGGAAATTCTGTTGAAACAATTAGAAAGAATACAAGTCTAGATACTAATGCTATAATAAAGGAAATTATTGTGAACAACTAGAAAGAATACGATCCATAATACTAATGTTGGAACAAAGGAAATTCTAGTGACACAACCTGAAATAGTAAATATAATAATAATGTTAGCATAAGGAAATTTTTGTTTTCTAAGCTATAAAGTATAATAGCGTTGTAAATTATATAATAAATTAAATTATTTTTACTGAACCTGATGCAAATATAAGCCATGATATTAATGTTAAAATAAAGGAAATTTTACTTACCAAAACTTTTAAATTTTACTTACCAAAACTTTTAAATTTCACTAATGACACAAATGCTATAATAAAGGAAACTTCAGCTATCCCAACTGAAAAAGTATAAGTAATGTTATTAATGTTTAAATTAAATAAATTCAAGCTACCCCCAACGAGGAAATATAAGTAATATCATTAATGATAGAATTAAATAAATTTTAATTAGCGGAGCTGAGAACATAAAGGTAATGATACTAAGTGCGAGGGAGGACCGAACGGGCGGGAAATAAAGATCCATTCTTGAGATCGATCTCTTGGAGACGTGCTCGCCTTGCTGCAGTGGCGTGGTAATGAATTTTAGAACACTGACACACTACCACATCACCATGAGGGAGAGGGGGAGTGACAGAGCTAGGAGGGAGGTTTAAAGTTGAAACACACTAATACACTCTACCCCTACCATACTCGTTATTTTTTACCTGGTTTTGGTAACCGTTGAGTTATAAGGCCTATCCATACATTAACCGTTCTAATTAGATAAGGATGAAGAGGGTATAATTTTAGAGGAAATGTACCTCCATTTACGTAGGAGAGTGGGAAATCGTTTAGAAAAAAAAATCCCTAGTACAATTGACTTGACACAGTACAGTACGTAACAAGACACGCAAATTTGAAGAGGATCTTTTAATTTTTATTTCTCAATTATTTGAAGTTTTTCTTAATTGACTGATTATATCCACACACGAGAATTTCTATTAGCGAGAGCGAAAGGGCCTACCAATTTTGGAGGAAAAGGTATTTTAACACACTTTCCAGGGTTCTTTTACATGCTACAATCGACATTGAACTAACGACTTTACTTCCCCTTCTAAGAAAATTGTGCTACGGTTTTATTATCGCCCAATAAATATTTGCTAACCCCAGCTGGGATGGAACCCACTTGCATAGGTTCATGAGGCGAACAAGCTACCACAAGACCAGTGAGGTCGACTTTAAAGGGATCGATCCCAAGTCTCCTCGCCTGATTTTCTATGTGCTCCTGCCTATAGAAACTTATGCTAGAACGAAGCTGAGTGTTGTTTTCTAACGTAGTGTTAGTGTTTTTGTGTTGGTCATGTTTGCACCACCTCTTACACCTTGTCCGGCTATCCACATATATTAAATAATGAGGTAAGGATGATAATTAATGTAGAATTTATAGAAAAGCTACCGCATTTTCGTCTAGGGGGGGTGAGCAATAATTTAGGAATAAACTAACTTAGGTGTATCAAGCCTGGTTTTGAAACTTGATCTCCCGACTACTGATGAATTAGACTAGAAAAGTTTGACTTTTTGTCCACGTGTCCACCAATGTGGCTAGTATTAGTGTTGTTTGACTGTCTATCTTACATCGGTAGACAATTGGAATGGACATTAACTTTGGCTAATCGGTTTTGCCAGTGACGGAGAGGTCAGGGTTAAAATCTCAGCCGTAAACACTGAGGGGATGATACTTAACGGTTTTTCACCTTCCCTCCACAAAAAAGCGTAAATTTAATCTAAATTGCACCTTCCTCATCTCTACCCCATTAATGTAGTTAATGTAGTAATTATATATAGCATTGATGGTGTTAGTGTAATTTTCTCTATGTTGGTGAAGTTAGACTGTTTCCTGTCCATTCCTACTTTTCTTTAATCTTACTTTAATCTTGGGATCAACAAGGACCTCACGGAACATTGTAGGCCTATTGTATTGTGCAATCATAATTTTCCTGGCTTGGTATAAGGATACACGGAGCCAACCCACACCGCACTGGCGCGGATCAATCGTCTAGACTTGTAGAGCATTCATCCGCACTTTTATAATACGTTGCGGACTGTGTGGCCAACAACACCCGAATATGCATGACGATTCGAGCGTCTCCGTAAATGTTCAGTAGCTTCCGAGCCTTGATTTTATGCCAACCGCCAAGCAGTGCGCGTGGGAACGTACTGTAAATTTACACCCGGGTTGGAAAATAAAAGACGGGGTTATTTAAAAAAAAATCCCAACAGAGTTTTGTTTTATTGCTTTTTGAGGGGGATTTTATTTGACTTTTAGGGTTAAATTTTTATTTTCTATGTGTGCTAACTGATTTAACCACCCGATCAAACAGAAACATTATTCCGGGTCAAGTGAAGCTTGAATTCGAACACTTTGAAGATTGTTCTTGCATGGTTTCCACAACACTACTTTCGATGGCAGGATTGCAGTGGCGCAGGCATTCAATAGAATTTTCCATCACATTCTGCGTGTGTAGCCACTTGAAAGAAAATTCGTTGGGGTGGGGTGCGTGCTGGCACTGTGTAGCCTTTGTGTACGTTTGTGCTGTATCATCGTCGCTGGTACATGGATGCTTACCAGGTCCCTGGCTGCTTGCATGTAGCTATGATTCTCACTGTGGAACATTTATACATTGCATCTGTTTACATTTATGTAAGAAGATGGTATGAGATGCTAGCTTTGATCCGTGTTTCGTGTTATTGGAACGTGTTTCGTGTTAAGGAACGATGCTGTCTCAGTCATCTGATGACAGTGATAGTGATTCATTTTTGACAAGAATGTAGTTTGTGACAACGATAAAGAGGAGAAGGCTTGGCGTGTACCCTTTGAATAAAGAACACCATCGCTAAGGTAACTTTCAGCAGTTCTATAAAGAGCTCAAGAACTATCCAGGGAGGCTTTACAGGCACTTAAGGATGTCACAACTATATTTTTAATCTTATTGAACCAGAAATTGTGTGAAAGAACCAATCATAGCTCAAGTTTCGAGATGCCCGGCTATGGTTGAGGCTATGGAAAAAAAACAATGTATTTGTTATCATCACTATAGCGAGGATAGCAGCGGGTATAAAAGGCAAGCAGCGCTGATGCAGGATAAATGCACCAATAAGGATTACTAGTTTTGTTTCATAATTTACACACACCCATGTTCAGAGTTCAGTAATGTGCTAGCAGCAAGGATGCAGCTTAAACGTATCCTTAACTTAGGAGTTCCGGCCAGGGGTCACTGATGCAGGTTTATTTGTCACTGCCATTTCAGTTAGCCGGTAGTGATATTCAAATGAGTGAGATCAATTTCCGTGAACATAAGCATGAAAGCGTCCCCGGGTTTCCTCATGTTTCGTAAGTGTACTCTTACAACCATTACTGTTTCTAGCCTATGGTCTGAGTCAATTTTTTATTCAAGTCATATATTTTCAACTACCGTCTTGCTAGGCCTGTCTTAGCTTCATATACTCTATAATTTAAATAAGTATACTACTGATACGTGCTAGTACTCTTGCAGCCAGCTGGCTTTATACAGCGCTCCTGGACATCAAGACCCAGGGCAGTTTCTAGGTCAGTACATAAATAGCTCCAACTCCCCACCCCTAAGGGTGGGATGATCCGGATCAGGCCGGATACCATAGAAGGCGAGAATTAACTCCTCCCTCCCCCCTATCAGTAACATTGGCATGACCGGCACTGGGGACTCGTGCCTACTACCCAGGGTAGTACCCGGAGCTGTTTACTTCCGCTCACAGAAGTGACCTTACGATCTCCACTCTTTCCCGTGTGTAGGGGAATTGGATTACGCCCATTGCGCGTGGGAAAGTAATTCCCCACTAATCGTGCTTATGAGTGGAGGCACCCATGTTCTAGCTCATGCATTAATAACTATCCGGGCTTGCACCGGAGCTCTAAAACGGCTCACCGCACAAATGAAGAGGCCCAGGCTCGCGGACCCAGAGCCCCAAACGCCAAGGCCCATAACGCCAGGAGCCCTGGTCCAAAGGCCTGGACCCCACCACTCTGCTTACGCCATCACTCGTCGGCGATTAAAGTGCATTGCCCTACAGAGTCCAACCCATTTCTGGGCTATCGTCATGAGGAGAGCCCACGACGTTGACTTTCAGCCCGGCCCTGTGTACTACTTATAAAGAAAGAAGTCTAATTGAGGCATACCTGTCCGCAGGGCCACCCCAAGCACCTGTATGTAACCGATGCAAGCACCAGTCTCTCTTGTACGGGAAACTTAAGACTAGGACAATCACAATATCCAGTCCTCAAACGTTAATTTATCAATATGAAAAGGTAAACCAATATTTTCATCAATGATAAATTTTTGACCATGTCGGGAATCTAAGCTGGGACCCTTAGCTAAGTAGGCAGACACGTTACTGACTGAGCTAGAGTATTGGACTCATAGGTGTACTGACTGAGCCAAATGAGACCTACACCATTGGGAAAGGTCAAGTGAAGGTGAGTTGCCTCGTTCTTTACCCACTCACATTTCCTACAGTCCATTGTGTTTCCGTGTTCGTAACACTAGTCCTCCAGATATGTTAGTTGTCTACTAGCGTGACGTTCACGCTACAGATGGGTAGTAAGATGCGTTATCAAAAACCCTACTGAATATCCCAAACACGCCCCTAAAACTCGTCTCACGCTTTGACATGAATTCTTGGGCTAATGACCACACACTTTTCTTACCAATCAAATATCAACACTCAAACAACATTTATACTTCTTCATACCTAATACTCAAACCTTCCTCCCCTTCTCTGTGAGCTTGGGTCTCTTATATCTGGGTCTTTCTTCATTGCCAGAATGAATGATATAAGGTGAGTGACAACAAAGTTTGACTGTATGATTCTAAGCCATATTCAAAGGATGATCCTATTTATTGCACTCATTGTTTTCATCCACAATCCAGGGAGTTACTTGGGTACAGGATGAGGAAGAAAGCGCAAACTAATTTTCTTTAAGAGATTATGGGGAAAACCAAGTTAAAATCACAAAAATGGTGAGTTTAGTCGGAGATCGTAACATTTAATAACACTTAGTTGTCACACCTGGGCGAAAAATAACATAAGTCAAATTTCTTGACTGTCCCACCCAGTTATAGGTCTTTTATTAAAAATAAAAAAATAAGCACAGTGAAAGTTCAGACATCTCGTGATTTTTGTGCTAATATCTAGCTAAAGACCTTTATTTAGAAAACCCCTACCACTTTTTGGTATGGAATCGGGAAATTTGTTAAAATATCGTCTATAAATTCACCTATTAATTAGATATAACTGTTTCAAGATACATTTTCCAGACAATTCGAACCTGTTTGAAATGGTATATAATCAAAATTTAAACTGAGTATGCTATGTACTTTTGGTGGGAGGAGAACTTCACCATAAAGTGATTTACAAATAAGCTTTTTAATTACTTTCCTAAATGGAAACTCTATAACTCAATCAGTGAGTCAATGACTCAATCAGCGTGTCGTTGAAATAGGATTTGATTGTGACAATAAATTGATTGTTAATACAAGCCCCCAAACAACCGACAAATTTGGTGAATAATTAAGTGACAAGTTTATATGGCGTCTGGTTGAAGTGGGTGGGGGATGAATCTATTTACATACACGTGTAGGCAAAACCGGTGGTCACTGAGTCTAAGGCATCAGGTTTGTGATAGACTGTATTGCCTGGAGCGTGAAGGTCAAGGTTCGAAACTCTGATGGGCGCATTGCAACGATGGTTTCCCACATATGATTTATATGTGTGGTTTTCTCATCCTCTCTCCATGTTCATGAATGTTCATTTAATTTAAGCTGTCCTTATCAAGCGCGTCCAGACTTTTCTGTGAAGCATTGGGTCTGGAACGGGGTCAGTTACACCTCGTGAGGAAAATTGAGCTCCGGTCTAGAAAACCGAGTTTAGCTGCTGGAGGGTTTATTTTGCTGACCACATGACACCCTCTCAGCAGATGTTGGCACTATATTTGCCAACATGTAGCATCCACTTGGTTGGTATAGCTTACTTAGCTGCGGGCTGACGTTATGTAGTTTATTATTTTATAATTTCTAACCTCCAACTTGAGCCTTTATTTAGTAAACCTTGTGTTGAACGTGATTGTTAAAAAAAATTATCACTCAACATCAACTATGACAGATTATTTACTAATTTCACGAGTTAATAATGTTTTGGTCTTTACCTGTGTAAAGGCTTGGGAGTTTAATTTCGGTACATAGACGCACCCAAGTTCGATATAAGTTTTGTCTGACATATTTAATAGAAACATTCCAAATTGTGTTATTATTATTATTTAAATGTATTCTGTTACTTAGCTGGTTAATGATAGCTTTTAAATTTTGTTCCCTTGTCAAGGCTCTTAAAACCCATCAAGGCTATTTGTATTTTCACAATAATGAAAGGAGGAAGGCAGAAATTAAATTAAGTATATTCGCATTTAGGAGAAGGGGAGGTGGGGGTTGGGAACACTTAGTAAGAAAGTCAATCCATCCTATTGTAATTTGAACACCAACCTCGTGGTCATTATAAAACTATTCAAGACGAGACTGATATCTATTTCCACGTTCCCACAGGTATGGGTATATTTTTAGTTGACTCACCACTAAATATTAATAATACGAACTGAAATAATAGAAATCTCAGGCCTTATTTTTACCATAAAAGTATAGTCAGTATTTAATAAGAATAAGTGCTAACATTTTTTGTTAAAAATTATATTTGAGTAAACTTGGCTAGGATTTACCTATCTTACCCATATTTTTTTGTGTAAAGTGTCAATTTCGCAAGAGCCTGAATTGCTGGACACGAGGAGGTTTGGGTTAGAATGTTAGCTGGTTGCGTGGGGTTGGTTTTTTTTTACATGCATCACTGTGGTTTTCCCATTCCTTTTAAAGGCTAATGTGGGTGCGTTTTATCTAGATCGTCTTCTTCCTCCTTACCCCATAGAGTACGTCGTTAATGATATTGGTGTTAAAATGATTCAATTAAAAAATAAATGCTACCACACAATATTACCTACTCCCTATTATTATATGAAATAAAATGTTCAAAAAATTTTACTACCTAACTTTAAATACACGTTCTTAGTAAAACTAAACTTAATTTAGCCACCCATACACATTTAGATGTAGATTTAAAACATAAAATTTTAACCCATTAAAAATTCTAATTTTTCTAAATTACTCAATATAAAACTACCCTTTAAATAATTGCTATTCAAAATAAAATTTAAGCATTTTTTACTATGGGAAACAATTCTCAGATAACTGTTTTATAGAAAATTATTCGAGAAATTTTCCGAGAACTTCAAATTTTATAAGATTAGTCATCAGTAAGTTTTCCTTAATTTTTGATGTAACATTAAAATCGCCTCAATATATGAGGAAATAACATCTAAATATTAAGTTTGAACGAAATTAATCCAACCGTTTCGGCTTTGGCTCTAGGTACACACAAACAGATAGAATATTAAAACCTACTTTTGGGGTTTCTAGGCACATAAATCATAAAGAATAATCACAATTTCGAGGTCAAGCAAAGATGTTTAACAATTACAATAACTTTTCCATCAAATAAAATTAATATATACGTTTAAACTTATGTTATCCCAATACAAACTGGTGATTCTCGTATAAAAGACAGTCATATTTTTTAATAATTGTAATGAAAGCCTTCATTATTTATCTTTATTTTCTGTTGACCTTGTTGAGAGATAAATATTTTGACTTGAGGTTTTGACAACTGTCCACATTTCATAGATCTCTTAAACCGAAAAAGTGTTTTTTGCGATGCCATTCATCTGTGTGTCTGTATGTTCGTGTGTCTATATATTTATGTGTCTGTATCTCAGCCTGGAGCATAAGCCATTTTAGCGATCAGGCTGAAGCTTGATAACTAGGGTGTTCATAGTTTTCCCCCCGATGGATTTTTGAGATTAGATATCAAACCTTAAAACTAAGGGAGTTAACTGAAGAACAAAAAAATAAAAAAATAATTTTCTCCAGATCCTTTCAAACTACTTTGATTACACTTTGTATACAAGCATTGCTAACATTACAAACAATATGGCAGCTCTCATTTTCCCATGAAAATGACTTTAAGGGTACATTATATAACCAGAAATTTCAAATTGAGATCATATCTTGGCAACTATTGTATATACCATATTCTGAAAATTGAAAAAATGATACCTGGACACGGGAATTGAACCTGGGGCATTTGGCTTAGTGTCCAGGTGTCATTTTTCAATTTTCAGAATATAGTATGTATTTATTATTATTATTTGTATTATTTAGCACCACGTCTTACTACCCGTTCGGGTTATAAACTTAAGTACTAATTACACCAATGAATTATGAATTGGGAAGATTGAAATTAGAGGAAGTTAACCCGCATTTAAGTGGAGGGAGAGTGTAAAAGCATTTAGTAAAAACCACACCCAGTTTACCCGACCGAAATTCGAACCTCGATCTTCCCGTCCTCGGTTGTCTAGCTCAACACGACTAGCGCGTTAGCTAACTACGACACCGAGGCGGATTATAATATCCAGATGCGAGTAAATTTTCACTAAAACATATATAATAGCTTTAGCTATTTGATTCTTATTTTATATACCAGTTAAATTAACATATTTTAATTGGAATGTATTACTATAAAACCAATAGTTTCTGAAATATAGGCAAATATGTATTTTAAGGAACCCTTCTAATATTTCAGCAAGCAAAGAATTTAAACAGATAACGAGTCTGGTGATTCTTACTCTAGTATCTCATTTGACCATCGAAGCAAAATAATTGAGAATTAAGTAAAACAGAGATTCAAAGTGAAACTTGTAGCTAGCAAAAAATAAAACACGTTTTAATCATCACGGAGTTTTCCTGGAGAATGACCTTTTGCCAGGAAGGCTTCAGGGCTTAATTTCAACCAGACTTACTGAACTAGGGCTAAGAATGGGTTACAGGGGATATTTGATTTTTTTTTTAAATCTAGTACCCTATCTTTAACACTAGGGCTATGTAAATGATGTCATGAGCAGGTGACTAATTAGAAGAAATTCGCCACCGTCGGCGTGACGAGGGAGTGGAAAAATCACCCTGATAAATCACACTTGGGAAACCATCACCAAGTCCACCCGACCAAGACTAAGAGTTTGAGCTCCTTTTAGTTCGGAAACTGATTACTTAGACCTACGTGACCACAGATATGGATAGCCGCAACGGGGTTCAAAATATTCTTACGAGGTATGTATTATCTACCCTTTATCCTTTTTATTCATATTTACTAATAGAAGACTCCTACTTCCACTGGTTAGGACAAAGAATGTTTTTATTATATTTCTAAGTGTTTACTTATTTTAACACAAGTATTACTAATATATCACTCTGAGAGTAAAAGAAGAGAAAGCTTGTTTATAAGAATTACACCCACATTAGCTTGTTGAGGGAGTATACAAATTACATATGGTCCATCTTGTCGTAATTCGAGCAATGGCCTTTCCTCCAGAAATCAAGCTATTATACTGTTAGCCTATCGTGTCAATCTGTGTGAGCTTAAGCTCTCAAATGGACACTAACCAAACCAGGGGTCATCAAACTTGTTATTATTAAATTAAATAAGATATATCGATGGCCGTAATGAAAATTCAGAGACATCGCATTAAACTACTTTGTATTTTATACTATTTTTTTATAATATAAAATTACAATGTATATATAATGTATATGAAGATTTATTGAAGAATACTACAAAAAGCCTATATGATACACTTCACTTACCATAAAAGTTGGCAGTATTAACCTGACCTATCACATTATTATCTTTTAAGCTCGACCATAGTCTAATGTCAAGGTGAGACTGCTAGTTTACGGGGTAAAAGGAATGTGCATGGATACACTCAAGCTTTTAATAACGTGTTTAATATATTATGTAACTTGTAAACTGTGCATAATTTTGCAACTTGTTATTGGGATCTATGGAATTGCATTACTTCACCAGTATATTTATATTTGGTTTTGAAGTAGAAACATAAGATATGAGCCACATGTTACTTAACTGTTATTATTGACATGTGTTCTGACTTTGCTAGCGAACTCTTAACACGTTGAAAGATCGTTGTAAATATAAACATACGTCAAAGAACTCACCAACTAAGCGTGGAAAATAGTTGGTTTTTAATTAATAATAAATAAATACATCTTCATCAAAGTTGATAGTGTTTTCTAACCCTAAAAAAAAATTGTTCCTTTCAAAATCACTAAGCATCTTATTGACTCATTATACTTGTAAATATGTGGAATACCAGGCCTCCACCGTGGTTTGGATCCCACGTTAAACTGTAGATCCTCCATTTTCATCTCACAATCACCCTACCATTACACATTAGCGTATGTGCGTATAGATCGAATGGGTATTAAGACGCGGTGCTAATAATAATATTTAAGCGTATAACCCGAACGGGTAGTAAGACGCGGTGCTAAATATTATTATAATAATAATAATATTTTTTCATTCTCTCTCCTCCCAGCCAACTGATAGCTTTATTTTTAAACAACGTGTTTTACTATCGGTCCAGACTACTAACCATGCTAATGAGCTAGGAAATGACGAAGGTTATATTTTGAGAGAAAAATACCCACATTTGCGTGGAGGGTGATTGGAAAACTACTTAGGAAAACCAACCACGATTCTAACTTCAATCTCCATGTCATTGGCAGTATAGTTTAACACTATATTAACTCCTTAGACCATGTCACCACCGAAGCAGAGATGACCTTTATTAAAAGAATTAATGAAATACCTACCTTCCCCTACACCATCGTTCTAGTGCTCTCTATTGGTGAGCTATGGAAATAGTTTTTAAATTTCAGTTAACCTTCTTGACTTTTGTCCATTTGCTAGCGTGTTCTTTGAGTACACATTCGACTGAACAAATTCTCGCAGATATACGCGCCTCAAAAATTGATCTGAAATCCGATATACGCTTGCTCGGTAACTAGGAAAGGTAAACGCAGGTGTGAAAATCCGATAGATATCAAGAACAGGGATGTAGGTATGGGAGGAAGTTGTGGGAAGAGGTTAAACCCTCTACGCCAGACCCATGTTGAAATTATATAATAACAATCCTAGAGATATTCCAGAATATGTACTCGACAATTTAGATAAAAGTCAATTTCGTCTGGAATTAAAGCTTTAGTGGACCTACATAAGGTATTAGCATAAGAATGAAAATTTATTATATGCATAGATATAAGGTTTATTATTTTAATTAGGAAGAGCTGAATTATGTAAAAATATAGTCTATCTAGGTGATAGGTAAATTTAATTTGCCAGCAAAAATTAAAATTATGTTTAAGCTTGACAAACGCACTCCTCTATCTTCAAAGAAGAAATCCCTCGGGACAACTCTAACCAAGCAGCTAAATTCCTTTTTACTTAGCCTACAGGATAAATTATCTTTAGGTTTTACAAACTAATTGTTCTATGGTCCGTTTTCATCAGATAATAATTGGTAAGATACAGTTGGGCTGCAGCTTTGAAGGTATTCTTCGCATTCTTGATCCAAACGATAGTATCTAAATCACAAAGACTTGTCAACTTAGCTAAATGTATGGTTTTAATTGGCAAAACGTCCATGCGGGAAACCCGCTCAACCGGCTCGCACCAGAAAAAGGCAGAGATCTAATTACGTGCCCTCCAAATCCACTGGCAGAAGAGCTTATCTCCAAGAGTGAAATATTGGCTGGATTGATGGCCCATCCAAACATCGGCTATCACGGAGAGAATAGGGATGGGAAGGGGGGGGGGAGGAGGTTGCCCACGCGATCTGACACAATCAATCACGCCTGTCCACTTGTACAAGACACACACACAAAGACGTGCGCCCTGGTTCACTAGCTCACAAGAGATCATATGGACGTCGAACCGAGCTGACGACCACGGAAGTCCGCCTAAATGACTCAAGGAGCATGAGGCATTAATATACATATTAAATTCTGGTTCAAAAATGAGATGAAGATACTTATGAGTGAAATAAATTTAATAATGATTGAGCTATATACCCTGTACTCATCACAATACATTGTTAGGACTATCAAGTCTCATAGATTACGTTAGATTGGACATTCAGCGTGAATGGAAGATTCTAGAAACTTGTTCAGGGTACTAACTGACCAATACGATGTTAAGAAATCATTGGAAAGGCCTAGACTAAGATGGGAGGGTAGCATTAGAATAAACCTGAAAAAGATGGGTGGAATGAGGTGGACTGGATAGCTCAAGATAGGGATTTATGGCGTACTAAGTGCTGCAATGAACGTTAGCGTGCCTAATACCATAGAACAAGTAACATAATATGTAATCTGTTTACATTCTGTACTGTATTGTACGTGACTATTTTTTTTCCTTTGCTTATCACTACCCATCTTGATACTACTCATTTAACTTTACTAATGAATTGTATATGAGGATGGTAGAGTGTAGAAAAAATACATCCACATATGCGTGGTGAAAGAGTAGATGAAGACATTTAGAGAAAATTAATTTTAGTACATTCATGTGGAACTCTAATCATGATCCACTCTTCACCATAAAACCATACTATACAAGCTTGACATCGAATCTCCATATCTACCGGGGTGAGATAAATGATAACAAACAATACAATACAATACAATACAATACAATAATATTGTACATATTTTATCATATGGCCTGTTATAACTCGGAACAAAATTTTATATAATCGATTCCTATATGTTTTCTTCAAAACATCAAGATTTTTGTTTTTTACGCATATTATATATTCTTCGGATTTAATTTTAAGCCAAATTTTAAAATATGCCGTATTTTTTTTAACTAATACGAATTTTTAAACATTGGGTGGGCCTTACGCCTTCCACGATATTATATGCGGTTAAAAGGAGGCCATCGTGGTAATTTGAATCAGGGGGATTTTAAAATCTTAGTTTGTAAATATTTAGATTTTATTTGTATTAAATATATTCAAAAGGGCAAGTTTTATACTATTTTTCTTAAATTTTGGAAAAGTATTTAAGACAATAAGGCGGGAAAACCAATTATATTGACAGTATATTTATATAGCACCAAGTCTTACTACCCTTTCGCATTAAACGCTTAATGACTAATTACGCTAATGGGTTAGAAATTGGAAAGGTGGAATTTTAGAGGAAGTGAGCCTGCATTTGCGTGGAGGGAGAGTTTAAAACCATTTAGGATAAACCACACCTATTCACCCGACCAAAATTCGAACCTCAATATTCCCGTCCTGAGCAGTCTAGCTAAACACAAAACCAGAGCGTTAGCCAACAACGCCAAGGCGGGTAAATTGTCAGTATAGTCTGGTCAGTTTTGCTGGTGAAATGTAGGATAGTAAGTATATTTGAATCCCAACTGGGCGTGTTGAGGTAATATATTTTTTTAACTGACCCCCTCTTCCCCCGTCTCCAGTCATGCAATTAGGTTGTAATCACACTAAATCCTACTTTCGTAATCCTTAATTCACTACTTCAATAGCCAGGAAAATATGTATAAGTCGTAATACGCTTAAAATGAAATACACAAACTCTTTTTGTTTTCATTTTATTGAGTTAAAAATAACCTTCACATGTTCAACAAAAAGGTATGAACCGTTGAGGTTCAATAAATAACGCGCTTTGCGAAACCTCCCTCTTAGTCTGGAAATGGTTTCGTCCATCACAAATAGCACAATATCGCTGAACATTCTACCGAAAAGGGACTTTTATTTTACTTTGCATGGCAACCAAAATGTGTAGACCTGTCTACTTTGTTGACAAAGGAAATCCTCGTAAATTAAATAGCAAGCTGCTAAGTGAAGGCAAGTGTATGAGTGAGAGAGAGGTCTGAATGGATAGGTAAGGGTGTACATAAACAACATTTCCAACAGTCAAGTATAGACTTACACAGTAGAGTTGAATTACTTAGTAATTATATGAAAAGGAAAATAAAATCTACATTAAGAGTCCATCTCCCTCTACGAATACCGAAGGCGTGAGTCAGGATGGGTGCATAGCAAAGAAGCTAATCTATTTTTTATGCAAAGAAGCTTTCATTGAAATATTCTTAAACATATTTTTACAATACCTTAATGATATACTGTACAGTTGTCCGGAAACAAACAAACAAAACAAAAACTATGTACAGCTCGTTCTAAAATAAATGGGGAATTTTGGACGGGTAGCGCTTTGTGCGCATACTCGTCGAAACACGCCGCTATCTTTAGACGTCTTAAAACCCGGTTTAAAACATCAAACTAACCAGAATCTAATCTAGGAAGTCTACGATAGTTCTTTTTATCACTTTTTAGTTTACTTATAATGTGTTTTGGAGTATTTTATTATCTCAAATACTTACTTTCTCGAGAAACTGTTATAATCACTAAAATGGTCAACCTCAAAATAATAATAATATTGCACTTCAGGACTACATTAATACTAGCCCAGTAGGGGAAAGATTAGCCAGTACTAATATACTATCATCCAGGGGGTGCCCAAATATACTAATCGTATATTATTTCGGTGGAGGCTCTTTCCATGTCCCGATGAGACGAGATTATGGTGAGTATGAGTGTGTGGAAATAGTGAAAACACTTAAATTTAACTTGAGCCTAATTAATCAAACCCTGGTGACTATTATTGTAGCTCCCCTTTCGAGAAAAATATCTAAGTATAGCCCGGGAACCCTGGGCTCGTAGTCAGGTGCCTTGACCACTACACCACGGGGCTGGTTAACCTCGAAATAATTATGGGTCTTGAAATGTAAGGTTTACGTGGGGTCCAAATCTTCATGGTGGGAGTGTAGGAAACGCGAGTTAAGATAAGTATTTTTGCAGTTTTTTTAATCCAAATATTTTTTTTGCTCAAAACAAATTATAAAGTGCTCCAGTAGAAACATAGAGTTTATTTTTTTTCAAATTGTGACTTCAACAGTTTTTGAATATCTATTAAAGGAGTCCTGAAATATAATGACAACATTTTCTCTTCCTCTATAAAATTTCTCAGCTAATGCTGCTTTGCTCGTGGCAGATATTCAGCTACTGTTGGTATCACCACGTGAATAAAATTAAACTCTGTGTTTCCACTAGAGCTAAATTTTATTTATTTTGGCAAAAAATAATTGTTTGCTAGCAAAAATTTTAAAAACACTGCCCTTATCTCGCGGACCCTACACTACCATCTCATCTAGAAATAAAATAGCTTGCTGGTGACGAGGATTACCAAGGTTCGAATTCGGTGAAAAACAATGGATATAGGAATTCTCAAGGGTTTACCCTGAATACCACCTTTCTCATCTATACTCAACTAGCGTAATTAATATACGTGTGTATGGACCCGGTGGGTATTAAGACGTGAAGAAAAAACTGCCTTTCACAAATATTAATTCAATTATATGTTTAAAATTATATGTTTAAAATTATATGTTTAAAATTACATTGGAAAACCATAAATGAACACCGTCAACACCATTAAATGCATTATTTAAAACGACAGCTATTTATACTAAATGTTATTTTCAAATAAACTCATGTACACTTAGTAGCAAATAAAAGCTGTTTCCCAGTCAGAGTGGCTTTGATTCCAGTAGCCAGTATAGTAGCTGATGATCTCACACGGCCATCGTAGACTTCGCCTCAAACTATACAGTTATATATGATATTAAGCATAAGACTAACATTGGAAGCTCAATGATAGAGCTATGGCGGGATAACTCAACGGTACCGGATTCGATAACTGTGTCAATTTACCGTTTTTCAACGTGAACATTAATTTATAGACTTGTTGTTGAGAGTAATATTAATTTTTATTAAATCACTTTACTTATGACCCAAGAACAAACAAACTAACATTTAATATAAAAACCGGGCACATTGTACTGAAGCGTAGTGTAAGTAAATGATATTACATTTAATAATATAATATATTCTAACTTAAAAGTAAATTTTCAGTTTCGGTTAATAGTAAGCCACCCTTAAATATATGTTGCCTTAATATATATTATTTTATTGAGTCATTTTAAACACTCTTAATTATTGTTTATATTATTATTGTTAAAACTATTTTTTATTTTAAAAAACTCAAAATTTGGTCATTATCTAACTACCCTAGAATATTTAAAAAAATCAAATATACAATCTTATTTGTCATGTAAAACACTCTTTAAATAAATATTTATAGCAACATTGTTGGAGACATCTACAAACAATTTCAAATTTTTAAAAATCAATCATGTTTAAACAACCGTTAAAGGAAATTATTATGCTACAACAATTACTTAGTTCTATTTATCATGAAAATACCTTCCTAAATATCATTTTTGATCAAAATTATAAAAAAAATCAAACTTTCAATAATTAGTAATCTGAAAGCTACTCATAGTCTTAGAACTTGTAACAAAATCAGAGTTTCCCCTTGAACTAAATGCAGCAAACCATTACTGACATACAGACGGACGGACAGACCAAGAGACAGACAGACCTACAAGGTAAGGAAAATAATTGTAAGATCTACTTTTCTGAGTTTTAGGTCGCAAAAAACGTCGAAACTTATCGTAATTTTAAGGTAAAAAATCTTTTAAATGAAAAAGTAAGAATTACTGATTTACAGGCTAAATGCAACCTGTAAAACAACTTTTATGTTTAAAAGAGTTTTAGCTAACTAAATTCGGTTAAGTAAGTCCTATTAAGGATGAAGAAGTTTGAAGTTAGAGGAAATGTACCTACATGTACATGGAGGAAGAGTGGAAAATAATTTAGGAACAAAACCACCCCAAGTATACCCAACCAGGAATCAAACTTCGATATTCCCGCCATCGGCAGTCTAGTCTATTGCAAGAGTGACGCTTTAGAAAATGCGTCAACCGAAGTAGGTAATAAAGATGTTATAAATAAAAAGCACAACACACAAAACAAAAGCAGTTTACTGCGCCGTAAAGGTCAAATTGGTGTCTAGTCGGTTTACTACTTATTGACCGTAGCCTGCAATCTATAACTGTTACAATTTCTAGTTTTATTTCTTCCTACTTTAAGAAGGAGAGTGTAGGGTGACCTTTCCATTTAGTAAATTGAGCTGAACTACAGATCAATATCATTGCAACCCTAGTTCGATTCAGGGTAGTGTGTTCTAAGTTTAGTTTATAATCCGTTTTATGATGTAATATAGTTGTTAAAACTAATTATTTCATTAAATTCACCCAGCCCCGCTACCTCCCGAAAAAGCTATGCTATGTGCCTAAATTACCCACCTTTTAACCGACCCTGTTGTATAGTTATTAGTGCACCTGACTACAAACCTAGGTGTCTCTAGTTCTATTCCTACCTGGTAGCTCGGGTATTTTTCCCCGAAGGAGAATTATCACAAAGGTCACCAGGTTTTGGTTTATTAGGTTTAATTTAGGTTTAAGATCACTCCTGTCTCCCCACCTACATAATAACTCTCATTATATCATCTCATTACGGGATCAATGTGTTGATAACCTCAAGAGTTGTTCCCTGGACGACGTTTTGTGCCACCAATTTGGCTAAAAGTCTTCGCGACTGAACTAGATAATATATATATCCATATCAAATATGCCATACGCTAAAATAAAGAATATACTTTTTGTTAAAACGTATTAATTCTAAGATAAACTAAAATTGTCACCACAATACAATCTTAGTATACATTTGTGAACTAAATACTTAATGTGTTTTAATAATTCTTGTTTCTTCCCAACACGCACACAAGCACACCCCTTTTACGTAACCGGCTCATGTGAGAGACAAGTTTATGTTCTTAGAGTTGCCCCTTGATATCACCCCTCAGGCATCGTGCTCTGCACGAGCACGGGACCTTGTGGCCACTAAAGAAACATTACATCCACCAATTGTGTGATATCTGTAATTTAATTTGTTCACTACCCGCCTCGGTGGCGTAGTTGGCTAACGCGCTTGTCGTGTTGATCTCGACTGCCGAGAACGGGGAGATCGAGGTTCGAATCTCGGTCGGGTGAACTGGGGGTGGTTTTTACTAAATTGTTTTCCACTCTCCCTCCACGCAAATGCGGGTTCACTTCCTCTAATTCAACCTTCCCAATTCCTAATCCATTAGAGTAATTAGTACTTAAAGCGTATAGCCCGAACGGGTAGTAAGACGCGGTGCTAAATATTATTATATATAATTTGTTCATTGAAAGAAACTGTTTGGCCCTAGACGTGGTCGTGAGGGTTTATACGTCAAGCCCTGAGTGTAGATAAATAGAAAGAGTTGTAGGAAAGAGAGGAGAAAGTAGAGAGAAGGAGAGAGACCGGCTCAAAGACCAGCTGGGGCAGAGTTTAGTAATAACTTGCTGCTATAGTTAGTGGGATTCAGAGTTAACTACAGGTGCATTCCCAGTGGCTTTATTTCTACTTCTAAGTCCTATTAACTATTATGGTTATACGCATTTTGCTAAGCCAGTTGTGTAGGAAAGAGGAGATTAGAATTTAAAGGAAATATATCTTTATTTTCGCAGAAGGCATAGCTTTAAACCTATGAGGGAAAATCACCATAATAAACCTCGGCAGAATCCAACCACCAACCTCCCTATTTTCAACAAATTAGGCTAAGTGAACCAAACAATTAATCCACGTGACCAACGTTACGTGTCTTCAGATTTTGTGATAGTAATAATTAACTGTTTAGTTTAGGTTAGGTATGTGCACTTTCTGAACAAACTTATTTGATCAATACACGGCTAACAAACTAACTTAACTCTACAAACGACACCAATTTCAGTCACTACTCCAGCTGTAAATGCATCATTGTGAAAGGGGAAGCCCCAATCTAATCGAGTATATTTTTTTCTATCATATTGGGGTATTGAACCTGTGACCCGTGGTTCAGGAGAAAGGCGTGCTGCTGACTGAACTAGGGTGTTGGACAAATAATTTTCCTTTAGTTTTGATTGAGTACAGTCCACACGGGTGTTTGTGGTGTCGAAGGCATCGGACTCGCAATAGAATGGATCGCTTGTGATAGGGTGGTGGGCGGTCACGTATTGGCTGGGTGCGCGGAGAGTGGTTTTACACACGTATGTTGTCACTGTATTCAAGTCCTTTCACCACGGTGGGGAAAAATAGTCTCTAAATATGAGCACAATTCGGGTTATACGCTCATGTACTAATTACTCTAATGGTTTTAGGGCTTATAAAGGCTATATTTAAAGGAAGTGTGCCAGCATTTACGTGGAGGGAGAGTGCAAAACCATTTAGTAAAATTACCCTCAGTACATCCGACTGAGATTCGAACTTCAATATCCCCATCATTGGTAGTCTAGTCTAACACGAAAGTAGTGAGTTAGACCACGGGGCCACCGAGGAGGGTGAAAATTAAAATTAAACTCAAGACTTGTTGTAGCAGGTGCTCGCTTAGCCCCCATTATACGGGCTAGCAGTGTTTCTCAAATTGTGGTCCGCAGGATCCGAGGAAGTTTTACAATAATAATGAATTTTTATAACATTGATAATATAATATAAAAACTTGAAATGCAAATTATTAAATATGAAATACCCATACATTATTTCATTGATAAACCCAAGTCAAATAGAATAGTAAGGTTGTACCAATCTTAAGTTAATAAGTTCAGACAATTATTATAAAAAAATTATGAGAGTAGAAATTAGAAAAATATACTAATTCAATTAAATTATATATGTTTTCAACATTCAATTTAAACATTTATTTTAGTATTGTATTTACAATTAAAGTTAAGACTTAGATAGAAATCTCTGGAAAAAACTATAACAAAATACAGAAAAATTGTGATTTAATGAATTAAATAGTTTCAAGATTGGTAGATATATTAAGTGACAATAAAATTCAAAAAGATTGATTATAATTATAATGAACAACAACTTGTCAAATATGAAAATTTTAAACAGATTAATATAGCATAATCAACAGAACTACTAAAACATAAGTTGACAAGTCTAAAATTCTAAAATACAAGTATTGCATGTTAAAAATGTGTTACAAAACAAGGATACATAAAATAAGGACAAAACCAAGTTTAAACAGAAAGTGATTTTTCATAGGTCTAGTCAAAATCTATTACCCTTTTATTTTTATTTTCCCGTTTAACTAATGTTTTCTAAAACGCTATTTTTCGATAGCGCAATGCTTTTCCAAACCGCCACTACCACGTCATAAGAGAACATCTTTTAATTCTTATGCAAAATGGCGAAACCAGGTTACAAGATGGAACCACTACGATGGATCAAGAATGAGTTTGAGCGTTGAATAATTCACAGTGAGAAATGTAAGCAGACCTAAAATAATAAGTGTCATAGCTATGGATATCTTGCTTAGTTTGAAGGAAGAGGGCCCCAAATAACTGGAGGTAAGAAATAACGCAAATTTTCAGTAATTTTTACGTATAGTGACTTTTTAAAAACGTAAAAGTGATTGAACCACACAAAAATGTATTGCTAACGCTTTCTTGTAGAGAAAAAAAATAACGTTGATCAATAAAATATTATGCTTAAAATATCTTAATACACCCAACTAGGGATGTGAAAAAAGTATCGATAATTTACTAATATCGATATTTTAATTTCGATACTAGTATTTTTACTCGATTCTTACCCGCCTCGGTGGCGTAGTTGGCTAACGCGCTTGTCGTGTTGAGCCCGACTGCTGAGGACGGGGAGATCGAGGTTCGAATCTCGGTCGGGTGAACTGGGGGTGGTTTTTCCTAAATGGTTTTCCACTCTCCCTCCACGCAAATGCGGGTTCACTTCCTCTAATTCAACCTTCCCAATTCCTAATCCATTAGAGTAATTAGTACTTAAAGCGTATAACCCGAACGGGTAGTAAGACGCGGTGCTAAATATTATACTCGATTCTTTTACTGATATTAGTCTCACACTTGGGTATCAGATCGGTATCCAAATAGACAATTTTTTATGTCATCTTCACTCATGCTTGGATTAAATGTTTAATAGGGTAGACTGTGGAGGAAGAAAAAGTGAAACTATTTATCAATTTTCACTCATTTTCTGCATGACAAGCAAGAAGCAACTCTAGCATTTAATTTATTTTAGCTCGTCATAAATAACAGCTGTTCTTTCATCTTTGTATATCAATACAGCCTGACCGGGCAAGTGGCTACCAGTCTAACACCCCTTTATCAATGAGCAAGGTCACTACAAACCAAACAAAATAAGCTTCTCTAGAGTTCAATGAACTCACTCAACTTAAGAATGGCCCAAGTAAACGAAGCAGATAAGTCAATGTGCGTTGCTTAAGCAGATGAAGCAGTCAAGGGTGTCCATTCTTCTATTGTCTGCCAGTAGTTATTATTATTAGCACCGCGTCTTACTACCTGTTCAGTTTATAAGTACTTACGCTAATGTGTAATGGTAGGGTGATTGTGAGATGAAATGGAGGACCTACAGTTTAACGTGGAATATGATCCACGGTGGAGGCCTGTCATTCCACACATTCACAAATTGTGATTAATACACTTCTTGTCAGAGGTGAAGGAATGGTTTGGTAATCAGATAAATCTGTGCCGTGACCGAGGATTGAACCCCGAGCCCCAGCACAGAAGTCCAACACCTTACCCCTATACCACCAGGTCACCCTGTCAGTAGTTAATACATTTATGATGCAAAAGTTGAATTTATTATTACTAGATAAAAAAAATTCCAGATGAAAATTTCGATACCGATACTTACTTTTATATATATTTTTCTTTCGATACTAATACAGTATCGATATATTTCTTCCTATACTTCTAATGAGTACGGTATCGATACTTTTCTTTCGATACCATATCCTTACCCCCAAGTGGCTAGTTTCAAACCTTGGCCTCATCTAGTCATCAGCAAGCGATACTGATGCCTTTGTCCACGTGGCTGCCATTGATGGAAACAGATTAGGCATACTAATCTTTTTGCCACTTAAGAAAGAGGTTTGAAGCTTTCCATTCAAAAGTTCTTCCATTGTACCAAACTAATTGTAATTTGTAATCTGAAAGGATTACACTGAAATTAATATTATTCTCTTTGATGTAAAACGAAGGATGGTTTAATTTAATATAGACTTACTACTTCTAGACTACGCATCAAATCATGAGTCCACAATATTATTGCCTTTAAAGACGTCATTTCCATATAGATTATAGGCATTTTTTGATTGGAAATAAAAAGTTCCCTCACAGCTACAGCTCAGCTTACGTCACAGTTACAGGTTACATGTAGAGTGACATTTTGACAATCACAATGTTTATTTTAAATGCCTATTCATATTATTTATTTACTGAAAGCCCGATACCCACATCAGTGGGCATACGGAATGAGGCGCCAGCTTCATCTGGTCTGGTTCGCTGAGGCCAGGGAGCTAAGAGTTACTATCCATAAGCGCTTTCACACTTTCCATTACGCACATCTTCAGTTATAATTTCCCTAAACTCCACCTTCCTTATCCCTATTTCATAACTGTAAAAAACGCGAACATTACGGAGGGGTAGTTGGACGCAGTTCAAATAAAAAACAAGGTGCTTGACCACGCTTGACTCGGCGCGTAACTCGCAGGCAGTATTCAGCAGTAGTGCCAACCTCTCTATGTCGCTAAGTGTAGATTAGTTTCCCAAGTAGGGACATTAGCATCACTCACGCCGTCAAGTGGCCGGCGTGGCTCAGAAGCAAGAGATATCATCACGTTGACTAGATAGTTTCGGGTCTGCCTACGTATCATTTGTAATTATATTTATATGGGGGTCCACGGGGGTTAAATATATCGTATCAATCTGACTTCACTTAATATTCAAGTTAAAGTCAACACTCAGCCTTCAAATCATTGTAATTACGTCACTGTCCGTACGGAGGGGACCACGTTTAAAATAAATTAAATTAGTTGAAAAAGACGCCTGGAAAGGGGAATCAAACCCAGGACCTTTGTCTTGGTGCACCAATGATCTACCACTAATCCATCCAGGATTTATCCCTTGCCCAGGGTAGTTTTTAACCTATAGCTTAAGGCTAAGCCTGTGATGGACGTGTGGAAATCGTCAAGTCACATATGTTTGTAGTATCTGAAAGCCATCGATGCATTTGATCACTCATTTGACTCAGAATATTTCAACATGTCCATCACAGAATCATCCTTAAATTATGAGTGAAAAATGACCCTGAGCACGGGAGTAATTCTGGATAGCTCAGTAGTGGAAAATTGTGTTCTAAGTCAAAGGTCCTTGGTTCGATTTCCATATACAGGTGTCCTTTTCAACTAATTTAAAATGAATTCTCATCGTATGAGTTACTAGGTGAGTCTATCTTGTTATTCTAGCTAGTTGATATAAGCCAATTAGCTGTCGACTGAATCAGAATAAATAATTTTCAAAGTAACCTCTAGATGTAAATACATTTATCCTTGACTAAACACATATATTTCAAATCGTATTCCTCCCGAATGGTCTACGTTCTCCCCGCGTTGTGTGTTCAATACTACAGTGTTATCTGAGAATAACTAAGACAGGTAGTGATAGGCCTTCCTGTGGCGGATATGCAAAAAGAAATGAGAATATGTTTGTGTGTGTGCTAAGGATACACTGAACTTAAATTACTATTAAAAAACAAATAACTTATATAGAGAAACCATTCTTAAATACAGTGTTTGCCTGAGAGGAAAATTTGGTCTGACGGGAAGTTGGCCACTCCGGAAGCTAGCATTCCACACCTGCGGTTTCTAGCAGGTTTGGCCACTCTGTGTAGCGTTTAAAAGTACCCAATTTTCTAATTTTTGTAGGCAAAGCCATTCTAAACGAATTTTATCAGAGTCCAAAATAGATTCGAGGATAACTTCAAAGAGCATCCAAGGGCATTTAACTTTAAAATAAGTACAAGGGAAAGACGACTACTACTACCGATATCTTTGAGATATATCCAATTTTAGAAAAACTTACATGGGAAGGCCACTTCATATTCTTCTTTATTTATAAATCTTATTATTTTAATCATTACTGTTACCCCTCTTCCTTCCTTTACAAAAAACCTGTTCCTCCACCACTCGTAGACATTGGTTCATGAAAAGTTCACTTTTGTCCACTTGGTGGCCGATTGGTCTAACGTGCTACGCTCGCAGTGGACTAGACTGCCGATGACGGGGAGATCAAGGTTCTAATCTGGATCGGGTGTACTAGGGGTGGTTTACCCTAAAAGGTTTTCCACTCTATCTCCATGCAAATGCAGTTACATTTCCTATAATTTTAGCCTTATTAATCCCTAAAATCATTAGGGTAATTAGTACATAAGCGTATATCTCGAACGGGTAGTAATACGTGGTGCTTAAAAAAAAAGCAGTTTACTCCTTTTTCGCTGCGTCCTAGTGCCCGTTTGGACTATAGGCCTACGCATGCACGAATTACTACAATGGAATAATAATGAGTAAGATAGAATTATAGAGCAAGTGTGCCCTTATTGGTGTTGAGGTAGAGTTTAAAACCATTTGGGTAAATATACCCTCATTATACTCTAAAGGGGTCGAACCCAGATATCCCCGTCACCGGATATCCAGTCTAATACGATAGTGACGTTTTAGGTCATGCGACCAACAATGTGGATGAGACTAGATAAACCTTTAAGGGTCTCATGGTTAAAATTTGCTAATTTTTGTTTTAAATGGTATTATGTAAACATAATCAAATCTTTTATAAAAATTCTTCGAGAAATGCGAAAGCCCGTTATATTTTTTGACATGATTAAGGTGTGCTCGAATGTGCTAGTCTGACAGGAAATACGTGCATATATAAATCCCTAAAGCAAGAATTTACACTGAAATCTGTATATTCTGAAACTTGTTGATGTGTATTTAAGAATATATACGAGCATTTGGGAGGCTTTTCTTGAAAATTAAAAGTTACCTAAAGATTATTTCATACCCATTCGCATCCTAAATGAATTTTCCCAGCTTGATAGTAAGTTCAAAATATACAGACTGCAGCCTTTCAGAATGACACCATTATCCTTACAGTGGATTAATTCATAAATGTTTTTATATCCTTCCAAAATATCAGACAAACCTACACCAGCGGGCACGCAGAGTGAGTTGGCAGTCTAATATAGATGATTTATTGGTGAAGGGAAGGTCTGAGTTAAAATCCTAGAGTGATATGGCTGTAAGGGTCTCCTTAAGATTTTCGAAGTAAATGTGGTTAAATTTCCTCTAACGTATCCCTAAATATTACCTACTCCATTAGTGCAAGCGTGTAGATGGCCTGAGGGGTATTATGGCGTGGGGGACACAGAAGACTGCCAGAAGAAAAAAGTAGTTTAATTGGACTATAAGCCTACAGTGACATTTAAGTGTCTTCTATTTGTACGTTTTAACGTTTTAATCCTCCAAGCTTAATTAATCCATCCCACGTGTGTTCACCCACACACGTATTAATAGATCACCAACTTGCGTCCTTCGTCTGGTTGGAACTGAAGTGATAACGAGCGGACGCACGTCACTGCATCTAATATTAGGACAGGGAACAGATGGATTACTACTGATAACGAGATGATTGGAACTATAAGCCCAGGCGTGCCATTGACATTTCCGCCCTTTGAGCGCCAACCGCGTCATCCTACTCGCGCTTGCTCTTTGTTAAGGATAAACAATGAAAGAAGATTTGGAATTATTCTGGACATTTAACTGGCGAGAAAAAAAAACTGTCCCCATATGTGTAAGGCCTATTAATTGGGTAGGAATGAAGGAGGTTTAATTGATTTAGAATATAGACTCTTTTGCGTAGCTGGAGAGTAAACCACATATGTGTACTAATTGATTAGGAATAAAAGAAATATAGTTTAATTAGAATGTAGACTATTTTGCATGGATGAATGGTAGAATATATTTAGGGAAAATTATCCAAAGAACACGTGACCGTGATTAATACCTAAACCTTTATGCCAATGTAAAAACACAATGAATCCGTTTCAAGCCATTGTCTACGTTCAATAGGATGTGGCTAGTAACTTTCTCCATATTTAATCCATAAATGTGTAATAGCTGTCCTCATATTGAATCCAATATCCTCATATTGGATATCAAATCCTCATATTGTCTCAATTTTAAATCAATATATGGGTAGTACTTTTCTACATATTGAACCCATAGGTGGGTAGTAACTGTCCCCATATTGAATCCACAGGTGGGTGATAGCTGTCTCAATATTAAATAAATATGTGGATAGTAACTTTCTCCATATTGAATCCATATATGGGTAGTAACTGTTCCCATTTTAAATCTACAGTCAACGTAATGTATTTTGAACTACCCCAACACATTAACTCATGGTGAAAATCTACGTCATTTTTTAAGTAAAGAGGTTAATAAACATTATTCCTTTCTTTCAGTTTTGTTTGCTCGAAAATTAATATTTCCATACTCTCAGTACTTGCACTATTGAGATTAAAATTTTTGAATAGTTTGGATTTATTAACTTCAGTTACAATATTAAGGGCTGTAATCATGTTTCCAACTACTAGGAAAAACTTGAATTTTATGAACCAAAAACTAATAAAGTTTTTTCCCCACGAGTTTATGAACATCTACATCCAGCAGCCAGTTTTCATATTTTCTAAAATTATTAGCAAATATGCACAGTGATCTTTCTGAGAAATGGCAGTTTGTCTAAGCTCACTTGTCCTAAACAATGTGATTTAAGTTAAACTGTCCTTTAACAGTAGTGCCCAAAGTAATTTGACACCGAAATAGAGTTACCCAAATACATTTGACGTAAACAGTATGACCTAAGGTCAGTTGGCTTAAAATTAAATTTATTTGAGGTATTTAACGTGCACTTTCTGAATCAAATGATTATATCAGCACACGAGAATTTCTATAAGCTAAGAAAAAAGGGTGTGCCTATTTTACCCGGAAAGGTATGTTCACATACCTTCCAAGATTCTTTTATATGCCACAGTCTATATGCTACCTGGCTGGGTTTGAACGCCCGAACATCGGTCCTGAGGTGAGCACTTTACTCCAAGACCACCGATGTCGACATTAACTTACCAAAAGAGAGTTAGCCTAAAATTATTATACATACAATCATTTGGCATGAACTTTATTTCATCAATTAATGTCACTTAGTCTAAAGAAATTTGGCCTAAATTTCATATCTAATCTACCTAAAATAAATACAACGCAGTTAATTCAACAAAAATTAAGTTGGCCTAAAATTATTTAATCTGAGGGTTTTTTTTACCACCACGTCTTACTACCCGTTCGGGTTATACGCTTATGTAATAACTACGCTAATGGCTTTAGGGACTAGAAAGGTTATATTATTAGGAAGTATACCCACATTTACGTGGAGGTTGAGTGAAAAATAACCATTAGTACTCACAACTGAGATTCGAACCCTAATCTCCCCGTCATCGGCAGTCTAGTCTGCTACAAGAGTAGTGCGTTAGACCATGAGGTCATTGAAGTGGGTCGGAGGTTATTAAACCTAAATTCAGTTAACCTACACTTAAGGCCAAAAGAGCCTAGGCCTACTGAAAGTAACCAGATCATGTACCTCCTAGGTATCCCAATTCAAAGAGTCGCGTTGCCGTTCGCACAAGACTTATGACGTGACTCATAGCGGTCATCGCGTCGTCTAACGTGCCACTTCCATGTTGGACTGAGTTGCCGGTGACGGGGCGATAGAGTGTACTGAGGATGCATTTTCTTAAACAAATTCACATTCTAGTTCCACGTGAACACGGCTACATTTCTTCTCAATTATTCCTTGTTCATCTCTACCCCAATAGTTTAATTAAAATTTGGATATCCCGAATGTAGAGGACAGCAAATGTATTATGAGGATTTTAAATAAATACCCTTCCTTTTTGGATTGAATCAGAGACTTCTGACAAAGAGAGAGAAACCGCAATTCTCAGTCTCTCTCTCTCTCTTTCTATTGCACGCTCTCCCCCTGACTAAGGCCTCCCAATCCAATCACCACCACATTGATTTTTTTTCACACGGCTATTCACACTCAATATAACATCCCCTTGAGGCGCGAGTGCCACTTTGTTTCACTTGGGAGCAGCACCGTCCTTGCTTGGTGCCAAATGGTCCGGAGACGGGACTAGAGTTTTTCGTGATTGAGTTGTAATTATAAATACAATCCCAAGACTGGTGGACAGTCGGTCTCAGGTGTCGACCTCGGTTGGGCTGGTTTGTCGGAGAAGTAGAGTTTGGGACTCAGACAAATCACGGAATTGTATCTTGAGCTATTTTACCACAAATTATTTTCCACCTACGTTAGACGCAGATGCTCGTACATTCACTCAACCCTCAATTTCTCGTCCCTACCTCTTTACTGTAAATACACTGATAAATTGGTCAGGTAGTAAGACGGGGAAGGGGGAGAAGCACAACAGAATATAAGTGTAGACCTACGAGAGTTTATTTATTTACTTTTATTCTTCCACTTCATCTGATTACTCATTCGAGTTATACGCATAAATATTAATTGCCCTAATGATATACGGATTTAGAAGATAAAATTTTGGAGGAAACGTACCCTCATTAAATAAAAGCCACCCTCAGTACACACAAACAAGATTCGAACCCAACAATCTCCTTGTCATCGGCAATCCAGTCTATCGTGAGGTGACGCCTTAGACCAATGGTTCTTAACCGGTGTTCCGTGAACCGGTTACAAGTGTTCCGCTGGTGAAAGATGCCACATGACAACAGTTCTGAGGGATGTTGGCTACTTTGATTCTAACAAATGGAGAGTGCTACGCGCGTTGACTTTTAAACCAATATAATATCATACTCTTTAAATTGAAAAATGGCACCTGGACACGGATATTCCACAAATTGTTCTTATAATCGAAAGTGTTCCATGACTTTCAAAAGTTTTAGAACAACTGTGCTAGTCATAGACCATGTGACCACTAAATAAATTAAACACAATTTTAATGGGATACATTTATATTCATTGTCAGGAATCAAACTTGGAACTATTAGGTCTGAAGTCAGTTGTTCCAATAATGGATTTAAAATGCTAGGAGTTATATGAGTTCCCCAGATATACTTATGATATTAAAGTCCAAAGATCCATGGCTCATTCATAAAAGTACGCCTTAAATAATACATAATTTGTTCGTCAATTTGTCTGTTCTACTTTAGATACAACTGCTACTAACCCACATAGGGTGGCCGTATAGTCTGGTCTGGTTTGTCAGTGTTGTAGAGGACAAGATCCAAATACAGACCTGGTGTATTGAGGATAGTTTCTCCTAGATTGTTCCTCCCTTTCAATCTATGAAAATGTGAGTTTACTTTCTATAAATTCTACCTTCATCACCCCCAGTTCATTAGCAAAATTAAATAGGAACCACTCCTACGTTTGGGTGCAATAAATTTCAAACATAAATCGCACAGTTTAAGTTTTTTTTTCTACTGCGTTTTACTCACCGACTGATTATTTTCCCTAATGATGGTAGGAGTGTTGAAGCTTTATTATTTGGTGAATATTTTCTTTCATTTGCCTGGAAGGAGTATAACTTACCCGGAATCGAGCCTAATATTTATGTCAGCAGCAGGCCAATGATCCTGATATTTATTCAAAAGTAGACACCAATGCGGGTACACACAAATTCAGCACAATCGATTAAAGTAATACATATTTGTACAACGTACTATCTCAACACCCAAGAACACTTTAAAACTGTACCATTATTACATCAATATTTTTCATATAACTTAAATTTAAAATATAATTTTATCTTCAAAATTGTAACATCAATCAAGTTGCTTTTATTATCATTACTAGCACTCCGTCTTACTAACCGTTCGGGTTATTCGAAATTACGCAAATGTGTAATGGTAGGGTGATTGTGAGATGAAATGGAGGGCCTACAGTTTAACGTGGAATCCTAACCACGGTGGAGGCCTGGCATTCCACACATTCACAAGTTGTGATTAATATACCAAATTGCTGTTGATAAAGCTACATCACCAATATAATTTGATAAAGTTGTTAATATGCTAGTATTATAAGATTTGATATTTTAATAATGAATTACTAAACGTTATGAAACTAAACCTGAATAATCAAATTCTAATAAAATTTTAGTTAATTTAGATATAAAAATTATACATATTATTGACAACACAAATATTAAAATTAATAAATTAGAAAGATAAATATTATTATATATTATTCGTGAAGTCAATAAAATATTAATAATTTAAAGAACCATAAAGTTCCAAGTATTGAGTCAATTCCCGTAGCGTTAATAAATGGAGGTGGTAAAATGTTATTAATAGATGTTTCATATTGAAACCATAATATTTGAAAGAATGGAAATAAAGTACAATAAAACCCATTTTCAAAAAGGGAGATAAAACGGATTGTAATAACTATAGAGGTATATAACTAATACCAACAAGCTACAAAATTTAATTTAACATAATTTTAATGAGATTAACGCTATATGCAGAGGAAATAATTGGGAATAATCAGTGTGGATTTCAACGGAATAAATTAATAATGCATCAGATTTATACTATTCGACAAATATTATAAAAAAAGTAAGAATACAACATGACGATTCATAAATTATATAATTATTTTAAAAAAGGCTTATGATTCAGTTTAAAAAATATATATATTGTAGTTAAGTTAGGGATACCCAAAAATAACATGTCGAGTTAGTTGAGCTGTATTTGACAACTACGCGTTCAGGGTGCGGGTTGGATGCATCCCAGACCCATTAGCGTAGTTAGTACGAAAGTATAACCAGAATGGTTTGTAAGACGTGGCGCTATATTTTTTTTTACTGTAAACCATTTATAATCTATGTGCTGATTAAGTAGATTAATATTTTAATTAATAACTAATTGGATTAAAACTTAAAAGAAAACTATGCTTTGTATTTACTAATTGGCTTACTTCTTTGTTTTAATCTATTTTTGCCCTATTACTGTTTTAATTACTTGTCATTTCAAAAATTTATTTGTAGAACCCACTTTGATCACCCATGCTTTACTTATTTAATTATTGGGAATTATATGCATGACTTTTCAAAGCTCTTATTTAGTAATGCGTGTAAATTGGGTAATAGGACAATAATTGTTAATGTAAATAGAGAATCGTTGTAGTGCCACTTGTCATGCACTTGGTATATATTAATTAGGGTTTCAAATGCTGACCGATTAATTTTATTAAAAGACTCACCAGTCTCTCACAAAATATTTATTTATACTACATTTTTAAAAGTAGCCCTTATTTCTTCATATATTTATGGTGTCATATTCTGTCATACTGATTTATTTACTAACAGACCCATTATAATATTTTAGATATAGAACTGACACTGATAATAATATCATGATGAAATTCAATTCAATTACAACTAACAATCTGGACATGAATATCAAGTCTAGTACCCTTGGCATTGCAAATTATCTTCTTCTACTTCACGTCTGAATACCTGCCCAGGATTTCCACATATCTAGGGAAGATATATATTGTAAAACATGTACCCAAATGTTTTTATAGCCACGTCTTACTACCTGTTCAGGTTATACGCATATATAATAATTATTTTAATGGGTTAGGGATGAAAAAGGAAACATTTAAAAGTAATCTACCCACATTTGCATGGATAAAGAATGGTAAACCGTTTAAGAAATTGCACCCTTGGTGGACTCAACCGAGATTAGAACCCCAATCTCCTCGTCATCAACCAGCCAGTCTATACTAGAGTGATGCCTTAGATCATTCAGTCATTGAAGTGGGCTACCCACATTGGCGTGGAGGAAGAGTGTGAGGCCACTTAGAAAAACCACCCTCATTTCACCCAGGTGATAATCGAACCTGGATGGTCCCCTCGTTGGCAATGCCTTTAATCGCAAGCTTCAACGTTTAATATTGCATGACCTTAAGCATGGGTGCATTTTAAATGCTCCATTATTGTCATGCAGAAATATTAGAAAATCATTTATTAATAAACCATTCTTAGTTCATGTGGCCTGGGTTCAAACCCTAGCCTCACAAAATAGTCAATCATGCCTACGCTAAGTTTGCCCTTTCACATGTAACAATAATATTGTTTGCTTTCTCCTTATTTTAAATTAACTGTAAAATTAATAAAAGCAAAAGTGATAGAGAATATAGATCATTTTGACGAATCTTCTAACCTAATTAAGTTATAAAACATAGATGATGAAACCGTGTAAGAATACAAAATTATTTTACGGTAGAGATATGTGAAGCCAAGAAGTATTGACATCAAAGTTAATGGTCAAATATATTTTACCTTGACTAATATGACACCCATAATAAATAGCCTTCTCCTCTTCGAAACATTTTGAAGGTACAAAAAAAAGTTATTTTATAAAAACATTCTAACATATCACTAAATATTACATAACTAAGCATAAAATAATTTTAGTAACAGCTACTAAAAATTATTTTAGCACGGGCTAGTGATTAAATGGAATTTACAAGAAAATGTCCTAGATACATTCAGATATGTTGGCATCAAATAATCTAGTGTGCTTTATTTTCTCTCTAAGCTTTTCTCTTTAACTAGCTGCACTTAGAGAAAATAAAAACTAAAGTAGTGCTTTGTGATAGCAACAAAAAATTATTGTGGATTTCGTCTTTGACCTTGCTTTGGATGTTTAAAGCCACGTTTTGACTTATCTTTGCATTTAAAAGTGACCATCATAAAACACTATTAAATTGATATTCTAAGAGTACAAGTAGTATTAATACTAATCCTATATTTTTCTTATAGTAGGATGTTCTTTGGTTTCACCTTGGATTAAGTATAGATTTTTGGTCAGTACTTAATCGTAAGATCATCTGCTTGCAGATCTGAAGGTCTTTGGTTGTATTTCTAGCATGGATGAAAAATATATAATTGGTTAAACTGGGGGCTGTAATTAGGTGGGGAATCTCAGTCCCTTTTGTCGTGCCTAAGACCAATTTTTGATTGAAATAAAAAAACTGCTTTGTCTAAGAAGCAGGAGTGAGGTGGGTAGCTTAGAATAAAATTATACCTGTGTTAGAATGGAAAAAAAGATTTAAAAATCTCATAGATAAATCATATGTGAAAACCACCCCGTTTCAAAAAGATTTGATCTAAATTCAAGCCTCTTCATCAACGTTTACCAGATTCAGTATATATAAAAAGCCCTAGATCATATGATATCTGGGATATATGAATCCCACAGCTAAAAAGGGACCTAATACACGCGCAAGTATATTGGTGAATGCATAGACGAAATCGTCAGTCTTGTCTTGTTCAGTTTGCTCGTGATCAGGATATTGGAGTTCGAATTCAGGCATGGTGTTTTGTTCCATTAGAGTTTTCCAATACCTATCTACGCAAATACGGTTACACTTCCTCTCAAATCTACCTTCCTTATTTCAACCTCGTATTAAATATGTTAAGACCCTATAAGGATGGTGAGACGCAGTTAAAACAATAATGTAAGCACACACAGCGAGATCATGCAGTTTATGAAGTCATGTAATAGACTGGATTGTCGATGTCTACACTCTCCACGCTAGTGTAGTTGCACTTTCTCTCAAATAATATCATCAAAGCTACTCCTAATACTAAATCATTAATACCTTCTAGGATAAATGCAATAATTAAAATGAAATCAGGTGACCTGGTGGTCTAGGGGTAAGGTGTCAGACTTCTGTGCTGGTAGCCGGGGTCCAATCCTCGGTCCCGGCACAAATTTATCTGATTACCAAACCCTTCTTTCACCTCTGACAAGACATCTTCTGTATGTGAGGAATGCCAGGTCTCCACCATGGTTCGGATTCCACGTTAAACTGTAGGTCCTTCATTTCATCTCACAATCACCCTACCATTACACATTAGCGTAAGTGCGTATAACCCGAACGGGTAGTAAGACGTGGTGCTAATAATTATAATAATAATAATAATAATAAAATGAAATAATATTAGTAGACAGAAATGTTTCAGAACCTCGTTACTACATCGCAAGATGGAAACGAGTTTCACTAAAACGATCTGGTTGGCGAAAGGGTACTTTAGGCAATCCCGCAGAGCATTGATGTTGTGCGTGATGTCTACCAACTCAGGCGTTTCTAAATAGGCCGGGAACAGTGGGTGACACGGAAGTAGTCGAAGAACGACACGATATTTTAATATTCACTAGTCGTTGTACCCTGGAGAAAAATCGTATAAATCAATTGTCTTGCTCTTATAAATCATGGTAGTTTGTAGTAAGTCCCAATGTCACTACAGGGATTGCATTCACAAAAAGTAACAAATAGATTCACATTTGCAAAATGTGCCTAAATCCTTATTTAATAAAAAATACACTCATAGTTTGAGATAAAAGTTAAATGGCTTTTCTCCACCCGCTTAAATTTATGTGCAACTTTTAAATCATATAATTTCAATAAATTAAAATAGCGTCATATTATCATAATAGCTAAGCCTGCCTCTTAGAATACACATTTATTTAATTGCAATCCAATTAATAATAAAAGGAATTAAAGTAACACTCTCCTTGGAATTACACAATTTGTTTTAATCTAGATGAAGGTAGAATGGTAACAAAGCTCTTATTTATCTGGCATTCTTGCATTTTACATTCTAATAGATCCATGACTTTTCTTATATAATTATAAAATAAAATAGTATCAAATAAAACAACAAGCTGTGAAATATTTCTCTAGAACCAATGAGTTTTTGTATTTCAACTAAATCCAAAGACATCTAGTCATTAAATATGGCGTATACGTATATTTTTTATGACAGGTTTCAAAGATGCTTAGTTGTTTTATTAGTGCAATGAAATCGTTAATAATATAGATAAGTACTTTGTAATGTGTAATATTGTTGTTTAAAAACCACCCAAAATTACTAATGTTTAGGAATATGTTTTATAATATTAATATTTTGAGCTATTTTCATTAGAGATTTTAAGTATAGTAACATTGACTTTTGGAATAAATTATTCAAACGGATTAATCGAATAAAAGTGAAAATGAAAGGCTATGATGACATCACTTTAGTTCTTTTCAAAGTTTGTGGATATAAAAATGGGGTAAATAAAAAGAAGTTTGCATCTAGGACGCAAATTTACGCCATTTAAATACTTTTAATGAATCCAGGCCCAGAATGTTAGTGACTTTTTGTAAAAAATCTTTAGTTCAAGACATATTAAAATAGACGCTTACAACATTTTAATAACCACGGTAACCTTGTCATGATAGGTATCAAATAACGTAAATGAAATATTCCTTAATCAACTTGAACACGTCCCTCTACATTTTTGGAATTCCAAAATAAGAATAAGCCACTTTCAATGGGTGATCAATGATAAATTAACTTTTTAGTTAATCCTTAAGTCAATTAAACACTTTTTTGAAGCACATTTTCGATTTTAGCAAGGAAAGAATATACTATTTGTAGATCAACCAGTGTAAGTTAGAATGAAAATTCGTTAAAAATAAAAGGAGTTTTGTTATATATTATACAATTTTGAAATTTTGCATGACCAATAATTTATAATTTTTGGTCATCTAAAATTTTAAAATTGTCTGATGTAGGCCTATAATGCAACTATTCGTAATTTTTAATTTTTAACAACTTTTCATCATACACTATCAGTGTATGAATACATGAAAGTAGATTTATGTAAAAATATTGTAGAAAGAGTATTTTACACTTGAAAAATTTATTATATTTATTTCATGTACTCATACGTCAAATTATATTATTAACAGATATAATCACCTATGAAATAGTAATAAATAATCTTGTCAAATTATTTCATTGTTGACCAATTTTTTAAATTCTAAATCTACCTTCCTAGCGCTATTTCATTATAATAAAAAGAAATCACAGCCAGATAATGTCTTCTATGGGGATCCAACTATTCAACTGTCTCATTAATTGTATTGTTTTTAGTGTTGCGCGTTTTACTTCCAATTTTTTACAGTCCAAACTACCAAATTTCAGCATTAGCGTGCATGATGAGCGTTCACCAATGGAAATAAAAAAAATGCATCCCAAGTGCAACCGGTTGGGATCTAACCCTGACCTAGTGGCTCAGTAAAGAATAATAATGCTTTGATATTCGGGCACTCATGCAAAGGTGTCAAAATTTTATTATCTGGTTTGTGAATGATAGATAGATCTAGGTTCGAATATCAGCTGGGTGACTTGATGTTATTTATTCCTCAATGGTTGACCACTCTTCCCTGTTGAAAATTTGACAACATTTCCTTTAAATTATACCTTCCTTGTTCATACTACACTTGTATAAATATGCTGATAAGCCGGGGAAAGTTAATAATACGTAAAGCATGGAATATTATCACAGTTACAATGAAATTAAAATGGATAACTGACTCTGAATGGCTCAGTTGGTATTGGGGACTGAAGTCAAAATCTTATAGTTAAAAAATCCCTTGTCACGCGGGAAAGTTTGATGATAAAAAGATTATGAGTTAGTTTATAATCTAATTCAGTATTTAGATGGTTATACAAAAAAAAGGTTGAGGAATATTTAATAAAAATTGTTAGTGCATCTGAGCAATTGGTGTCACTCTCACATTAAAAATATAATATTCAAACCCCGACTAAAAACATTCATTTTAGGGTGTAAGCTTAAGGTAGATTCGTAGATTAATACGTTTAACATCTGAAGTTCTTAGTCGTCTAAGTTTATCATATTGTGGTTTATAAATGTACATTATAGTATTTAAACCTCCACTTATTAAGTTAATTCTTAACTAGAATTGTGTTTGTATAAACTAATGCCCATTTAAGGTTTTTAATCAATACTCTACTAAACGTCATACATTATATATATAAACGGACCATAAAATGTTAAATTGGAATTATTATTTATGGTTTGTACAAATTATTTATCCTCCAGTATTCCCCCTCTTCCCCCCAATCGTAAAATAATCTCCACCAGTGGTACAAAATTAGATTTCAGAAACGACGTGAAAGAGGCGCTAATGGATGACCGACTTCAAGGTAAAGTGAAGTGTTTGGCGGGAACGATTGAGATAACTAACTACTTCATCATTTCCATGCAAGTACTTAAGAGATAATGTAGACCTACAACAATCAGGCTTTAATAGAGGTCTGGATAGAGTGTGTTCCTTAAAACTTGTTATGTATCTCTTAAACGACTACTTTTTATTTATAAATTTGTGTGTTTTCTACTAAATATTTTGGATAAAAAACAACTATCTTCAAATAAATAGTAATTAAGCCAATAAAAACTGAAATGGTTAATCCATTAGTTATTTATTGTTGTTTATATTAAATTTATAAGTACCTCCATACATTTTTAGCTTATATAATTTGTTTCTACTCTAAATGGTTTTATCATTTAGAAATGTGTATACTATAGCAAAATAAAAATCCATTTATATATTTCACATGTTTGCAATGTTTAAATATAGTTAATGTAGAATATAGGTATATAAATAGGTATTGATAATGTTTTAGAAAACGATAGCCAGGATAATTTGGAAAATACAAATATCTTTCATGGGTTGACAACTATAACAATTTCTCTAATATTAGTTATGATCGTATCGTTATCAATACTATATATCAAAGGTGAAAGCAGCAGATCAGATGAATGATGTATAAATATATGAAATAAGTTTTTTGTAAATTTTGTAACCGTCAGATGTCATTTCAAACGTTCCCTTGCTTTATTTTCATTCCCAACAATAATTTCCAAAGGTTAACCTAGAAGTTATGTATGCCATAACTGGATTAGTGATGAGAAAAATATTCATGTGTTTGAAACAGAGCTCTTTTAAAAAAAAATCCATCTGCCTTACAATAAAACTAAACCTATGTAAAATAGGAACATGTGCAAAGTATGTTGACCTTAATTCAACAGAAACGTGATGTCATGTCTTGAAGTATGCGGGTAAGATACAAAAAACTAGAGTGGTCCAAGAACCCCCCCGGATTATAAAACTGTCGGTTTAGTACTCACCGGGCCAAGGTTTTCGAAACCGTTCCTGAAAGCGACCTTGTGGGCCACCTCATTCCCGGGTTCCCCTCTCAACCGGACAAGGAACGAGTTAGTAAACACCTGGGATGAAACCTGGGAGAGTATCGAGCAGGCGACCAAGGACAGGGTGACAAGGTTTGCTAGCTCCACCATCTTGACTGTTCCTGTATTTTTACCCGGACCTTTTTTTTTTAGATTTAACAGATATGTTCTTGTTAAATGACGGTGATAACACGAGACCAAACTGACAGTGTAGGTCTAACGGGTTCGGTTTCGGTTCCTTCACTGTCTCCCAATGCTACCACCCCTCTAAAAACACACTTTCCACACACACACACACACACGTTCACGCATACAGATACAGGCTTACCACCCGCAGCGCGCGCAGACTCGACCAATATAACAGGGTTTCTGTTGTGTGACGTCACGGGAACTGCTACGTCACCGCAATCGATTTTCGAATCAAAACAGGGTGGTGAAGAGGGTGAGAGGAGGGGAGGGAAAGGGTATCCAACATGGCAGCTCAACACGGGGGGAAAAAACACAATAAAAAATAACTGCATACACACTTCACAGTGATACGGATTATTTTGTTTATCTGCGCATGTGCCTTGCAGATCACTTAGAAAACGTGACATTATAGTGTGTAAGATAAATGTTATATATGTATTCTTTACAATAAATAGATGCGATCAAGCAGCTTTACGTTAGGAAAGGATAAGAGAAGAAAGGTATATCATTTAATATGATGTTTATGGAATGTTTTTCTGTAACTAATGAGGAGAGTTGATGTTTGTTGTATTATTGTGGGCTCTGTTTTAAAAGTAATGTTTGTATTGTGGAAGTATCTCGGTCATTTCTGCATCCTTTGTTCACTTCCAATGGAGTGGTAAGGAAGGAATAGAGTTGAAGCTACCACAAGAACGTATCGAAATGAAGCTTTCTGTTCCATTCTCTTGACAACGAAATTGAGATCTGATTTTAGATTTTTCATTTTAAATTATGGTTTCGCTTATCTCAATTCATTTCTCCTATAACTTTTTATTTTTTTCATTCAACACATTTTACTACCCGTTTGGGATATCCACATATTTGCACTAATAGGGTATGGATCATTTCACCCGACCGGAATTCCAACCCCGGTCTTCCCATCAAGAGGTAGTCCAGTCTGTTGTGATAATGCTACTAGCAATGATTTGGGTCCGGCTCTTTGGAAGCGTTTCAAGGTCCTCCCCTGGCACCAAACCAAACCACCTGGAAGGTTGGTGTAGCCCCTGGCGGACAGAAGGAGCAGAACACGGCAGACCATGCACGCTAGACAACCCCACGATATGATAACTTACAGACCAGATTTGATGGGTGGATGGACAGTGATAGTCTCACACTCGGCTCTGAGTTGGTTTACCTTGACACCTCTAATGTCCTGCGCAGAAGACCACTGTTTCACATTTGATTGAGCCATAATCAACATTTACCGTGCGAACAACGAACGTTCATGGTTGTATATCACCAAAACAAGTAACTATCATGTAAGCCTATATGAAAGTTAATATTAATACAGGTCATACTTTTAGCGATGTATTAAACTAGACCGCTGGACAAATAGATTTTTTCGTCAACTCCGTAACTCATATAATCCCCCGATTAGGTCAATTGGTGCCTACTCACCCCCACCGTCGTATCGCCCCCTCCGTCAACAGCCCCCACCAGTTGTTGGGGAACTTCTCTGGACCCAAGTGATTACCACCCAACCTGTTGGAAATTAACTTTAAAATTATTAACAATCTAGTTATTAAAGATTAATTTTATTCATTTCAAAAGTTGTGGGGTTTTTTTGAAAATATTTCTTTTGATTTTTAGATGTTATTTTTTTTTCTCATTGTTACATGTCATAAATTTACACTAACCTTTAAAACTTTAATGTTAGTATTTGTGTTATTTTTTTGTCCATGAGAATGTATGTATTTTGTCTTAAAGTCAATAAATTAAACTAAACAAAACTAAATTACGCAGAGAAACATCTGTGAAAGAGTTACAAGTGTTATTACATTAGCAAAACAAATATCACTTTCACTATATTCCTAAGTAAAATAATATAAGTTCTTCTTGAAAATGTTTGAATGTAGTGGTTTTAATATAATGTATTTGATTGATATGGCTCTAATTTAGAATAGTTTCCATATTGTTAAAAAATATTCATTAAAATTTTAATACATAGATGCATATTATTTTATATCAAGAGTATTATATTTTATTAAAATTAACTATTCATAAAACAAGGTTGAAATTAAAACCATAAGAATTTTTTTTAATAGGTACTTTAGGTGACCTGGTGATCTAAGGGTAAGGTGTCGGTCGGACTTCAGTGCTGAGGTCCGGGGTTCAATTGTTGGTTCTGGCACAGATTTATCCGATTACCAAACCCTTTCCTTCACCTCTGGCAATACTAGTATTAATCTCAACTTGTGAATGTGTGGAATGCCAGGCCTCCACCGTGGTTTGGATCCCACGTTAAACTGTAGGTCCTCCATTTCATCTCACAATCTCAATCACCCTACCATTACACATTAGCGTTAGTGCGTATAGCCCGAACGGGTAGTAAGACGCGGTGCTAATAATAATAATAATAATAGCTACTTTTTTCACTGGTTATTTCGTGAAAGTTGATCTCATTATTAATAAGCTACAAGTTTATCTAATGAATTAGGTAGGCCTACAAAAATATTGTCCGTGTCCATGAAGCACTATATATTTTAAATATTTGAACAATAACAACCTGGACATGGGAATCGAACTTAGTAATTTTGGTTCTGAGGGTCAATGCTCTACCAATGAGCCATCATTTTTAGTTCCACGTAGAGAGTCATTCTTCCCTTATCACTCTCTCCTACATAAATAAAGTATCTAATAATAAGTTTTTATTGAGATCAGAGGTAAAATAAAAATGTACACATTTTTAACAAAAGATTATATGCTTCTGATACAATGATCCTATAAATTGTACGAGATGACCCTTAGATTAATCACGTAGAAGAGAAAAATAAAGGAAATCGCAGACTATGCACGTTTTAAAAAGTCATATGAAAATTCAATAAGAAAGTGTTGAGCTGTAGGTTTGTATAAAAGATAAGAATCGTCTGAACTGTTACTGGTATTTATAACAAACCCTGTGATTTATACAAGCAAGAAAGTTGCGTTTGATGATTCGTCTCCTGGGTAGAACGAATAGTTTATATTAAAATTCATATTTGAAAGTATGTTTTTAGTACAATACATTGTTTGTGATAATCGTGAACTAGTTCAGGTTTATTTAAGATTTTAATGTCCGGTAACCTAGTTCAGTCGGTAGTGTGTCTGTCAACTAAGCTAAGGGTCACGAGTTTTATTCCTCACCCTGCTAAAAAAATATAGTATTAGTGAAACGTGGACTCTCCCTTTCAAAGTGATAAATTAAAGGCTCGGAGCTGTATGTTGAGTCTGTTATAGATTCAAGTGAGTTTATAAGTCGTATATTGATTTGATCAGTCAGTTCATAAAGTGCACCTTAATTACCACAAATAAATGACAAAAGTTGATAAATTCCAATAAATTCTTTATTTTGTAATATCATATTTTAATGTGAGATCTAAATATAAACTATAAAAACTATAATAAGCTAGTAAGGGCGCTGGTTGTCTTCACCTTTTCTCTTCCCCGAGTTCATTAGTTTTACCTCCGTTCTTGACTGAAAGTTGAATTATCGAGAAGCTGGAACGATCATGAAAGGAAAGGCAGTGCTATTTCTATAAATGAGACTAGTCGTAGAAGAGGAAGGTCAGTCCAATAGCTTGATTAGGGGGAATAAGGAGGGGGTTGCAGCGTTTACCCTGAATGATTAATGGCTTGTTATGTCCGTGAAGAATACTATATTAAAAATTGAGACAGAGTTCAGCCGGTATTTTCAACAGTGTGAAATTTGAGTAAAGTATAATACACCGTAGACCTATTCCAGTTTGTTCCAGGCTAAGTTCAAATGAATTCAGCGTCCATTTGAAATGGTGCCGAACGGTTTATTTAGCTGACCATAAGGAATGGAACCTGCATTTTTGACCGTAACTGATTATATTAAATATACATAAAGACAAACTAAAATATTTACTAAACAGAATGTAGATAGTGTCGGAGAGCTCGTGAAAATTCTAATAAGTAGCAGTAGTTTTATAGTTCTAATTTAATAATAAACATTTTGGTGGGCTAATATTGTTATTTACACTATGAATTACAGCTTTTGTTTGTGTTTGTGTGTGTGTACACCTGGTATTACCACCCGTCAGTATATTACACATATTTACACTAATAAGGCAAGGATAAAGAAGGAATTTAGAGGCAATATACCCAAATTTGCTTCAAAGGAGAGGGGGATGTGATGAAGTTAAAGGTAATTCAATACGCTCAGCTGGAATTTGAATCCAAACCTTCATCTCACCAACAACCTGGACTAAATGATATATACCTATTTATTTACGTGACCACTGCTATTAAATGTAGATATTTTTTTTAAATTTGATGTATGGATAGTCTAAAATTCGCTTAATTGTATGTGAACACCCCCACTAGGATGTTGCAATGGATAAAAAATAAATACCTATTGTCAATTTTAGATGTGCCTTACGGATAAAACTGAAACAGTTGCATACAAAACCAATTAAAGAACTAAAAAAAATAATCTGAAAATTAAAAAATGACACCTGGACACGATAATCTAACCTAGGATGAATTTACTAACGCGTTTGCAATCGTAGTGAACCAGTAGCTGCCTGAATTAAATGTGTAACTCTTGAATTTTGCAATTGTTTTAAAATAAATAGACCTATTTGACTTTTTTCGCCCACTTTGCCTCTCTACCCATCCAGACGATCCTTAATTAAATTAATTGTATAAGAGTAAAGGGGTAAAATTTTGGATTAAATGAATTCATGTTTAGATAAATGTGAGTGGGAAATCATTTAATAAAAACATCGCTCACTATATTCAGATTCTGACCCCCACATGCACCTGTATATCAAACCAGATGACCTTGAAGCCTGGTGCAGTACCACGCCGCAGTTGGAGTGAACCTTTAGCCTGCGTGTTTATCGATGCGGGTACTTCTCATAAAATAAACATATGTTAACCATTCGAATCGATAAAATAAATAACCTCAGAGAAAGTTTCTAAAAAAATATTGCTACAATATATTTGCAGTATTTCTCCCTATAATATTCTCCCTCTGGAATTGGTGGTCACATTGTCTAAAGCGTCATTCTCACAATATATCCACATGTTTATGACGTATTCGGTCAGGGCTATAATTTATTTTGAGTGCACAGGTGATAATTTATCACATGTGGCTTATCACGGTTATTCTCCACACTATCTCCTTGATAATGTAAGTAGACGTCTTTTAGAATACATTCTTTATCCATACACCTTAAATTAATCTGTTCACAAATCTGTGGTTAGTCGCAATAATAATAATGTATTTAGGATTAGTATACTATACATTACTTGTCAAAGGAGCCTGACAATAATTTATATTAGCGAGCTTGAAAGAGACTGCCAATTTTTATAGGAAAAGTATTTTAATGTAACCTCTATGGTTCTTTTACATGCCACAATCGACATGGGACAGATGGCTTTACTTCCTCTTCGAAGGAAGCTGTACTACGTATTTGTATTGCTTAAGAAAGATCCATCAACCCCACCTGGGTTTGCCCCCACAATATCGGGTTTGCCTCCTCTATAAATACACTCTCCATTTCTATTTTAAGCGATTGGAAAAATGCATAAAAATTCATTAGGATTTATATAATCAAGTTTACTATTTATTTAATCTACTTATTCATTTTCTGTGTAACTCATATAGTAAAATCCTGGTGCTAAGTGTTGTTCTAATAGGTTAGATTAGTTTCAGTTGTTTGGTGAAATTTAGTGCTAAAATTTTCACAGAATCTTTAATCAAAATCAATATCATATTCATTCGCTCGCACTACATATTTTATTAAGGTTTGATTAACCTTTTTAGTAACGTTTAAAATAGTTTGTTTGTGTAAATAAAATAATTGTAGCCAAAAATGTTAAATTAATAGTGAAATTATTCAAATTTAGGCTCACTAATCAATTAACTATCTCTACGTTGAAGGATTGTTTTTTAAAATTACGTTATTGAAATTATACTTTATATTAACTATCGTTTCAATACTGTAATAATTTTACTTACTGTCAATGAATTGTTAACATTTATCTTTTAGTTATTTGTTTATTTTTTACTGTAATTTAAATAAAAGCAAAAAATATGTGAAGTACCACATTAATAGGGAACACTGAAAATGTGTATTATGACTAAGATAAATTTTAAGACAGCTCATTTGACTTTATATCTATATATAACTGTCCAAAACCTTAGCTCAGTCAGTAAAGTGTATGTCTACTAAGCTAAGGGCCCCGTGATAAAACCCTGACATGGCCGAAAATGTATAATTGATCAAGTTGAAAGCTTCCCTTTCATAATGATGAACTGCCATCTTGAGGGTATGAGTGCTGTGTTTGTTTTAGATTCAAGTTAGTTAAAATTCGTGTGCTGATATAATCAGTGAATTCAGAAAGTGCATGCTAATTGATAAATCATTTTAGAAAAATCCTTACGTAATTAACGTTATTTTGTAAATTAATGAACGTAATTATAACAAACTCCCCAATTTTATTTTGTTAAGGATGTTGCAGTGGAAACTCTTCTTTGAGCGCGCAAGTGCAAGTGCACCACTTATAATTTCACACAAAAAAGTATTTTATTTTAATTAAATAGCACTTTGTAAAGAATCAACATATTTATTTAGATTTTATTGGTTAGAATTGGCTATGCTCTTGCACATACCATTCTCTTTACTATACCACTTTTGAGCATGACAGCTAGTGCTGCCCTTCTGCCTCTACTAAGTTGTAGGTGCGTGCAACCATCTGAGCATGCGCAGTGAAACATAGAGTTGTTGTTGACCTACAGTAGCCCCACGGCTATTTTGGTGCTGACTAACAGCTCACAGCTGACAGCTGACGGCTTTGAAAAGTTACCAGACAAAATTATGTATCCCTACGCCAAACCAAATGATCTGCAAAAACATGTGTTTAGCAGCTGTCACTTTTGACAGTCAAAATTTAGGTATATACCTAAATTTTGACTGTCAGAAGTAAGCTGTGAACTGTCAGTCAGCACCAAAGAAGCCGTGGGGCTACTTGCTAGCAAATTTTAAGGCATCCATTTAGCATGTGGCTTAGTGCACAAATCGATAGTGAACGTAGATATTGGTTTTGGAATCAAGAGTTTGACTAAAGCGTTGCTATAAAGTTTTAATCATATTTAAATTGTTATTATTCTTTCTTAGTTCTAACAAAATTGATAATTTAAATACATGAGTTATATAAATAGTTGTTTTTGATTTCATAATCATTGTTAACGTAATTCTCTTTATATCAATATGAATTCTGTGCAAAACATTTTGCAAAAACAAATTAGCTTGAGTTCTCAAGAATAAAAGTTAAAAACTAAAACAACTTGGTAGACCTACACCAAATATTATTCTAAAAAATCAACAAAAACTAAAAATCCTGAATTTACTCTTAATTTAAATGCAGAAACTTTCAAAAAAATATGATTGGCAATGTGGTTTTAATGTGAAAAATACATTGTTCTGCTTTCAATGTCTACTCTTTGGTGGGGATTTATCTTGGACGAATTTAAGCATGACTGATTTAAACCATTTAAGTGAGTGAATAAGAAGCATGAAAACTGGTTAAACATGAACAATTTTTTGGATCTGGCTGTACAGTTTTCCCTTTATTAATTCTATTCTTGCTTTATTTTAAAGTAGCTAGTAACTATAGCAAAGTATATTATAATATGTAATAATGTAAAATGTAAGTCCGAGTAAAATGATATGTCGATAAGATTAAATAGGTAGGGCCTATATAAAAGTGTCTACACCATAGTTCAGAATATTTGGATTAGCGCATCACCCTTTTTTTTTTATTACGAGCCGCCACTGGGTTGTTGTGGTTTCTTATAAATGGTCTTGAACAGTAAATGTTCATAAATGTCACAAAACTTCTGAACTCTCGCTGGGATTTTCTACCAGAACCAAGATTTTTACAAGGGAGAAAATTAGGTGTATTTTTTAAAAGTTTAAATTATACGCATTAAAAGTTACACTGAAGTTCTCAAGTGATAAAAAGTTAAAAATCAATTGTTTCGATGTATTACATTACCCCCTTCCCAAAGTAATTTATATTTATGTTTTGTTATATATATTTTAATGTTAAAACTTTTTCCTCATAAGACATCCCTAACCTTTAATTATCTCCTCAACTGGTCAGACATCCCCAAATTCTGTTTATTTTCTCGACTTGTCAGACATCCTTAACATATGATTATCTCCTAGACTCTTAGACCTAGCCTCTGATAATCTCCTCAACTCGGCATACATAACTAGCCTCTGATAATCTCCTCGACTCGGCAGACATCCCAAACCCCTTGATCACCGGGAACGGCCTTTTAAGGTAGGGACAATTTCCTTCAGGTCCTATTACCTGTTAGAGCAAACAATTTAACTACTCTAATGTGCTAGTGATGAGGAAGTTATAAGTTAGATAAAATGCACTGGCATTTGCAAGGAAAGATATGGAGGAAAATATTTTTTTCTAAATGAACTTAAGTACACTCGGGTGGAATTAAGCTTCCAACCTCCCTACCACTAGCATATAAGACTAGATGATCCTGATATTTAGTCAGTCTGTCCACGGATGCGGATGATGAGGGTTGAAAACGTCCCTTAATTTTTAAAGTAATCTTCCCCCTTTGCCCCCTGGCTGTGAACGAAAAACTTGTTGACGCCTTCTTTGAAAAAAGACGCTTAAAGCGAAGAGAGCGTCTCGGTGACATCATCAGAAGAACGGAGGGTGATTATGGGAAAAGAGAGGGGAGTGAATTCTTCATTGAAAATAGCCGCGGGAGATGTAATAAGAACATGACCCCCCGAGGGGGCAGGGAGTTGGACGGATGTTATTACCAAGAGACGGAACTCCAATATTACCAGAGGGTGATATGGGGTAGAGGATGGGTATTGACAAGGGCTATTTGGGCAGGGAGAAGGGAAGGGGGGAAACGGTTTACTACTGGGGCATCCATGGTCCATCCGTGACTTGCATGACCAATCTTGATAAATTTTCGAAAGAAAGCATTTAATTCCTCAGGTATATTGAGATTCACATTGATAGTCACGTGATTTAAGAAACTAAGTTTGCAAAACTCAAGATTCTTTAGAAATATATTTATATTCAAAGAGACATGAAATTAAAAAGGTATTTTTTGACCATTAGATTCAACTATTCACCTTCTCACAAACAGCTTAAATGTTGGGCTTAGGATTAAACCAAATCCCTGACTTCTCCTTATCCATTCATCCACACCTGACCACAGTGTCAGGATAGAAACACTCTTCGTCATAACATCATTACCTGTCCACTTAGTTTCACATACACACAGAATATAAATTTTTCTTCCAATAATTTCCCCTAATAGTTCATTCTCTTTACCATACACTCCTCTTTTCAACAGATAGGCTTTTCAGCTTGGACCTCAGCTGCCCATCATAGAGTTGGTCATCCGAGAGACTAAATTGTACAGTTTATTGTATTAATTAGTTTAGAGTAGACCAGGTTACAAGCATTGACAACAGCCGGACCCATGACAGTGCTCGCTGCTGATGGTAAGGATGCTGTACCGATAGGTTTTGGCACATTTTAGCCAGTACACCACAAGTATAACCGTTGCACGGTCTTACCCTGAGCACAATCGCTCTGTTCCTACAAACCAGTATCTCTACTGTGGAGACTGCCTTGTTGGCCAGTGTTCAGTATGCCGCTGCCCATGTCATTACCACTAGAAGGTAAGGTGGTGGTGCACCAACACACTCGGACACAATAAATAAATAAATTGTTATTACATTTAATCAGCTTGTGCCAAAACTTCAAACTTAAAACAAAATCTCGTGTTATCAAATAAATATCTACGATATTTCTAATAATTATTTATATAATGATAATGGTTTGTTCCTTAGAATATGTTCAATTGACTTGTAGACTTAAAGAAATTGTTGACATTTTAAAAAGTTTTAAATACCACTTTATCTGCTTCGGTGGCCGCGTTGGCCTAGGGTGTCACTCTCGTGTTAGACTAGACGACACCGGCTGGGTGTACTGAGAGTAATCTTTCCTAATAATCTTCTGTTTATCCTCAACGTAAACTTGGGTTCACTTCCTCCAAACTCAACCTTTCTTGTTCCTTACTTGTTAGCGAAATGTGTACATATGCGTATAGCCTGAACTGTTACTAGCACGTGGTTGTAAAATAAATACGTACCAAACAATAATATATTCTACAGCAAGAGTGTCAAACTTGTTTGTTTGTAAGGGTCACATAGAAAATTGAAAATACTGAAGGGACCACCTTAAAAAATGTAACTTGTCAGAAGAAAAATTAAAAATCTCTACAAAACAAAACAAAAATCAGCTTTTCACACAGGTATGTGTTGCCAAAAATTGCACATATTTGGTGTGCAAGTTGACCAATTACTTTAGAGTAAAGTGTAGAAATTTGGTATACCAACCCCACTTGGTAAATCTTCTGAAATAATGTTTGAATTATAAATATCATGATTCAAAATGATGTATTTATTCAGCATTTATAAAAATATGAAATAAGCTGCATTGTTTGTTTGTTAATCAAAAGGTCCGTAGGGCGCACAAAGTCAGTATCGAGCAACATACAGCCCGCCGGCCGCAACTTTGACATGTCTGCGCTACAGTCTACTGTATTCTGGATAATTTTTTAAGTTTCTGTTATTTTTTAATTAATAGTAACTCGTGTACGCATAACTGTAAAACAAAGAATGGAATTCAAATATTTTAAAATGTTTAATACATTATATATATGTACTGTATATAGACTTGTTTTATACAACCCAATATCCAACTCAAGGCAAGAGGGTTTATATCCGGGAGTATGTACGGGTATTAGGAGTTCAAAAGTCTTGTTGGTAAAACACAATCATTTTATAAATTTATCTTTAGTACCTGTGTATTTAAAAAAAGAGCTACAAGCTTAGTGTTAGTTTTATTTATGAAAGAACAATAAACAATTAAAGAACAAAGAGCACATGCTCGCCACTCGGAGATATAGACCGGAACTAACAAAGACGTTGCGTAAGACGCTTTGGTGACGTCATCACTGAAGTGACTTCACAAATCTAACAGTGGAATAGTTACTAAACTCGTGTTTGTTATTATAGGCCTAGTTAAGAGAATGTTCATTTATTATACACAACACCCCCTCTCAAACACGCGTTAACTTTATTAATGTCTATCACGCCAAGTCCTTGTATGCACTGATGATGGCTTGGTCCGAACAGTCCTTTCGTGAGCACATCAGCTACCATCTTGTTTGTTGGAATGTATTTCACATTGATTTCGCCTCGTTCAAAAACTTCACGCACATAGTGATGCCGAATGTCAATGTGTTTGGTACGAGAATGGTACACAGGATTATGCATGAGCTTTTCTGCTCCTTGATTGTCACAATAAACAAGAGTTGGTATTGCATTAACACTCAAGAACCCGATTTCTTTTAACAGGTTTCGTAAGTAAACTGTCTCTTTTGCTGCATCCGTAAGAGCCATGTACTCTGCTTCAGTGCTTGAAAGAGCCACGGTGGATTGTTTTCTCGCCTCCCATGTCACGGCAGAGCCTGCCACTTGAAAGGCGTAGCCTGTGTATGATCTTCTGTCATCAAGGGCTCCTCCCCAATCTGCATCCACGTATCCAATCAGTTCAGCGCCAGATCTCTTGTAGACTAGTCCATGGTTGCTCGTACCTTTCAAGTATCGTAAGACGCGCTTCGCCGCAACCCAGTGTCCTTTTCCGGGGTTTAGGTTGTACTGGCTCAAAGAGCTCACCGCATACGCAATGTCTGGTCGTGTAGATACTGCGAGGTACATCAGAGAACCGATGAGTTGCTGGTACGGAACTTCGCTCATTTCCTCTGCCTCCTCCTCCGTAGATGGCTCCATGGCTTTGGATAATTTGCTGTTTCCATCTAATGGGGTATTTACCGGTTTGCAGTCTTGCATTCCGAACTTTTTGAGAACATCTTCTATGTACGATTTCTGTGACATAGTGACCAACTTTGAATTTTCATCTTGTTTGAATTCAATTCCAAGACAGTAGTGCAGCTTTCCTAAGTCTTTCATTTGGAAGTTTTGAGACAAATCGTCTCTCAATCTTGTGTAGGCTTCTTTACTGTTTGTAGCTATGATCAAATCATCTACATAAACAACCACGATAAGAGTCACACAACCATCATTCATGTGGTACACACACTTGTCACAATCTAATTGTTTGAGTCCAAAAATTTCTAGTCTCTCGTGCAACTTTTTGAACCACTGTCGGCCCGACTGCTTTAGGCCATATATGGACTTTTCGAGTGAACAAACCAGACGCTCCATTCCAGGGGTAATGAAACCGTCCGCCTGTTCCATATAGATCTGTTCGTCAAGATCTCCATTTATGTAGGCCATTACAACATCAAGCTGATACAAAGTAAGGCCTAACTCAGCTGCTAGGGCAGCAACTAGTCTTATTGAGCTAAGTCTCGCAACAGGTGAAAATGTTTCATGGAAATCAATCCCTGGGCGTTGGTTATAGCCCTTCGCTACCAACCGAGCTTTCCGGCGTTCGACGTTACCGTCTGGCCCATACTTTGTTCTGAGTACCCACCGACAACCAATGACAGCTTTATCTTTTGGGCGTGGTTTCAATGTCCAGGCCTTGCTGTGTGTCAGAGCGTTGAACTCAGCTTCCATCGATTTCTGCCACTCAGCTGCATAAGGTCCTTCTAAGGCTTCTTGTACAGATGGATTTACTGCCTCTTCATACATCAAGCTCGCACTTTCAGGTTTTGGCGTAACCAGATTAAAATGTTTTGCTGGTCGTCCCGGCTTTCCTGTTTTAATCAATTTAGGTCGACCAGGCCCCCTCTTATTCTCAATCACTGTGCAGTCTTTGCTTAAATTTTCTGATTTGAGGTAATTCTCATTGACTTCAATAGGCCTATCAGGATCAATGGGATCACTTTCTTGAACTTTATCTACATGTCCATCAGCATTAGAAATAGGGTCTTTCACACTGTTATCAACATATAAGTAAGAAGGTTCAAAGTTCGCACACTCCTTTTGTTCATCCGAAACTTTGACAGTTTCAAAATTTTCCAAAAATTTTACATCTCGGCTTCTCAATATTTTTTGTTTTTCTGGGTCCCAAATTCGATACGCTTTCGATTCAGTAGAGTAACCCACAAAAATACCTGCCTTGGATCTTGGGTCAAACTTTCCTTTATTTGGGGCCTTATTCAGCATATATGCCTTGCAACCAAACGTCTTGAAATGTCCTATTTTTGGTTTTAGCCCGAACCAAATTTCATAAGGGGTTTGTTCTTCCAGCTGTTTTGATGGACATCTGTTTCTGATGTAAGCAGCTGTGGCAATCGCTTCGGCCCAAAAACTTGTTGGTAAGCCAGACTCCAACAGCATACATCTTGCCATCCCCACCAGCGTGAGATTCATGCGTTCAGCTTTGCCGTTCTGTTCTGGAGTTTCTGCTACGGTATGTTCTCTTCTTATCCCTGCGATGCGCATTTCTTCTGTGAACTCTTTTCCGCAGTACTCCAGGCCATTGTCTGTCCGCAAAGTTTTGATTTTCCTTTCGTGACGGTTTTCCGCTAATGCTTTGAATGTTTCAAAAGCCTTTTTCACGTCACTTTTATGTTTTAGAAAATGAACTTCTACCCAGTTAGATTTATCATCGATAAACGTTGCAAAATAAGAAGCACCACCATGAGATTTCACTCTCATTGGGCCACAAACATCTGAGTGCACTAATTCAAGTAATTTTTCACTCTTCGACTCAGACCTTTTTGGAAAAGGCGTAGCAACTTGCTTTCCTAAGATACAGGTTTCACATGTTGAAAATGTTTCTGATTTCTTAAAATTCATACCGCTAACCATGTCTTTCTGAACGAGTTTCTGCAAGTCATACGCATTTAAATGTCCATATCTTCTGTGCCACTTTTCAAGTTCACTAAGATTACCTGCCTTACTCACATTAGCTACATGTGTCGAACTCTCACTTTGCATGTAAGGTTCGATAAAATACAAATTTCCACGTTTACGAGCAGTTAACAACACTTCACCATTTTCGACAATTTCAGCATCATTTGCATTAAAACACACGCTTCGCCCTTTTTCAACAGTTTTTGAAATTGAAAATAAATTTGTCTTAAGTGTGGGTACAAAAAGAGTGTTTTCTAACCTCACTTTTACAAATTGGCCCTTTTTATTTGAAACATTCATTACTGCAGTTCCAATGCCTTCAATGTCAGTTGTTCTGTCATCCGCTAACCTAACCTTCTGACTTATGGTTGGCGTGAGTTCCAAAAAACTATTCTTGTCGCGGCACATGTGTGTTGTTGCTCCACTGTCAACACACCACACGTCATCTCTTCTCGTTAACTTCGCACAGAGAGTGCTCACTGAAGATGATGTCAATGTCACGATCTCTTCTGCAGCTGCATGGGTTTGCTCTGATGCCATCGAAACTTGCTTTTCATTCGCCATTTTTGTCCAGCAATCGGCTGCCTTGTGTCCCAATTTTTTACAATAGTTACACTTATATAACCGTTTTGATGCTTTAAAATTCCTATTTTGATTTTGCACACCACTTTGACCTTGGATCTGAAAAACTTTATTATTTTGATTTGTAGGTAGGCCTACACAGTTTTTATCCGGAGGTTTGTTTTTATTTAGACTTCGCCCTATGGAAGATTTTACATAGAAAGCGCCCGCACCATTTAAGTCTGCTTTCTTGTCCTGTCTTGCACTGAATTCTTCTAGAAGTTTTACTTTCAAAGACTCTGTGTCCGGTAGTTCATCTCTAGCTTCGATTGCACAACGAAAATTATCGTAGCTATCTGGCACACTGTATAATAACACGATGGTTAATAATTCTTCAGAAATGCGAATATCCATTTCATTGAGTTTGTCAACTGTGTTGAGAAAATTCGTGAGATGATCCGCCATGTTTTCTCCTTCTTGCATTTTTGTGAACAAGAGTTTTTTCAAAAGTGTAGCTTTTCTTGCAGGCCCTCTAGACTGGTAAACTAATTCTAGTTTTTGCCAAACGTCTTGCGATGTTTCACAATGTCTTATGTGACAAAGTTCTGTAGGACTCACAGCTAAAATAATATCAGCTTTAGCTTTACGGTCAGCTTTGTCCCACGTGGCCGCGTGTCTAGCGGTATCAGCAATTGCTTCCACGTCAGTACCTACTGCCGCTGTAGGCCTAGGATTAGTTCCATCGACGTATTCCCAGTGGTCGTTCTTAATTAAAATTGCTTCCATTTGTTGTCTCCATGTATCAGAGTTTTCCATTCCCAGCTTTTCTATATGCATCGAGAGTCCGGACATCTTGAATTAATGGATGTGATTTCAGGTGGCTAACGATACTTATATTTATGTAACGCTTTCCACTGCCCTATCACGTTAACAAAACAAATAGTCAATGTTTATCTTCTTTCAAAACGTTAATACAGCGTCCTGAACCCATAACCTGTTAGTTTTATTTATGAAAGAACAATAAACAATTAAAGAACAAAGAGCACATGCTCGCCACTCGGAGATATAGACCGGAACTAACAAAGACGTTGCGTAAGACGCTTTGGTGACGTCATCACTGAAGTGACTTCACAAATCTAACAGTGGAATAGTTACTAAACTCGTGTTTGTTATTATAGGCCTAGTTAAGAGAATGTTTATTTATTATACACAACACTTAGTGATGCCAATTTCTTTGTTATGATCCAGGCTATCTTCTGAGAGGAAAAATAATCATGCTACACATTCATCTGGTGCTTTCTATGAGATGTTTTGGTACTAAGCTTTCTGTTAGTTTTTTTCCTTATGTTGGCTAAAAATGTTTGTGTATTGTGGTTGTGGAGCTTTCTTGTCTGTTAATGTTTAGCTCATATTTATTTACGCTGAGTATTCTAGTATTTATGTAACAATAATAATAATTCGGGATCGCAATGTATATATATAATACAGCAAGATAAAGACTAAGCCTCTGGTCGATTTCTAATTTGACTCTTGGTATTTTTCTTAGGTTAGCTCTACTTAAACTACACTAAAATAATTTTACACTTCACTCCTTTCATGTAATAGATAAAAATTTCACAATAAAGATCCCGACACAGAATACTTATCCGTAGGTCCGTGGTTCGTAAGAAATCGATGCCACAATATCAGATCTATCTGGCCACTGAGTCCTTATCCATAAGTCCTTAGTCCGTAAATGTTGCCCAACTTTAACTTTCTACGGACTAGTTTATACGGACTACCAATCACATCTGAGTAAATATGTGCATGCGCATTGAAATAAAAGAACGAATGACAATGAGAGGATCCGTCGCTATGGAAACATACAAAATGAAAAGATAGAGTTATTTCAGAAATATTTTTCTAAAAATCTAAACACTCCGGGAAAAGCGGCTTCTAGGAAAATGTCTTCTGAGAAATATCAAGATCTCAGAAATATTGGCTTTGCTTTTGTATGGTCAACACCCCTATTATTATAAATATTAAAAGTGCTTGTTTTGTTTTCATCCAAAATACTAGTACATCCGTTTTGCATTTTCAAGTTATTGCAAAAATTTATTTTAAGTTTGATGGTTAAAATCGAGTTATAAGTATGTTTCTTGTGATTGTACTTAGCCTACATTTTAGTATACACTGGAAGTTTTTTTTTTGTTTCTTTAATTCTTATAAGGCCTATTATGATCATATGACTGCTTGACGCTCGCTCCTTGCTGTAGACTATTTTCTTTATAATTTTTTGATTGTATGAAGTATCTTATTATCTCATTGGTTGAAACGATCACGTGATTACGGATATTGAGACTGTAATCGCGAGTAGAATTTCTTATGGACCAGGAACACGGAGAACGGACTACGGACCTACGGATATGGAGTCTGTGTCGGGGCCTTAAGTGGCACTTCCATCACCTTTTACTTTGTCCCATTACTCCTTAATGAAAACCAGCACTGGAAATATGATGAATTACTTCATTCTTTAATCTTTCCAGTGTTGGATATCATAAAGGAGTAATGGGACAAAGAAACAGATAAGACTTAGATTATTCCACATCACTTAATTACTTCATTAATTTTGTTTAGCAGATGTTAACCTTAAACCTTTATCCTTTTATTTTACAACGGACTTGAGCTTGAAACATTGCTTTGTAGCATACTATTTTGTATACCTCAAAGCTTTTTTATCAACATTTTAACGTGTCAACATATTATATTTTAGACTTGACATCAACTCGTGTATGGTCTAGTTGATGATGCATTATTAATTGTGCATAAATGTTCATATCTGACAATATGTTTTTCACCAGAAGTAAATTATAATTATACATTTTGACTTGTAATTTAACTTAATTTTTTACCAATTTAGAAACTGTTTAATCTATAAATTTAAACATATGTATATATATTTCTAGAGCAATCTATCTAAGTCTTAACTTTTAAGAATAAATAATGATGAGTCACATATCATTAGGAATTGTTTGGATGATCAAGTATTGTAGATTACAGCGTGCATGACATCATGTTGTGCGAATGGAAGACTCTAGAACCATGTTCAGGATACCGACTGGAAAACCCACTGAGAAGAGACCATTGGCAAGATCTAGACGCATATGGGAGGATAACATTAGAATGGACCTGAAAGAGATAAGGTGTAATGGGGTGGACTGGATGGAACTAGCTCAAGATAGGAATAGGTGGTGTACTTTCATAAGTGTGGTAATGGACTTCCGAGCTCCTAGTGCCATTGTTCCATTAATTAGGTGGGTATATACACTTCATATGCATGTCTAGTTATACTAAAATTCAGCCCCATACATCAATTACTTTACCTAAACAATGATATAGACCTAAATGAAAAGCATAACATTGCAAGTTCGACCATTTGTATCTCGTGAATTGTAATGATTTTAAATTATTGAATTTCTTTTTATAGTTTATGATTATATACTTGTAAGTGTGCAATAAAATTTTTATTGTTGAATTACTTTAAGAAAAAAGAACCTTTAGTTCAGTCATGTCCAACTGCTACCCGGCTGAGGGCTGCATCAATTTTTGGAAAACTTGCCTGGGGTACTTAGTTGGGCATAGCTGGACGAAATTAATGTAGTAAGGATGATGAGTAATGAATTAATTGACACGTGCCAACAATCGCTCTTAGGGATGGTAGTGAGTCACTTAAGGGGGAAAAACACCCTCGTTACATTCGTAGAGAATTTGATATCTGACCTCTCCCTCAATCAGCGAATCAAAACCTGACACATTCCCGTGGTCACCAGCAATTTGGGTCTATTTCTAACAAAATGCATGATAAGGCCAAAAAATTAGACGATTAGTATAACATGAAACTTAACACTTTAACTGAAAAGTAAATATTCACTAGTTAAATAAAACAAAAGTACATACTACACTTTGTGTCACTCAGGAGAACTCCACTGGACGTCAGACAAACCTCAGAACGTTGTCCATCACTTTACTCAGCAGAGATCGTATAATTGTTTCCGCCCCACCCTGTATTGATTGATGTTAGTTATCAGTTCTTGTGTCTATAAGTATACAGGCTCTAAAACAACTTTACATAACGTTATAATTTGAACAGTACTAGGGCAACGATAACAAGAGGTATTTCAGCCGATGACAGAGAGTTGAGTTGTCAGTGACGCCAATTAGTCCCTCGGTGGTTGTCACTGAGAATGAAAGGGATGAGGGGTCTTTAGGAGTGATAATGTCAGCAGATGGTGACGTCATTTATGTTAGAGAATCCTCTGTATAGATGGCGACAGCCATTTCACATTATAAAAAAAAAGAGGAAAGTTTTCCCCGAAAATGGAAGGGTTGAAAAGACGAGAATGGGACAAGCAACAAATGAGATGAAAAGTCGATGCTTACTGCAAGTTTACTAACTCTTTTAGTACTCATTTTACCCTCATATGTGAGTACGTGGACTAAGGCGTCACTCTCATCTAGTATTGTTTGTCTGTGTCGAGTAGGTCTGTGTTAAAATCCCGGCCTAGTGTACTAAGGGTATTTTCTCCCTTACGAATGTGGTCTTTCTTTCCCTACGCACTCGCCTCGGTGGCGTAGTTGGCTAACGTGCTAGTCGTGTTGAGCTCAACCGCTGATAATGGGGAGATCGAGGTTCGAATCTCGATCGAGTGAACTGGGGATGGTTTTTCCTAAATAGTTTTCCACTCCTCCTCCACGCAAATGCGGGTTCACTTCCTTTAATTCGTCCTTCCCAATTCTTAATCCATTAGCGTAATTAGTACTTAAAGCGTATAACCTGAACGGGTAGTAAGATGCGGTGCTAAATAATCATAATCATAATAATTTATCTACGCCAGTGCAGGAACATTTCTTTTGAATTATATGTGCCTCATATTCGCCATACTAGTGTAATTAAATGTTTAATATCCCGAAGGATGAAATCCCAAAAATAATTAAAATATTACTTTTTAATGTAGACAATTATTTATGCTATTTTAATTAAGTGTTCAACTTGCACCAAAATATATGATTATATAAATAAATGACTTAAAAATTAATTTAATTTACGATATCTACAGATTAAACTAAATATCCAAAGTTAGCTTCAATAAATGCGTTTTGAGTAGGCTAGTAATACTATACCGTACTCAAAATGTGTTTTATGTGCACCGCATATAACTACCTAACCAGCCTCGTAGTATAGTGGTCACAGTACCCTGATGCTAATCTTGAGGTCCCGGATTTGATTCCCGCTTGGTTCCGGGGGAGTTTTCTTGAAAGGGGAATAATCCCCATGGTCACCAGTGGTTAGTCAGGAATATTTTCATTTGTTCCACCCAGTCATATTCCTCTTCATTATTCCCTCAGCTCATCAGGACATTGTAAGATCTTCCATGAAAAATACGGAAGAATAGTATATTTAGGCGTCCCTTGGGCAACAGTACATTGCTACTGGCTATTCGTTCTACCAACTGAGCTACAGATTTATGTAGCCCTTACAAGCAATTTATGTTATCTTACTACCTGCCCCACTTATCCGTATATTTAAATTTATAAAATAGGGTTGAATAAGGTATAATTTATCGTAAGAGGGTAGAATGGGAAAACCATATTAGTTCACTTAGCCTCGATCCAATCCCCAACGGGAAAACTCTTTAGTCGAGACTGGTACCTTAGTTCGCGTGCCCGTCAGCGCTGTTTACACTATATTCAACTATCTAGGAAATTCCTTTCATATAATTAACAATTTTGTTTAATTGTTAATAAAGAAATTTAACATATTATGGTATCTGTGGAAGACTTAAAAAGATAATTAATTCATGCCAAGGGCTCTTGTTGAGATATGAACTCTTGATGATCTTCTTTAAATCGATGGATTAAAGGTATATAGGATCAGTTTCTACCTTAGCTCAGTAGGTAGCGTGTCTGCCTACTGAGCTAAGGGTCTTGGGTTGGATTTCCGACATGGCCGAAACTGTATCCTTTATGAAAATACGGGTTTACCTTTTCACATTGATAAATTAACAACCAGGGACTGGATGTTGTGCCTTTCCTAGTATTAAAATAGAGTATAATACATGTGAAGCCACGACAGTCCTAGCAAGCCTGTACTGGATTTGAATAAAGAACTAACCCAGGTCATTGGCTGGAGACAGTAATGGATTTTAAAAATGAATCAGTATCTCACATAAAATACATAAAGGAGTAATTATTTAAATTAGAGGTTTATCGGTATCAGTGTAGCCAACTGTGCGTGAATGTTGGTACATATACAGTGTCTGGTTCCCTGATATAATAATAGGTCAAAATACTAAATACCTCAAACTAAATAATCGAAGGATATAAAATAGCCAAAGTGTTTATTTAATTTGGTTTAGTTTATGTTAGATTGAATGAGGATTTCTGTTACTATTTGCTTTCCTTCTTTAGTTTAGGGTATAAAGTAGGTCTACTTGTCCTTTATTTGAAATGCATTGCGAATAGTTTTAAATGCCAACATCACGTTATGATGAAGAAACACGATCTGAAACTAAAGAACAGTAAAAATATAGTTTCTGTTAGTGGGTGAATTGCTCTAAACGTATTGGGAAAATTTTAATACAACCACTGACTGAAATAATATTATCCTCGTGATCGGTTGTGTGCATTTTATTGTATATTTAAAACGTGTGGTGGGTACAAATTTCTGAAATTTCCTAAACCAAGCTATTTTAACAACACGACCCTAAATTGAGAGGAGTGATTTTTTAGTGTGGTTTTGCTCTGAATTATGAATGACAAAACGATTATTGTATGGTGTTGTTATTAGCTTGTAAATAAATAGTGCATATGCGCTGGTAAAATAATATACAGTGTGTCCTCATTCTTAAAAGAAAACCAGGTCAGAAGACAGAATAAAAACGAGTGTATCCAGCTAACATGGTTGACTAATCACCATTGAGTCTAGGGGGGTCACCCTGTCCGTTTTTGGGGCTACGTGGGCTAGAACGCCGGTACATCAGTACCTATATAGGAGGGCTATCATTCAAATCCAGGTTACTGAGGTTAATCAACAGTGTAGGATCACCTAGAGGTCAATCAGGCCATTGGTTATTCCTTGCAATATATAGTTTTTCCACAACTTTCTAAATAGTATTTTAAATTATGTCATATCTTTTAATATCTGTTAAGAACAATACGTTTTGTAATATGCATACAACCACAAAAACCCTAGTCTAAAGTCAATTATGAGACCACACAATCATATATCCACTCACGCACCTTTATCCTCGGCCACAACACATCTTGACAACCATAGTCCCACATCTGAAAGGTAGGGGGGTGACACTATTTCGAATAACACATATCATGACTGTTTCTTTGGCCATTACAAAGAAAAAGTCAGATACTATAGTATTATTCTGGTAGGAAGAACAGTATTTAACAGTTACAAAAGTTACTAAAACTATTTTATGTCAAGTTATGTATTCTGCAATTGTCACTTTTGATAGATATTATAAATATTTTTAAAATAGTATTCATGACAAAGTAAAATGCTATCTATGTTAACTGGAAAAAGATATGTTTATGTTTTCTAAACTGTTCTTCCTGTAAAAATTGGACTATAGCATAAAATTTCACCTAATTTCATCCGTCACCGTAGTTCAGTTTGTATACTTAGATAAGGGTCCTGAACTCGGGTCTCTCCCTGTATGACCAAAAAATGTATTCTTAGAGTTTTTTCTTTTGCACTGGTTGTTACTACCAGTTCTGGTAAAACGCTTATGTACTATCTACTCTAATGTGTTATGGGTCAGTAAAGATTATATAGAGGAAGTGTACCTAAATTTGCATGGAATAATAATGGGAAACTATTTAAGTAAAACAGTCCTCCGTATTCCAGACTGGTTTTCTAGCCCCGATCTCTTTGTCATTGAAACTTCAGTTAAGATTTCCCCTTTCACAATGATGACTTAGCGGCTAAGACTGTGTGTTTGTACTAGAACTAAACCATTTTGTAAGTCGTGTGTTGGTATAATCAGTTGGTTCTATATGTTGAATAACTCAGATCAAAATTATATATCACCAATGACCTGACCTTTAATCAATTGATAAAAACACGTCACATACAGCACCATACACGGAATCTTTCAAGATAAATTAGACTTCACTTAATTTTCTACTCCCATTCCCACAACTTTATGCCTTCTCACTCTCTTTTAAATTATGTTCGATCTTCTTTTGTTTTTTCTAACTAAAATATTTCGAAGATGGGGGCTAGGAACAATAAGGATTAAACGCTGGAGATGACCCTTTAGTATGTGGCATTGGGATCGAGCGGAGAAGAATTTGAATCACCTATAAATAAATGACGTCGTGGTTGTATAGGAAAAGATGTATGTCACCAACTGTATTTGGAAATTATTGCTAACATTAGTGTTCACACAAAATCAAGGTTAGCAGCTTCAAAGAAACTTGAGTATTTCCACCTTCTTTATGAGCAAAAGTATATGTTTCAATAAAAAAAAATCCAGAGGATCTCATCAATAAATTAAAACACGGTTATGGAGGAACTTTCGACTATTTACGGTTGAAGAATAAACTTGTAGTACTTTATTGTTCGGATGAGTTCTACAATAAGTCAGTTCATGTGTTACTGCTGTTTTTAGTTGAAAATAATCTCAGTTAAGGCGTTAAAGATGTGTTCAAACTGGGAGTGTAACGTGCTAATTGCCCGTTAGCACGTACACTCAAAATACCTTATATATATCTATATATAACCATCACTATAAAAGCAAGAACTCGTAAATCCTAATAATGTGTGGCAGATATAAACTCACGGGGAAATCATGTAATGTAATGTAATGGGACAAATGACTTACTTGTGTTGTGTTGTACTCGGCGGGCGTCTCCTAGCGCTAGTTTTGGAAATTCACCCCTCCCCCCCTTTTTTTCTTGTGGACGTCCCTTTCAAAATACGTCGGAGTTTCTTGTATAAAACAGCCATTCCTCGCTTCAGATTTTGTATTTTATTATTGTAACGATTAGTAGGAGGAACTGCCTAGAGGTGAACAAATGACCGGTGGGCTAAGCAAGTGGTGATCACGATGTTTGAGGCGTTGGTCTTTCCTCCTCGCGACAGATGAAGTAAAGTCTGTGACTATGCGTACTTAATCTATTAATCTTAGCTAAAGTCATCGTTATTGTTTTTCTATGTCCATAAGACATAGTTTTGTATGTCAGAGATTCTGACTTGTTTTTATATGTCCATAAGACATTGTCTTAAATACCAGGGCAATAACCAGACGCCCTATACTGTATGACCATGTTCGGGCTAGTTTAAATCTTGACATCCAATATTGGTGGTGTTTCATGACTTAGTTGGATCTTTTACAGATACCAGTCTCTAATCTTTCTAATGATGTACTGTACCTTCCTGCGGTGCTCAACTCGTGGGTATGCTACTAGTGCAGAGTAGTGGTCTGCGGGGTCTTATTTATTTTGTCCGGCTACCTTCAGGTGCCATTTGAATTAATTAATGTTTAAATGTTTGCTGGTGTTATAGTCTGTGTTCAGACAAGTGTTGATATCTAAATATACTGTTGAAAGACCAGACAGTACTAACGAGGAATAGACCAGCCATAATTTATTTACAGCCTTGATTCCTGGAAGCTCTCCATTAACTATTTGTAAACCTATATTTCCTCTTCTTGGAACTTAACCTTTGTATCTCGTAACTCAATATGAAGTTAACTCATGCGAGCTAGCTCATTTAACTACCAAAGTTGTAACTCTTTAACCTAATGAACATCTAAAATATTAATAAATAAGAACACCTAATTCTTGAAAGTCCTAGTTTAAAGTCTAGTAGCCGCAAGGCAGGAGTGGTGCTAAAGTTCGTTCACGGTAGGAGTTTACCTGGGAAAGGACTTTTTTCCCTACCAGAAATCTATTATATAGTAGGATATTGGTAAGAAAAAAGACCTTTCAGAGGTAAACTCCTACCGTGAATGAGCTATATGTATTGTTGCTTAACCTTGAATTAATAATTGCTAACCATTTAAATTGCCGTTGTGTTGAGGCGGGCGCACCTTCGTAGTATAATGTGTGTTAGTTCTACTTTCATAACATATATACAACCATACTTGTGTTGATCGCAGGTCTAACCAAGGTGTTTCACACCTAACGTCCCTATTGAACTAACGATCTTTAAAGTAATTGATTTTATTTCCTATAATGGACAATGGAATGTTTTGGATAAGATCTAATCCAACCATTTGTAATTGTTTAGTGTTGTTTGAATTTAAATAAACCTATTTGTTGAACTTGTATATCTCTCTTATGCTTGTTCCTTCCCTTCNATATATATATATATATATCATTGTTAATGTGTTCGTTACTTCTTCTATCAGATAGGAGAAGCGGCGATACAGCAGAATTGATAATGATTATTCAAGCAGCTACTGCCTCTGTTGAAATATTATTTTCAGCATTAAAGCGAATCCACAATTGGCGAAGATATAAACAAGTTCAAGATTGCCTCTCCATTCTTAGCCTATTGTTGATTGAAAAGGAATTCCTGGGCAAGGTTATAATGAAGAATACATTTTACGATGCCGTAACGTAGAAAATTCTGCAAAAGGAAAAAATAATGGATCTGATCTTCAAGTGAAATCTGTAAGTATAAATATTCACTATTTAGTAAATATATTTATTTCCCAGCTCAATAACTATCTTGGCATAGTTTAATATAGTGGGGTGGTTTTAAATAAGATGGGAAGGGGCTAGTTAAGAGGGTTGTATATTCATTTTGAGTAGCAGCAAGCCATCAAACCTTTCTCGCATTAATATATTATGCCACTGATAGAGTAGGGAGGGACTTAGGTATAAGTTATGCAGGGTTGGGATACATTTTTTTGTATTCAGTATATAATCCAATTTTAGGGAGTTTGACCACATTAGTAAATGATTGATTGAACGAGTGAATTGTAAGGCACGAGAACCATTTATGTATTTTTGTCAATCTGTAAACAGGATAACTCTGGGATAAGAATAGGTATTCTGTAAAATATTTTACTAATACAACTAATTTTGGGAGCTGAACAAATTAAAACAATGGAAATTATAATGAAATAAAATATAGCACCACTATTGAAGTAAGCCTTGTTGGGTTCTCAATGCAACTGTTTTATAGCTGATGGTTTACCCAAGCCTTGTCTTCCTCCCTTCTACCTGTTGTCTGGCCCTGTTTTGGAGTTTTAAATGACTCACACCTATCATGTGCTCGAACGTAGTTGTACAAAATGCAAATTTTCTTCATCATTTCAACAGCGTGCTGTACACTTGACTCAATTGACTTGTTCAACAGTCTTCATTTAGCTGACACTAAGAAAAAATCTCATTCAACATTGTTCCTTGCATGACTCAACTGATAGTTAAAATGATTTATCATCAACCAAGACAATGCCAAGATAAGATCACCTTAACTACTTAAGGAGTAAAGGTATCCTTTATCACCAAGGAGAACAAATGGCACTTCTGTATTTGTGAAAAGGAGAGGTATATCTTCTGAAACATTGAGTTTCTTTGCCTCTGGTGGATGAAATAAAGGTGACATCCAAAAATCCCCACCACCACTTTGTCTCCTTGGAGTTCCTGTGTCAATAGCAATTAACTCGTGTTTGAAATCCACAATTGTTTAAAGGTGAATGGAGAAAAATTGCTTATAGATGTAATATGATGATTCACTTTTAGATGGGGTTTTCCATCAATGCACCCAAAACAATCAGGAAAAATCCATTTTTTTGTATAACTTATCTGCAACTGAATTCTTGTAGGAATTGGCATGTTCTTATATTTCAACTCATTCCATAAAACCATACGTCATGTGTCAGTAATCATTTCCGATACTTTTACCATTTTTAAAACCCTAGCAAGATAAGTAAATAGGTCTCCAGTTGCCCGGAATCTGAAAGTAAAATAATAATTAAAATTTATAACACAACTTCATTCAAATGTAAAACATTTGTTCTTTACATTCCTAGCTATGTGTTAGTTTTTTCTGTTTCAATGAATGTTGCCAAAAGTAGATGGATACATGTCCACGCTTACTTTATGTCCCAGCTGCGTGAGTTGGATAAACAAAGATCTGGAAGTGTAAATGTAAAAACCACTAGTTCATGGAAATTTTATAACCAACCTTTGTTCCTTAGGGATGTTTTCATATCTTCAGATAATGCAATGGAAGCCAGCTTAGCTTCAATACAAGCTTCAGAGTTGTCTGATCAAGCTCTGGGCAATGAAACCAATGAAGATTTTGATTGGGGCAATTTTATGGACCCATCCATATCAGAAGTAGGCACAAGTATTGATACAATTTCAGCTTTTATAATGGTAGACAAACCAATATCTTCGACTAATCAGCCAGGAACTTTAAATGCAATGCAGCTGGTTCAGATACCATCATGGACTTCACCAATTATGCAACAGAAATGATGGTACAGTATTATCAGTCACATTACTATTATTAATCCTCTGTATCATCTCTTTCTGCTGACAGTGTTCAGTCTCACACTTAATTCACTCCATCTCCTGCCCCATAACCGACCTACACCAATTTTGACGCATATGTTGTGACTTTACTCAGAAGAGTATCAACTCCTAAGACTCAACTTTCTTGACTCTCTTTGAATAAATAAAAATGTTTAATACCCTACATAATTACCTTACAATTTATTCGTTGAAAAAAAATTCTAGTTTATTACAGAAGTTGTTAATAATAAACTATATCTTGTCATCCGAAACATGGTAATGTCTTATTATGAACAACAAATAAATGAAATGATAATAAAGCAAATTGTAATAAAAAAATAATATAATCATAAATAATCTTACTTTGAGAATCAAGTGTTGATCTGCAGAAATAGCTTATGAAGTTTGTAAAGCTCCACTTCAGATTGCACACGTTCTCTTCACTTTACTTTGAAGATTATCAAAAGAATCTACACTCATCTGTGCATAGTTAATATATATATATATATATATATATATATATATATATATATGGGTAATTTCTCATCATATAAACTTATAAACTCATAAAAAAATCACCATCACATTATTTGTTTGAGTTGTACTCGTGCACCCCCGACCTCCTTTCATAACTCATCAGGTATCTGAGGTAGAGGCTATCACAGAGAGCAAGTCTTTTGGAAATGTTTGAGTGTCATGTTCAAAGCACGGCTTAAGGTTTCACACTGGGATCTACGTTGGTAGCTACGTTATTCCACCATGTGGAGCGGCCGGAGTATATCAGCCCTATACCCGTTAGCCTCCACATCTAGCCTCCAACTTACCGATTATTCACCTGCAGTCCAGCTTTAGTTTTAAAATATGACTTCATCTTATGCCATGAAAGTCAAATCATTTATTTTGTGGATATTAAATGAAATTCTAATTTATTAGCGAATGCAATGCCAAAGCGAGGGGAATATGATCTCTAATGGAGATCATAAAATAAATCTTTAAGAATTTTAATTCTGTCCAGATTTATATTTTATTTGGTTTTACTTTATTCTTAAGTATGATATTACTATCTGTACGTGACTAGAATGGCATGTGGCTATATACCACACCACTATTTAATTAATTCTCATCATATTCATTTTCAAACTTATTGTTTTTGACGGACATGCATTCTGTCGAAAAAAATACATTGTAATACCAACACTAAATCATATCTACTAGAAATAGACATATTAGTTACATGGTTTGAATTATAACATTCCATGCGCACTAAAACAAAAACGATCAGCTGTTATTTAATTTCTACCATCTTTTAACTACTCCAATGAAATGCGTGCATCCTATGATGGCCAACTCGACACGAATAATAGAGACACAGTAAGAGAAATGACATAGATGGAAGACCTTGCTCACATAGTTGGACAATGATAGGCAAGGGTAGAAAGGGGTGAGATGACGTCATCCGATCTCGTGCATTAATAATTTAAAAGGCCAACGAGAAAAAGAAGAAATGGGTTTATTTACAAACAATGAATCATATGCTAAACGTAAAAAAACTGTCAGATGTCAAATAGTTCAGCCACTCAATAATGGTTTCAAAATTGTATCATGCTTCAGTTTTATTAATTCCTTCAGCGTGGATTCTCCTTGTTTATATTTTAAGTGCCTGTATTTCTAAAAACTTATTTTATATTTTGACCTTATTAAAATACCACCATATCCTCAAGATTTTTGGATCCAGACGAAAACTTCTAGGAAGCGGGAATTGGAAAAAAGAAGTGGGATTGGTGTCTTGTAGGGTAAGAGATTAAGAGATGCATTATTTCAGTGTCGAAGTTTAAATTTGAACAGCCAATTTTAAAGTAATCCACCAATCATCCATCAAAATGACTACCTATTAAAGTTGCAGCGACAACCTCAGGCCATTGGTGGACTTCTACAACAATTAACGATTCTTGAACTTTAAATTATCTTTGGACCAACTCACAGTTTAGACAAGAGACTCCCATAACATCATATAAACATTAATGAGTAGGTCAAAAGTAAAACCGGACATTTCCACTTTCGAAGGAAATTCCGTATTTGGTATCAATTTTTTCTGTGTTCTGGGCTGCATTTAATAGTAAACAGAGTTAATAGCAAAACTGGACTTTTCTTTCCTTTTTTGTGAATTAAAAACTACAATCATATGCAAATGTGGACATTTCAATCAGCATTGAAAAGAAAAAGTGGAGATTTCCTGTTAGCCAATCAAATGTGTCAATTTTGTTGATGTTATAGTAACCATATTATTATTTTCTAGCCTTCATCTTGTGGAACTTATAGTATTATCAGTTGTTGTTTTTTGTAGGATTATAATAATAATTATTAGTTTAAATAAGTACAGTGGAAGACATTTCAATTTCACCTTCCGCTGAAGGAAGATCAAGAAGAAGAAAACGAGGACCAGAAAATTGGAAACTTGAAAAAGAAATAATAAAAAGATATGTGTTTAAGTTTTGTTAGCATTACAATATTGTAAAAATTAACCTAAAATCTGCTATTTTATGTCTGCATATTGTGTTCCTCATGTAATACTCAAACTATAATCATTATCATTAACATACTAATGCTCAAATGTGTTATTTTGATTCAGGTACTTGGCAAGTAGCTTACCACAGTAACCTAGATGCAATCACAAAGGCAAGCCATATCAAGCACACCAATGCCTCCAAATTGACCACGAATCATATTAGAAATTTTTATCATCAAATATATGAGATAAAACGCAAGGATATTCAAGATTCATTCATTCTAAAACATTGTGAGTCCAGTCTGCCTAAAAGACATAAGTATGAACCAGGAAAAAAGCCTATAACAGTGAGTATAAACTATTATGTATACAGCTTGTCTCAGAAAAGAAAGGTTCCAATTGGCAGGAACGCTTTTGTTGACATTCTTAAAATTACTAAACATCGGGTCCTAAGTATTTTTTAAAGATACAAAGCATGTTTGGGTATGCCAAAGGAAAATAGAGAAGGTGATAGGTTGTCAGTAAAAAAAAAGTACACAGGTTAAAAGTTCAACAGTATATAGAGTCATTTAAATGTGACTTACCACCAGTGGTGGCTAGTAGCTAAAATTAGTGGGGGTTCTGCTCCAGAAAAATTTTAGCCTTTGTTTTAAAATTGTGTAAAAGGAAAAAACATGTATAAAAAGAAAATTTATTCAGGAACTTGATAAAATCTTAACAAAAAAACAAAACATTTTTACTTACTTTAACTTAAATTGTTACATTTCAAGCTTGATCTATTCATGTAAAAATGAAATCCATTCTTATTGTTTTAATTTACGCAAAAATTTCAATAATTTTCTCCTTGATCTCTGAGGAAATTTTTCTCCATTGAAAGAACTGCAAACGCATTTAGACTTTCCGAATTCACATCACTTCTTAAAAAAGTTTTTATTCTTTTCAATGTCGAAAAGCAGTGCCTCTTATGTAGTCATGGAAATTGTCAAGAGGATTTTTATCAGTTTTGTATTTTCAATAAAAACATCAACTAGATTATTTTCCCAGATGAATTTCAGCAGCTAAATTAATTTGCAATATTCATGAATATCAGTCCTAAAATAGAATACTTTTAGTTCAGTTTCAGGCTTTTCTTTGTCAGTCATGGGATAAGCATCAGTGGTCAGTACTATCTCTTTTGTGGGATGTTCATTCTTAAATCTAAAGAAGCCATTCTTGTTGAACAATTTAGCAGCTACTAAGTGTTTAGTTGAAAAATATTTGTCCATTATATCAACACATATATATTCACACACTTCTTTAGCTTCTGTCATGAGTGTATTTGAAGGTTTCTCACAGTACTTTGAGTTTCTCAAGTCTAAAATAGCTATTTTGAAATTTGTTATAAATTCATTAACTTTAAACACACTAATTTCTCTAGATTGCATTTGGTTGCAAATTATTTCAATATGAGGCATAATCTGATGAAAAAACTCGAACAAAAACTTGAAATTATCATCATTCAGGTATTATAAAATTCCTGTTGTTTCTGCAATGGTTTGATTTGTATTTGATGTTGATTGAATTTCAGTAAGGCAGTTTTTTAAAGGTTGCTAATTTTCATGAACTCTGTTTATGGTCCATATGTTGAAATTACACCTTGTAGAGGATGGGCGGGGAATGCTGACGTCCATGTTTCTTGAGAATGGACACACGTTGTGGTGATATTGAGAAGAATGTTGGAATAGCCAGAATGTTAGAGAAAAAAATCTTGCGTTTCGTGTAATACTTGCTTTATTTCTCATTATTAAATTAAGTTGATGTGCATAACAGTGAATGAAATGTGCATATCTATTAACTGCTTTTATGTTTGCTTGAAATCCTGCTTTTTTACCTTTTATGACATTGCACCATCAAATGCCATTTCCTTGAAGGATTATGTCCAATTGTTATAAAATACGTTTTGATATGCCATCTGCAGTTTGATTTTCAGGATTAAAGAATCTCCAAAAACACTCAAATATTTCTCCATTCAATACGTACCGTATAACAAGGACCATTTGAGTGTGTTCCGAAACATCTGTTGTGTCATCAGCCATGACAGCTATAAAGGAATGTTTTCTAATTTCCGTCCTTATCTCTTCATGGTATATTTGTAGCAGGCAGTAAAGTATCTAATTCTGAATAGTCTTAGAAACACCTTTGAAAATTGCACTGGTTTCTAAGTGATTATTCAAATCTGAATCTAATTTAGATGCAAAATTTACTGATCCTCTAAATACCCCTGGAGTTACTGAATCGTCTTTTTCATCATGTTCATGTAAGGGAGTTTAAAAGTTTTTACAAAAGTAAATGCAGTTTATTATTGTGGACAAAATTTCACGGTTCTCTTTAACTTTTATATTATGCTCATTGATTGAAAGTCTGCATGTCTTACTAAATTTCTCCTTAATACTTACGGATCTTAAAAGTGACAGTGAAACAACATTATCAACGTGATTCTTTGACTTCTAATGCTTTTCAGTTTTATTTTTTTTAATTTTGTATATATTTCTAAAACAATTTTTTGTCCACGGTACATCACCTCCAAACAGCAAATACGAGAAGCAAAACAGTGCATATTTTACTTCACAGCCGCAAAGCCACCTTTTCCGTTGGTAGCATTCAGAATTAAAGCTACGAATATATTTCTTATTGTTGCTTTTACCTGACTGAGATATTATAATATCAGGTGTTGAACGACCTCTTTTATTAATTGTAAATTTCTTATAGAGAGATAACTCTGTAAATTTAAGCTGTTGAAGTTGACTTACAGTCAATTAACTTATTTCTTAGGGATGTGAGGCCATGGATAAAGTTTTCTGTTAAATAAAAGAACTGAAAAAAATGAATCAAATAGAATAGCTGGAAGCAGAATAATAATCTAATTCTACACTCTTCTACACTTTATCACATTCAAGAATATGGTACACGGTTTTTAAGCACAACATACGCTGAGTAAAAAAACTTCCTTCCACCATCACGCCAGAGCCGGCACTGCGAGAGCAACAGTGCTCTCTCTACCTGGAAGTCCCGCATTCTTCCCCACCCTCTCCTATGTGCACATGTGTACAACAGTCATACACCACGTCACTGGCACTGTGAAGTGCACAGTTCTATATAAAGATATTTTTTTCATATACTGAGGGATGGCTAATGAAGTACTAACATTAAGCTTAAGGAATATATATTGTACTACAAAAATAAAGAAAGAATTAAATAAAAAACTACTTATTATATTAAATGTTATCGATAATATCAAGTGGAAATAGGGGGTGCTGCAGTTCCGCAGTTCCTATACACAAGCCGACACTGCTTACCACATTACTGCAGACCATCTAGTGGTCGTTTTTATTTGACCTCCGATTTGAATGTGAAAAAATTATGGTGCATGTATAACAATAGTGTTGAAATAGACCTAAAAGTCAAATAATTTTTATTCCGCAAAATATTTGTTACTTAATACAACATTGGGTTTGATAGTCCTGCGACATATTATGTCTGTTCAACCTGTTTGAAATATAAATAAATCATTAAAAGGACTATGTCTGAGGAAGGAAAACTGAAAAATATGACTGAACTTTGAGTTCATAATTTAAGAGCTAAATGCTTTTTTGAAATACTGAGGGATGACAATACCGATGCAATAACCTTTAGTTATGATTGTAAAAAAAAACATGCCCTTGAATAAAATCCCTGACAAAGAATGTCATGACGGTAGACAACTGTACACTTATAATTGCACTGTTGATTAGGGAAATTATAAAAGTTACCTTACAAAAGAAAACGTATTTGTATACATATGGAGTGAACTTTACAGACCAAAAGGATCGATTGAAATTGCTTCATTTGTGTACCACAGACTGAATAATACTGATATTGTCCCTCACATTAATACCATTAGACTAATAGCTGATGGGTGTGGGAGAGCAGAACAAGAATTCTGCAATAATAATCATGTGTCACAAATGGTTGGCAAACGCTCCCTTCAATGTTAAAACAGTTAAACTTTTCTTCCCTGTTACGGGACACAGTTTTATCCCACCCGATAGAGTGTTTGGACAAATTGAAAAAGTTGTTAAGAAACAAGCCATTATTCTTAACCAAATGATTATATCAGTATTTTTGGACAGTTTGGTACTGTAATTTTAAATCATGAAGTAGTTGCCTGAAAAGGAGCAGCTGCTGACAATTTTAAAACACATGAAAACCGGCACTTTCAATTAAACAAAACGAAAAGAATTATAATAAATTGTGGCTCTAACAGGAACATTGTAGCGAGATGAAAGCCATTCTCTAAATATGATGCCTATGTTGCCAAGTCACTTTTTAAAATAAACAAAAAGAGTCCCACTGTAAATCCCAGAAGTCTGATGTAAGGTGTCACCGTGAAAGAAGCTAAGCTGAAAGAGCTTGATTGTTTGTTAGGGAAACACTTTGGCAAGGAATGGCGAAAAGTTCCTGATCTGGAGTTTTACAAAAATGCTATTGAAACAAGGTTTATTAATAATAATTGTGAATAATTTTAGCATGAGGTATTGTGTGATTTACAAAATCAAGGCATTGAACTTAGACTTTAAATATTAATATCAAAAGAGTATTACATTTTGTGAGGAATGTTATTTTTACTGCTTTTTTTATTTTTTAATACTTAATTATGTCAGCCTTATCTGTAATAAAAATATAATATCATTAAATAACAATGTTCTGTTCTGTGTTAAATTTCTATTTTACTTCCTAAAATATAATATTAGGTTCAAAAATGAACAATTCCATTTTCAGGAGCAAAACCGGACATTTCTAAATTTTGATCTCATTTTATTCTCATCAAAACATATTTTGTTATTTTTTATTGTTAAATAATTTCTAATGGCATACCTGTTGTATAATAAAAAGTCAGTGTTTAATTTTAGAAAATAATGTTGTAACAAGTTTTTTTCCCCTATTTCTGCAGTTTGATTGAAAGTGGAAATGTACAGTTTTGCTTTTGACCTACTCAATTTAACACATAATGATATAAACTTTTTTCTAAGTTTTAATCTCTACATAATATCTTAGACCTCCCTAAGCATATGCTATATTTGTTTGAACCCTTTTCACTACAAGTTCCAGTCTTTAAATTATTTTCTGCTAAAGGAAAAAATTGCTGATCTGACATTTTGATATAATTTTTTGTCCTCAAGCTAAACTTTTTTTATAACAATTACTCTGGAAATAATTTGTTGGCCAGAGGCATTACTAAACTCAAATGCAATGACCTATATATTATTATTCATTTCTGTTTACTATTGACCTCTTAAAGAAAATTAATTAATTATATTTTTCAGAAATCATGGGATATTTATATTTTATTACAATTTCGGTAATAATTATTCACCAAAACAGGGTTTCAGATTTTTGGTATTTATTACAAAAATAACTATTGTTTTCTGAGTTAGACTAATTTGATTATATGTTAAATTTTTAACTTTTAATTCACCTTGCAAACGTTTGTTTCACAAGGGAAATTTTTAGATTTGACAATTACTTATTTAAAAACCTACATTTATTTTTTATAAGTCAAATCCCGATCTGGAAGCCTTTATTTCATATTTGAACCCTATAAAATATTAGTATTTTGGTAGGATAAATGGCCATTTAGAACGGAAGTAGAAATCACCTTCTGAAAGATCTTTTATCTTTACCAAAATACAACTCTAGAGTAGGATTCTTTTACGAGATAAGGCCTTCCAAACGAGCTTCCTTCAAGAACCATACTATATATTGGAGTACACCAACCTATTTAAAGAAAAAAAAACTCATGAGTTTCAAATTTTGCTATGCTCTTAAAACCTTTTATTAACACAATAAGTTCATTTAACTAACTATACATTGATGTGTCTCATATATTCAATAAAATTAGTGAACTATATCATAATGCCCCATTGTATGTGTGTGTAGGAGAGAAAGATGTACCCGAGAGTTCTGTATCTCCTACATAACGGTATGACGACGAACGCTCGAAAATTTCATTCACAGATATCCATCCAGTTTTAATATTGAGATTAATGGATACAACAGATAGCTAGACGGATTTAATAATCCAAAACATTAGGTTATTAGTTCACCTAACTGCTAAACTAAATTCTTTTATTTATAATAAATCATGCATCAAATGTTGGTTTGACAACCGGTCAGTTCGAGATGCATTTGTGTGTGTTGCAATTCGTTTTTCATACAATATCATGGAGGACTATAGAATTATATACGATAGTATCGACTTTTTTTTTACATAAAACTAATCAATGAAATTTAATAACTGTAGTATCTTGCCGGTAAAAGACATATTCCATTTTAGGTCCGTATATTATCATATGAGAGTTGAGACCATAGAAAAGACAGTTTGGTTGAGACGTTATTCTAGTTGAGACTGTAGAGTTGGCAGACCTGTGGGAGGGTCTTGAATTAATACAATCCGTGAGTTGAATTTTTAACCAACTGACGTTTAGTCAATTGTGTTTTTCTAATGAAATATAACAGGATTTACTTACTAACTAATTGTAAGAAAAATATTTAAAAAAATTCACATACATTTTAATTATTTCTTTGCTATACGATTTTTGTAATAATTCATTTGCCCCTAAGACATGTATTTTATAAGCTCATTCTTCAAAATCAAAGTAATTTGTATTTTTATATCTAAAATTCACTCTCCAACATAAAACAAGCCTACAAGGTAGTATTTTTAAATAAATCGATCTAATAGTCAACACTAAAAGCTTTGGTAGTTAATTTGTATTTGTTGATATCTGTGGGCTAAGTAATGTGAAGTTATTATTGTAAAAACTTATGTCATAGACCTACCTGTACAGAACAATTTAGGATGTTCAAAATTGAAACGGAAAGGGGGGGAGGGTATATACAATATAAAGGCATTGGTATTGATAAGATATATTATACTAACGTTAGTAAAGCATACAAGTAAGCTTAAGCTGCATATTGAATGTTGTGTGTAAGATAAAGAGAATAAGCGGATTGTTTCAGAGACAAACATTAATTAAGAACAAATGGAGAGTTATGGAAGGAGAATGGCAATCAAGGATAGCTCATTATTGTCACAGTCAGGCCTATTGGAACTAGTGTCTTAATCTGGGTTATGTGTCTCATATCCTCTTTTAACAAATGAAATATAATTTATGATTTAGGGAGAAATCTGATACACTAGTTGCAGCTTTTGAATTTGATTGACAAAATACTTTGTATGACAATACTAAGCTATCTGGAGCTTTATTTATTGATTTAAAACTTGCATTTGACACTGTCAACCATGAAATTCTATTATACAAGCTGTCTAAAATAGGAATAAGAGGAGTAGCTCTTGAGTGGTTTAAGAGCTATACTACTTACAGAAATCAATACACGTTCATAAACACTCACGAAAGCACTGTATGTTGTGTCACATGTGGGGTTCCTCAAGGTTCGTTAATTGGACATGTAATTTTTCTTATTTGTGTTGACTACACTTTCCAAGTAAATTTCAAGGCCATTTACAACTATATGCAGATGACACAAGTTTATTTTACATTGGACAAAATTTTAAAACTATAACAGAGAATATTCAAACAGTCCTGAAATAGTTATACCATTGGTTAAGGGTCAATTAACTGTCGCTAAATCTTGAAAGGTTATTTTACTAGACTGGGAAACAAAGATAGAAAGAATATATATAATTACTAGATAAGCTTTGGGAATAACATTCTGAAACAAGTAGGGAAAACAAAATATCTTGGTCTGACCATCGCATCTCACTATCCTGGAGCTCACATATAAACCATGTCACAAAAAAAAATTAGGGGTGCTAAAAAAAACTTTTACAAATTCACTCCAAACGTGTTAAAGCCCATCTACTTTGCTCTGGTTAACTTGCATTTGTCCTACTTAAATGTAATCTGGGGTAATACTTTTAAGTCATTTAATACCACTAATAAGCCTACAAACACAGCACTAAAAATATTTTTTCGGCTGCCCAGCGGTGAGGACAGCAACATTAAGCTTAAAAGGTTGGGTATTTTGAAATTAACTGGAGCTATTTTTTTGGATACGATTGTAATGGCATATAAACTTGAAAACAGCCTAACTATTAGTAACCTAAAAATTGGGGAACGCAATAAAGGGGAATTACTCTTCAAGAAGTCGGAATAATTATTTCCAGAACAGAGTAAACACCACTACTTTTGAACTCTACTCAATAAACATTAAGAGACTAAAATTTTTCAATATAATACCACAAGAAATAAAGATGAAAAAATTAATCTTTTTAAAAAGGAAGTTAAAGATACATTCTGGAAAACAATTTTAACCAGGTGATATGGGGGTGAAACGTTATATGTAATTTTGTAGAAATTGATATCATAATTGGAGCAGAATGTGTATGTATACCGTGTGTATGTGTATGTATACTGTACTTTTTTATTTTTATTTAAAGGTTTTTTTTGTTCTATACTCTTATGTTTAATTGCAGTTTTACTATTATTGAACTGAATGCATCTAAAATAATGTGGCCGGGTGAGGACAAATAATTTATACCCTTTAATAGACCTCTTTTTCCTAAATGTATGTTACTAGTTAGTGAATGAACCACACCTACATTAGGATGTTTATATGCATACGAGCTGATCTTGGCTCTTTTTGTAAAACACTTCTGAATAAATAACTAACTAATTCTAGGCACCAGAGTCAGAATTGCTATCTGTGTGGCAAACCCTGTCAATGGAGTGATTTAGCCTATTATTTTTTTGGGGAAAATGAGTGACTCAGCCTAGTAGTAAATAAGCAACAATGTACAGTGGTTATAGGCCTACATTAATATTTTACTCAACACTAAAGCTAATAAAAATTTGTATCAATATTAGGTAAATAAGCCTAGTTTTATCTAAAACGAAATTTAAAAAAATATAGGCTATATTAAAATGCAATGTCCAAACAAAGCACCAGTCTGCCATTGTTATGAAAGATTTATAGAAGAATCTGCAGACAAACTAACATTTTCACAGAAGAATTACTTTTTTTTTTAAATTACTGCGTCAAACTATATTCTTATGTAGGCCTACTAATTAAGCTAATGGGATAGGGAAGGTTGAGGTTAGAGAAAGTGTACCATAGTTTGCTTGGAGAGTAGAGAACCATTTAGAAAAAACTACCCTCAGTACACTTGACCCGGATCAAACCACGATCTCTTCGTCATCAGCAGTCTAGTCTTTTGTGAGAGTAGTGTTTTAGACCATGTGACCACTGAAGCGGGTGCAGAAGATTTAATACTGGTACTGTAGTCTAGATTACCTGGTTTAGTGTCTTTCTGGTCATTAAATACTTATTTTACAAATAATATCTTCCTTGTTTGTAAGTTAATCTAGCCTAAATGACAATTTAATCAAGTTTACAAACATAATACCAGGGTGTTTACCGATTCTGGAAATATACTTGATTTTTTTTATACTGGAAATACTGGAATTTTGAATCAGATACTGGAATAATATTCAGCCTTTTTACAGTGAGTGAAACCCGCCTTGGTGGCGTAGTTGGCTAACGCGCTAGTTGTGCTGAGCTCGACTGCTGAGGACGGGGAGATCGAGGTTCGAATCTTGGTCGGGTGAACTGGGGGTGGTTTTTCCTAAATGGTTTTCCACTCTCCCTCCACGAAAATGCGGGATTACTTCCTCTATTTTAACCTTCCCAATTCCTAATTCATTAGTGTAATTAGTACTTAAAGCGTATAACTCGAATGGGTAGTAAGACGCAGTGCTAAATAATAATGTTAAATAATAATACCGTGAGTGAAATGTTGGATTAAGCATTTTGAGACCCCTGATATTATTTGACTACTTATAGTTCTATTTTGACCACCCCCTCAATTACTCTCCCTCTGGTCTATCTTGTTTGCCACACAATTAGTTGACCTTGTAGATGACCTTGCAGTGGGGATGTTTGCCTCACTGGTTGACCTTTCTATTATCAGTCTCTACACTAGCAGCCAACCTCCCCCAACTTTTTTCCAGCAGTAACCATTATTGGTGATGAGTTACTAACTGGTAACTGCTCAAGTTCAAACACCACTTCAAACTATTGGTATACTTGCCTGACCTTGACATTCTAATGGCACATTACAGTATTTGTTGTGTTCTTCACTTCATCCCCTCCTCTCTCACTCCCCCTTCCTCTCGCTTCTCTCCCCCATACTCCCTCACCCCCTCTATTCGCCGAAAAGAAAAATTACAGTTCCTGATCTTGTCCTGGTGTGAATATTCTGCAGATCCCACTTGTTTACCTTGTGACCTTTGTGTTTAAGAAGAAATGAGTAAACTCAGAGGAAAAACCTCTTTAAAAGATTATTGTTTAGATAGTACAGTTTCTAAAGATTGAATGTGGTTACAAAAAATGGATTGTGATAAAAGTAAAGGCCATTGTAATTTGTGCAAAACTAACTTTGATATAAGTAACATGGGAATATCTTCAATTTGATGTCATGCCAAGGGAAAGAAGCATGTTGACAGAAAAAGCTGCTAGTGGGTGCAAAAAATATTGGACTTGGTCCCTACGGCCAAAAATGCAATGTCATCTGTAGGCCTACATGAAAATGTACATTTTAGTGCTAATGACCATGAAGTAGTTTTGAAACCTGAAACTAGACCTAATTCTATTCAGAGCTTCCTTGCCAAATATAAAGTTTCTCGTACTGAAATATTGTGGGTTATTAATCAATTAATGACACATTCTTCTACTAGGAGTTTTTCTGCTTGTAGTGATCTTTTTAAAATAAGGATTTCCGATAGTGATATTGCCCAGAAATTTAAAATGCATAGAGATAAACTTGGATATGTCGTGTATCCTATAGACTAGGTCCTTTTTTCAAAAGCGAGTTTGCGAATATGGTTAAGCAATGCTCATTTTACTGTATTTCATTTGATGAGAGCATAAATACTGTGACTCAAAAGATCCAGTTGGATGTTGTTCGCTTCTGAAGTGAAAATGAAATTCATACAAGATATTTAACATCTTACTTTTTAGGTCATGCAACAGCTCAAGCTATATTAATGAACTTTATATCTGCACTAAAAGACAAGGGCTTTGATCTTAAAAAAATGCTTCAAGTCTCCATGGATGGACCAAATGTAAACCTCATGTTTTTAAGAGATCTCAAAAAGTTACTTGAAGGAATATTCTCCACAAAATCCTGAGCTACTGGTGTTTCGAACTTGTTATTTACACATTGTCCATGGTGCTTACAAAACAGCATATGCTAACTATAGTTGGACTATTAACCAGTTTTTGCGCACACTATATTATTTATTTAAAGATTTTCCAAAAATATTTGCAGACTATCAAATAATAACAGAATCATCTCTTTTCCCAATGAAGCTTTGTTCTATTAGATGGGGAGAAAACTCAAGGGTGTTAGAGAGATCAATGTCAATGCTGTCGTATTTAAAACAGTATATTTATTCTAACAAGCATCCTCCAAAATCTGATAATTTTCAAACATTAAGCAATTTTGTGAAGGATGAACTTCTGACATCAAAGTTGGGATCGATGCTGTCGGTTTCACTTGAGTTGTAGCAATTTCTCGCCAAATATCAGAGCAATCAAACTCTATTGCCATTTATGTTTGCAGATCTAAATAAACTATTTGAGCATTTGATGAACAGAATTGTAAAATTTGATGTAATGAATTGAGCAAATACGTCCAAAAAATTGTTAGCCGTTGATTTAAAGAAATAATCTAACATGAAATCACTCTCTACTGTAGATATTGGGTTCACATCATCAGCAGCTATAAAAGGAATTAAAGACAACAAGATACTTCAGTTCAGAGGATATTGTCAAAAATTCCTAGTTGATCTCCGCAACAAACTTTTACATCAGTGTCCTTTCTCCTAAAAAAATTGGCAAGGGTGCGAGTTGTCTCTCTCCTGCAGTGATGCTCAATCCATTTGTTGGGACCTATAGGATAATTTCTGCATTAGAAGTCCTACTAGATAAATAACTATTTAGCGTGCAAACTGATGTTGTAAAAAGAGACTACTTGGACTTTGTATCAAATCAAGAAGTTATTGACTACCTTAAACAACTCACTTCATGTGGTGACCAGCTTGATAAGTTCTTCATGACTTCATGAATATTTTTTTCTAGAGTAAATGCATCTCAGGAGCTATAATATTTTACTTAAAAAAAAATTCTTCCCTTTCATAGCAATGCAGCTGTTAAGCAAAGCTTTTCTGTGAATAAATAATAATAATAATAATAATAATAATAATATTTAGCACCGCGTCTTACTACCCGTTCGGGCTATACGCTTTAAGTACTAATTACTCTAATGGATTAGGAATTGGGAAGGTTGAATTAGAGGAAGTGAACCCGCATTTGCGTGGAGTGAGAGTGGAAAACCATTTAGGAAAAACCACCCCCAGTTCACCCGACCGAGATTCGAACCTCGATCTCCCCGTCCTCAGCAGTCGAGCTTCAACACGACAAGTGCGTTAGCCAACTACGCCACCGAGGCGGGTTTCTGTGAATAAAGAATGTCTGGTTGAAACCTACATGAGGACAGCCTTATTGCTCAACATGTAACTTATGATGCAGTTACTGAGGCTGGGGGACTTCTAAATATGACAATTTCAAAAAAAGATGATACATGCTGTGAGGAATGCATCAGGAATAAGGAAAGAAGTGCTTGAAAAGAAGAAAAAGATTGAAATAGACTTAAGTCCAAAATAGAAAAATGGCATCTGAAGAAATAAGAAAATTAGAAGTGAAAAGAAGAACAATTTTGCAGAAAGCAAAGGAAGAGGCAGAAGTGTTAGAACATGAAATGCAAAAATTGAAAATTTTTTGTGGTTGAATGAATTTTAACTTTGGTCTACATTCTAAAAAATATTTTGTTTTTGGGTTTTATCATCTTAAATTTTAATAATGTTAAGTAACTGCAATTATCTTTATTTCCAAGTAATTTTTATCAACATAATATCTGTTGGTTATTTTTCATTGAAGAGTCTGTATCTTTATCACTATACATTTACTAAACAAATTCACTATAAAAATATAACTCGTGGAAAGTATCGTCTGTCAAGGGTTGGTGGGGATAATAGTTAGTTTTTGTGGTAGAGTAAACTCCCTGGGTGTAATCATTTTTTGAAATTGCGCCACCAAGGAGTATTACTTGTACCTCTAAAGTTCTACGAGTGAGGTGAATTGACCTACCAATTTTTCCAGGAGTGGTATTTTCACATCCCTTCCAGGGTTCTATTACATGCCACATGGAATCGACTGCTTTACTTCCCCTTCAAAGGATGTTGAGCTATGATTTTTTTTCTCGCTCAAGAAAAATCCTTTGGCCTCTCTTGGGTTCAAACCCACAAACATTGGGTCCTGAGGCGAGAACTATACCCTAAGACCACCGAGGTCAACGGTGATATAGGTCATTCAAAAAATGTAGTGTGTGTGCGTGGGTGTGTGTTTTCCACCTTTTTTCAAATCTGAAACTTCATTTTGCCATCAAATCCCTAATTAAGGGCCAGTTTCATAGTCAAATTTAGTACGCCTCAAGTGCTGTGCTACACTAAGTTCATGACAACACCTACCTAAACTCGAATGGAATGGGTCGTTCTCGCATAGGGAACTGGCCCATTCCATTCTGGTGTAGGTAGGTGTCGTCGTGTACTTAGTGTAGCACCGCACTTGAGGCGTACTAAATTTGACTATGAAACTGGCCCTAAAATATGAATTTTAGGAAATATTGTAAGCATAAGTGTTTGACTTTCTCAATAACTAAGATTTTTTCATTCAATTCTGATTTTGTTTACATTAAATGATAAATTAATTATCTGGGGTTTGGTTGTTAGGTTTTTCCTATCATTATTTTGGTTTTAACCACAAGAAACTGTTAAACTATTTTAATACCTTTAAAGATAACTTAAACTTAGTACCTATTTAAAAATATGATTATGATTTAAGTCTTGAATTCATGAATATTCCTTGTAGGCTCTAGGGTCCCAGCCTTAGTATGTACTAGAATATATCCGCCAATACCCTTGGTTCTTGATATAAAAATGTTTAACTATGACAGATCTAGGTTGACCCTAACTATCTATCATTTTATTATTCTGAAATAGGGATTGTTTGTCTCGGAGTACCTTTCATATATACTGTATTTCTTAAAGAATTATACTGGAAATATACTGGAATTTAAAAACTATAGTCAGGTATACACCCTGTATGGTAACTGATGAAAGTCACCATCATGTCTCAGTTTGTGATAAATATGTATTTAATATTACCAAAAATTGGTCATTAGTAAACTATTTTTCTTTGAAAAAACTGTTATTTTTCATTTAAAACCATCCTCAGATATCCAATTAAACAAAAGCTTTGGGCCATTTTTTAAATACTTTAAATTTTCAAAACTCGACTAGTTAATTACCCATAATTTTAGGGCTAGAACTAAAATATCAATTAACCTTGAGATACAGCCATATAACATCAAAATAACAAGTTTAATTGAATCAATCAAACCATTTTGACTTCAGCATCCTCAGGTACAAACATACATACATAAAAATAGATAGAGGTAGATACAGAATTGAAAAATCCAATCTTTGAAGTTAGGAACACAAGATACATCATGATTTATTTTAAACTCTACGTAGAAAATGATCACGTTTGGTACTATTTTCTCTAAATGAAAAAGTAAAAACAAACAATTCAAGTACACAGCTATGATTGAACTTTCATAAACACAACTTGAGTAGGTGAATACATTTTACTTGCTTAAATATACATTTTAATAATTTTTTTTATAATTAATGATTTTTATTCATAATTTTCTCTTCTTGTTTGCAGAGACATGCCACATGACATTCAAAATAATGCCAGTAAACCACCAAAAAGTAAAAGAATCAATATACCTCGAGTTCATAGCAACATAGAAAATGAGATTCAAAACTTCCAGTCTGCTGGATTTCGGCCAGACATTGAAGGAGATAGTATTCTACCATCAGCATTGAGGTACTGACAAAAATCACACTTGTTTGGAAGGCTTTAAAAATTAGTCTTTACACTCATGTAAAACATCATGTAAATAATTAATGTCTAGTGTGTCATCTTTATCTCATTTTTAGGTCTCGATTACAAGACCTTTTTGGTCAAATAGAAAAAGAGTTTGAGACGCTTTATACAGAAAACCTCAATCGTAAGTATTGGGTCATGTTTTATTTTTTTGATAAATGAGCACAAATGATGTTTTATTAGTATGCCTAACACAATGGTTATTAATGGTTTTTAGTTGAGAGAACGGACTGTGGAGGACAGTTTTAGAGGAAGTTTACCTGCATTATTATGAAGAGGGGATAGCTAAACCACATTGATAAATCACATTTAGAAAACTAACCTATATTCAAATATCAATTTTTCTAACATCAGCATTACAGTCGATCACAAGTATGATGACCTAGATTGCATAACCACTAATTTGAACCCAACAGACTATTTTAATCTAGTTCTAGCATGTTCAATTAACATGGATTACTATATATGACTAATACAGATTACTATGTTTTTCTAACATGGATTAACATGCCTGAATAATAGAAAAGATTATATGGAATAAAATGGAAATTACCACTTAAGTCATATTTTGAATGTTCTTGAAGGATTGTATTAGGGTGAGGTTATTGAACCCCATATTGTTGAACCACTAGTCCTAGAGACAAGTATTAGTGAAATCAAAGAAGCTATTAAGACCTTATAAAAACATAAAAGCTCCAGGTATAGATTCAATTTCAGCAGAGTTAATAAAGGAAGTTGGTGAAACGTTAGTAATAGTAATTCATAAACTGCAATGTTCTATATATCATTATATATTACCACAAGAATGGAAGAAAAGTATAACCATATCCATTTTCAAAAAGGGAGCTAAAACAGTGTAATAATTGAGGTATTTCACTACTACCGACAAGCTACAAAATGTTATCCAACATGATTTTAATGAGATTCACACCATTCTGAGGAAATAATTGTGAATCATCAGTATGAATTTTGAATGAATAGATCAACAATGGATCAAATTTTTACTATTCGGCAAATATTAGAAAAAAAGTGGGAATACAACATGACATTGCATCAATTATGCATGGATTTTAAAAGTTCAGTTAAAAAAACCAATAAAATGAAATTTTAGTCAAGTTTGGGATACCCAAAACAACTTGCCAAGCATATTGGGGTATGTGGCAGGGTACGGATTGGATGTGACTTATCAAATACTCTTGAAACTCATATTGAATCGAAAAAGGAGATGTACATTCCCCATTACTTTTTAATCTCGCCTTGGAGGATGCTATTACTCATGCAAGAGAGTGGAGAACAAGGAATCAAACCAAAACTATAACTGATAATCGAAATTAACAGTTATTTTTAAGGACCGAAATAGAAACCTAAAAAGTAAATTACCTAAGAACCGGAATTAGAATTGATATATCTAGGTTAATAAAGATTATTATTGGTTCCTAAAGGTTCTTACTTTTTATTTAAAAATAAAAATTGCATTGTTTGCCCTTCTTTTTGAAACTTAATTTTATTTTGAAAATATTATTATTATTAGCACCGCGTCTTACTACCCTGTTCGGGTTATACACACTTACGCTAATGTGTAATGGTAGGGTGATTGTGAGATGAAATGGAGTACCTACAGTTTAACGTGGAATCCAAACCATGGTGGAGGTCTGGCATTCCCAACATTCACAAGATGTCTTGTCAGGGGGGAAGGAAGGGTTTGGTAATCAAATAAATCTGTTCTGGGACCGAGGATTAAACCCCGGACCCCAGCACAGAAGTCCGACACCTTACCCCTAGACCGCCAGGTCACCTTATTTTAAAATAAAAGTTTGCCCTTTTTCTCAGGTGTATTTCTGTGATGGTAGGATATATTTATTTTTCAAGAGAATTATAGTCGTACCAATGATCACATAGCAGTAAGCACTGATGAATTCAAGTTTTTTTTAAATAATTACTGTCTCATTGTTTAGGATTTTATCATTTTACTCTTTAGGCTATGAAAAGATGTACTAGCTTTTAGTCACAGCAAACATGTCTAAGAAGGGTGAGTACTGAGAAATGAGAAACTGCCCAGTTTTACAAGAAGTCTAAACTAAAAAAGAAGAAAATTTATTTAAAAGTGTTAATCCTAGAAGTTGTTAAGAGGGTTTCTAAAATTGTTAGCTTTTCGCTTTGCCTTTTAATGTCACGTAAGAAGATAACCAAATTTTGTGTTTATTGTGTGTAGCTCAGAAGTGCTTCTCTATTTTTATTAATAATTAATTATTTGAATTATTTGACAGACGGGGCAAAATAAATATTACCCAGTGTGGAATTTCTTTTAATGACATGAAGAGTGAGTGAAACATCAAGGATATTATTAATATGGTTCTTAAGGTAAATTACATACATTTGATATATTGTAACGTTTCAAACTTATTTATCATTTTGGTGTGTTTACAAATTAAGGACTTCAAGAAAGTACTACCAATTATATTTAAAATGTTTGAATTAGAATCGAGAAAATTGCCGTACAGTTATTTTAATATTCTTTTATTAAAGCTTAAAATAATGTTTTTATACATAAAAGGTGTTGATTTTATTTATTAAACAGCACTGTTGGTTTCATTTATTAAAACAACACTTTATATCTTGCATAAAAATAACAAATATTATGGTGTTGCTATGATAACAGAGCAAAAGAATGTTTAATAATGAAACAAAGAGAATGTTTATTTACAATACACAACACCCCCTCTCAAACACGTGTTAAAATATTAATGGTCTCACTCCAATTTCTTTTACACACTTATGATGGCTCGGCCCGAACAGAGCTTTGGTAAGAACATCAGCTATCATTTCTTTCATTGGAATGTATTTAACGTAGATTTCTCCTCGTTCGAAAACTTTGCGTACATAGTGATGTTGAATGTCAATATGTTTGGTATGCGAGTGGTACACGGGATTATGCATAAGCTTTTCTGCTCCTTGATTGTCACAATAAACGAAGGTTGATTTTGCATCGACACTCAAATAACCAATTTTTTTTAACAGGTTCTGCAAGTAAACTGTCTCTTCTGTGGCATCTGTGAGAGCGATGTACGGTGGATTGTTTTCTTGTCTTCCACGTCACGGCAGATCCTGCCACTTGAAAAATGTAACCTATATATGATCTCCGGTCGTCATGAGATCCTCCCCAGTCTGCATCCACATATCTAATCAATTCAGCACCCAATCTCTTGTAGACTAGTCCATGGTTTCTCGTGCCTTTCAGGTATCGCAGGACATGTTTTGCTGCAACCCAGTGTACTCCATCCCAGGATTTTGATGGTACTGGCTTAAGGAGCTCACTGCATACACAATGTTAGGTCTTGTCAATACTGTGAGGTACATCAGAGAAAAAATTCGTTTCTGGTATGGAACATCCTTAATTTTCTTTGTCTCTTCCTTTGTGTATGGCTCTATGGATTTGGATAATTTACTGTTTCCATCTAATGTAATGTTCACTGGTTTGCAGTTTTGCATACCGAATTTCTTGAGAACATCATCTAATATATGATCTCTGTAACATAGTGACCGAATTTGAAGTTTCATTTTGTTTGAATTCAATTCCAAGGCAGTTGTGCAGTTTTCCTAAGTCCTTCATCTGGAAGTTTTACAATAAATCATCTCTTAATCTTGTGTAAGCTTCTTTGCTGTTTGTTGTGATGATTAAATCATCTACATAGACAACCATGATCATAGTCACTTAAACATCATTCATATAGTAGACATATTTATCACTATTTAATTGTTTTAGCCCAAAGGTCTTTAGTCTTTCGTGCAATTTTTTAAACCATTGAAGGCCTGACTGCTTCATTACTTTTCAAGCAAATAAACTAGATGTTCTATTCCAAGGGTTCTGAAACCGTCTGTCTGCTCTATATAGAGCTTCTCATCAAGATCTCAATTTATGTAGGCCATTACAATATCAAGTTGGTACAAAGTAAGTTCCAACTCTGCTGCTAAAACAGCAACTTATCTTATTGAGCTAAGTCGAGAAACTGGTGAAAAAGTTTCATGGAAGTCAAGTTGCTACCAATCTAGCTTTGCGGTGTTTGACTTTACCATCTGGTTCATTCTTTTTCCTGCGTACCCATCAACAGGCAATGACAGTTTTATTTTTAGGATGTGGCTTCAATGTCCAGGCCTTGCTTTGCGTCAAAGCGTTAAACTCAGCTTCCATCACGTTCTGCCATTCTGCGGCATATGGTCCTTCTAAGGCTTCTTGTAATGATGGATTTACCGCCTCTTCAAACGCCAAATTCGCACCTTCAAGATTTGTCTCTAACCAATTAAATAATTCTGAAAGAAATTCACTTGAATTATTTGATTGGAGGTTATTCTCACTAACCTCAGGATCAGGATTTATGAGGTCACTTTCCTTGAATTTATCTAAAGGTTCATCAGATTCTTTAGATATGGTATTTTTCACACTTTTATAAACATAGAAGTAAGCTGGTTCAAAGTTTGCAGTACTACCAATATGTTCATTCAAAACTTCAACAGTTTCAAAATTCTCTAAAACTTTAACATCTCAACTTCTCACTATTTTCCTTTTTTCTGGATCCCGAACTTGGTATGCCTTTGATTCTGTGGAGTATCCACAAAAATACCTGCTTTGGATCTTGGATCAAACCTTACTTTATTCAGAGCTTTATTCGGCTGTTTCGAACCACACCAAATTTCATAACTTATTTGATCTTCCAGCTGTTTTAATGGGCAGCTGTTGCTGATGTAAGCAGCTGTGGAAATCGCTTCCGCCCAAAAACATTTTGGAAAGCCAAACTCCAACAGCATGCATCGCGCCATCCCCACCAGTGTGAGATTAATGCACTCGGTTTTGCCATTCTGTTCTGGGGTTTCTGCTGCTGTATGTTCTCTTCTTATACCTGCGATACACATCTCTTCTGTGAAATCTTTTCCTCAGTACCCCAGACCATTGTCTGTCCACAGAGTTTGAATCTTACTTTCATGGCAATTTTCTGCTGATGCTTTAAGTTTCAAAAGCCTTTTTCACATCACCTTTGTTTTTCCAAAAATGCACTTCTATCCAATTATATTTATCATCGATGAACGTTGCTAAATAAGAAGCTTTGCCGTGAAACTTTACTCTCATATGGCCACAAACATATGAGTGCACTGATTCAAGTAATCTTTCACTCTTCCACTCAGATCTTTTTGGAAAAGATGTAGCAACTTGCTTTCCTAAGATGCAAGTTTCACAAATTGAAAATTGTTCTTAGCTCTCTAAATCAATTCCACTAAACATCTCTTTCTGAACAAGTTTACGCAACTCATGTTCATTTAAATGCCCATACGTCCTATGCCACTTTTCAAGTTCTCTAATGTTGTTTGTTGCACTAACATTAGTTATATATGTTGAGTTTACATTTGGCATGTCAGGTTTGTTAACATACAAATTTTTGCGTTTATGGGCAGTCACCAACACTTTACCGTTTTTATTGAAAATTTCAGCATTAGTTGCTTTGGAACACATGCTTCGTTTTCTTTGAATGGTTTTTGAAATAGAAAATAAATTTGTCTTAAGTGTGGGTACAAAAAGGGTTTTTTCTGACCTCACTCTTAATATGTCCTTCTCAATTCAAAACCTTCATTACTGCAGTTGGCGTGAGCTCCGAAAAACTACTCTTATTGTGGCACATGTGTGTTTTTGTTCCGCTGTCGACACACCAAATGTCATCGCTTCAAGTCGTCTGCATGCGAAGAGTGCTCTCTGACAACAGTCACAAACTATTCTGCAACTGCATAAATTTGCTCCGATGCCATTGAAACTTGCTTTTCATTAGACATTTTCGTCCAGCAATCAGCTGCTTTGTGTCCTTTTATTTTACAATAGTCACAATTATATGATTTCTTTGATGTTTTGAAATGTGGATTTTTCCCACAGCCTTGACCTTGGCTCTGACCATTTTTAGCATTTTGATTTGTATGGTTCGTATCTGACAATTTGTTTTTATTCATATTTCGTCCTCTGTAAGATTTTACATAAAAAGCACCCGCACCCTCTGAGTCAGTTTTATTTTCCTTTCTTGCATTGTACTCTTTGAGTTGTTTTACTTTCAACGAGACTGTATCAGGCAGTTCATTTCTAGCTTCAATTGCACAACGGAAATTATTGTAGCTATCTGGCACACTATCCAGTAACACTATACTTAATAACTCTTCAGAGATGCGAATATCTATTTGTTGGGTTTATCAACTGTGTTGAGGAAGTTTGTGAGGTGATCTGCCATGTTTTCTCCTTTGTGCATTTTGTAAACAAAAGTTTTTTCATAAAAGTTTATTTCCTAGCGGGTCCCTTTGGCTGATAAATTAGTTTAAGTTTTTGCTGTACCTCATGGAATGTTTCTCAATGTATTATGTGACAAAGCTCTGTAGTACTCCCAGCCATGACAATGTCGGCTTTGTCCCACACGGCTGTGGGCGAGACATTTGTGGCAATGATTGTCGCGTCCGCACCCTCCTTTGTTGCCGGCCTAAAAATATTTCCATCGACATATTCCCACTGGTCATTTTTTATAAGGATTGCTGCCATTTGTTGTCTCCATGTGTCGTAATTGTCTTTTCCTGGTTTTTAAATATGCATTGAGAATCCAGATGCCATCTAAATTTCTTGGAAAACTTACCGATTTCAGGCATCAAAGACGTGTTTAATACGATTTCACTTCTGATCACCCTATCACTTTAAACACACAGATAATTTATTTTGCCATGCAACATAAACGTTGTTACAGTAGCCGCATGGCTTCTTTGGTGTTGACTGACAGCTAAAAGCTTTGAAAAGTTACCAGACCAAATTATGTATCCATACGCTGAACCATATGATCTGTAAAAATGTGTGTTTAGCATCTGTCACTTCTGAAAGTCAAAATTTAGGTATATACCTAAATGTTGGCTGTCAGGAGTCAGATGTGAGCTGTCAGTCAGCACCAAAGAAGCCATGGGGCTACTGTACAACGCCCTGGGCCCATAACCTATTGGTTTTATTTACTAAACAACATTTTTTTATCATGCATAAAAATAACAAAAATTATGGCTTACTATGATAACACAGAGCAATAGACTTCATGTTTGATAATGAAACAAAGAGAATGTTTATTTATAATATACAACAAAAGAAATCGACAGACACACTATAGCTGATTTAAATATTTTAGACAAACTAAAATCATATAGGTCCACACTATTTCCTTTTGGTTTCGATATGGTAAGTGGCTGGCTTGGTTTCATCAAACTAGCCTTATATGATTTACTTACATTTTTTATTTAAAAATACACATAAAATAAAGTTTTTTATATATCAGTTTAAAAATAAAATGAAATTATTTTCAAAATTTATAAAATAAACTTCCATGATCTCAGTCCGCAATCGAGCAATACCAAACGAGCAGCCTCCATCTGTCAGTGAAGATAGCACCAACTTATGATGATAGGGGGTGTCATGTGTTTGGCACGATAAACCCTTCAACTGTTAATCTCAGTTCTATAGACCATAGCCGCTACTCCTTTATTCAAGTAGCTTCTCATTTGTCCTCACAAGATTGAGCTAAGCCTTGTTACAGACCCACTGCTTCACAGAAAAATCTGGAAGTTCCGGAGATTGAACTCAGGACCTCTGGATTCATAGCTAGAAACTTGATCACTAGACCACAGAAGCTGTCTTTTATCTTTTAATGTTCTGGCAAACAAATATAAAATAAAACAATCTGCTCAAATGGCACCCTGTATTTTAAATAAATTGTGCAATTACAAAACTCCTGAATTATTTGTATTTTTTTATATAAATAGGCTACCAATAACTCGTTTTGTAATATATGTTTTATTTTCAAATATTTTAATGGAATTAAAATTAGTAAATATAATTTACTAAGAAACCAAATTAAGAACCATAAAGAACAGGAACTTTTATTTTTCTAGAACCAGAATTGGAACCTTTAAATTTTGATTTGAAGTACCAGATCAAGAAATATTTTGGTTTGACATTGAACGATACAATGCAGCTATTAGGATATGAAAATAATTTAGCTTTTTTGAGTATTATTAAGGAGGCTTTTGCAAGAAATACAAAAATTTTACTAGAGGCTAGTAAGGAAATGGTCTTAGAAGTGAACACTGTAAAACCAAGTATATGATCACACAGAGAACACAAATTGGCATTGATTTAGAGATTATTGCAAACACCATATCATTTGTCAAGGTTAATGAGTTTAAACATTTAAGAACAATCATAACTTTAAATAACAATATTAGAATGGAAATTTTGAAAAGAATACAGTCAGGAAATGCATGCTATTAGTCTGTAAGTTGTTGACATCTCGCTTTGCCCTCAAGGAAAATTCAGGATATTCAAAACCATAGTTTAACCAGTTTTTCTATGGTTGTGAAACATGCTCCTTTACCTTACATGATGAAAGTACATTTAATATGTTCAAAAACAAGTTGCTTAGGACGATATTTGGTCCAAAATGGGATGAAGATACTGGAGAGTGAAGGAGGTTACATAGCATAATAAGTTACACATCCTGTGCATATTACATAAAACATTGTTAGGATAGTCAACTCTTATATATTATGGTGGGCAGAACATGAAGCGCAAATGGGATACTGTAGAATCATGTTCAGGGTATTAACAGGTAACCCCAATGGGGAAAAACCTAGATGCAGATGGGAGGATAACTTTAGATCAGACCTGAAAGATATAGTGTGTATTGAGGTAGACTGGATAGAAATCGCTCAAGATAGGAATGGGTGGGATATTTTAGTAAGTGTGTCAATGAACTCTTGAGTTCCTAATGGCATAGAGTAAGTAAAATGGATTACCAGCCCTGACTAACACAGATTACCATGTCAGACTAACAGGAACCATAATGCAAATATATATATATCATACTTTCTAACACAGAATACATCCTGGACTAACATGAATTGCCATACTTTACAAATTACCATGCTGGATCAACACTGATTGCTCTATTTAACTGGATTACCTTGCCAGGCCAATAGATTAGCCTACAATACCAGACCTAATGGATTATCATGCCTGACTAATGGATTACCAGGCCAGAATAATGGACTACCATGCCAGGCTAATGGAGTACCATATCAGGCTAATGTATTTTCATGCCAGAATAATGAATTACCAGGCCAGACTAAAGGATTGTCATGCCATACCAATAGATTACCATGCTTGACTAAAATGGAAATCTAATTTTGGTCGTGTTCAACTTCACTGAAATTGGGTTAGTGACAAGTATTGTTCCTTAAAATAATTTCCTTTCTTCATTACTTAGTTTCACTTGTGACAATGTGGTCTAAGGAGTTAAAATTGCAATGCTTCTATGATCAATGATGCTGAAATCAAAGTTTAACTCCTAACAAAGCATAACCTTCCTTGCAAATACAGGTGCACTTCCTCAAAACTATATTCCTTATCTTTACCCTTTAGATAAAGCAATCTAAAATTAAAAACTGCCTTGATGTTGAACTTAGCAATTTAAAAAAACAACCATGTTATTTATAAACTACTCCTTAGATTAAACTAGGTTCTAGAATCAAATTGAGAATATTTTAGTTTGCTCTTCAATACTCTACCACAGAGCTTTCCAAGCTAATCGTGGGTGCGGGGCACAGACAAGTAAGAAACAGACTCTCAACCTTACGGTGGTTTTGCCGCGCTCCTTTTGTCAGCTTGAGTCCTTCAACACTGGGTTTCGCTAGTGTCACTGCTGGGTGATGATAGGACTAACCACAGTGATCCTAGTGTTGAAGGACTCAAGCTGCTAAAAGGAACGCAACCATTTTAACCTGGAGGTTGGGTGTCTGAGTATATTATTTGTCTGTGGCCCGAGGTCATACTTCTATCTTTATTTTAATACATGATGCACGTGTGATATTTTCAACTAATTTAAAGCTACCAAAAATACAGCTATAGAGTATTAATGTACATAGTTGTTTTGTACTCTCCAATTGTACATGTTTGTACAAAAGTTTACAATGGGTTTGAACAATATCGGTGGATTACACATATCCTTATTACATGTTACTTGCAATCAGGGGTGTAGTGAAGCTGGAGCGTCGCTCTGCTCCAATACTGGTTTTGAGGGCTCTGGCTGATTTTCAGCATAAAATATAATTTTCTCCGGAAATTTTGACTTTTTTGTCTTTAAATATGGATGTCCAAAACTTGTCTTTTCAATTAATGATAATTGAAAGTTGGATGACCATTTAAACCATGATGAAAGTTAGATGACCATTTAAACCATGATGAAAGCAAGATGCAAGCAAGCGTTTGTTTGTTCGTTCTAATTTTTTTTCAATAAACCGGCCCAAACCATCACCTCTACCCCAACCCAAATGAAGAGTTTTTGCACCACTAAATTTGGGACTACATATATGACAATGAGTCACTATAGTAACTAGAAAAGAGCTAGTGGCTATTTTAAAAAAAACTAGTTTGTAAGGCACAAACTGTGCCATATCAAGAGAAGAAATTTTTAGCTATCAAGCAATTATATGTTGTAGTCTATTTATGGTTTTTATTTTTTTCTATATTTTTTGCAGTCCAAGAAAAAGTTGACACACTAAACGAAAGATTGGAACGAGAGTCTTATATTGGTGATAAGCAAAGCTATGACCTAACCGATTTTGACAATGCCTCATCCAAGGCATTTTCAAAGCCAAAATGTAAGTATCAAAATTAAAACTTAACACTAACTGTTTAGCTTAATCCATTTCAAATCATTTAGGCTGACAGGAAATATGTTTGTGAATGGTCGATAAAATCTATTGTACTTGAAAAGTAAGTTGACACATTTCTTTAAACCATGATAACAATATCACTACATTATACATGAGTCATTTTAAATATAAAGTGAATAATCTATTTTATTTATAATATGGGCTACAATTTTCATATGAAAATTTTATTCTTTCATAATTTTGTCAAGTTTTTAGTGCTCTTTCAAAACAAACAAGTAAAATAGATAAAAAAACTTCAAAAATAAAAATTCTAATACATTTTTTGAAAAAAACCTAATCCATTTTTTTAATAAGCTCCATTTTATTTAACTAAAATTTCACTCTAATTTAACAATAAAGTCTACTTACTCCAAATTTCTATAAAGAACCATTTTTATTGAAACTTATCATGATACATGTGTTGTACATCTTCACGTGTGTCATAAATGTTTCTGTATCTTGTATTCAATTGATGTGAGCCCTATTCAAGTAATGAGTCATTGTATAATGTTTGACAAGTCCACCCACATTATCACATCTCTCCTTGCCTTGGCATTTTGTAGAAAGATTGAAGAGGATTAAAGTAAAAAAACTTAAAAAAATAGATGTGAAAATGATTTTTGACAAGGTTATTTTTTATGTTATGATATAAAATTTCTTCACTTTTAATGAGGGAGCGAGGGGGGACTTATTGAATATATCATATACATTTTTTTAATGAAACAAAACTATATGGTTTTTTCCTCTTTAAAAAAATTAATTTCAAGAAATTTTGGGTAGTTATAGATTATACTTTTCACTATTGTGTCTATGCATTTTATAAAAATATAAGGCTCCTATAAAAAAATAGGATTTCTTAAAAAACTTATCAATTTTTAAATTTTTTCCTGTTTATTTTATTGTTTCTTTTAAAAGAATGCTAAAAACTTGACAAAACGAGACACTAATTAACTTATGTGCTGACTAGGATGGCATTTTTCTGTAGTGGCGCTACATGATAACGTTTAAGTGCCCACATCCAATGCTTGATGATGGGCAAAGACATCTTTTTTAATATTGTGCACTTTTTGTTATAGTAATATCATAAAGGGAGCTTTTTAAACTCACTTAGGTATACAACTTTTTAAAATTATATTTTGTATGGGTCTTCAATTTTATTTTATTAAATTATCAATACCCAGACACATGTTTTACTTCACAACCTATCCTGGATCCTGACCTAACTCTCAAAATAAGACTTGATGGCCGATGAAGTGGATATTGGCGTTTGAATACCAGTCGGGTGTACTCATAGTGGCTTTTCCTAAATGGTTGAATACTCTCCCTCCACATAAATGAATAATGAAGGTAGATTACCTCTAAAATTCTACCTTCCTCATTGCTAAAACATTAGATAAATAGAATAAATGCAATTTGACTACACCACCATACAAAACGTATACTAAATAGCAACCAAACACATATTTTATAATAATTATTTTTTAATTATCATCGCATCTTACTATCTGTTCAGGTTGTACGTATAATTATGTTAATGTGGTGGAGATTAGTAAAGTGGAATTTTAAAGATAATATACCAGAATTTGCATGGGAAACCATTTAGGAAAAGAAACCTTCAGTAGAACTAACTGGGATTTGAACCCCATTTCCCTGTCATCGGCCATATACAGCCACTGTAACGGGTATATAGTAGATTTATATATATAAGATAAAGATTTATCACAAGGGAGATGATAAAGGCTTAAATATACCTCCCTTTAGAAAATAATTAAGGATATTGGAAGCTTTCATTTTCATAACATGCTGCTGGTATGAAGAAATAACCCTTTTTAAAAAAATTTTCCAACATTAGAATTCGAGTAGACCTATAAGATCTGTGTTACGTAACACTTTGATGTAGTCCTCGCCTTCCTCCCTACTCCCTCATGTAACACCATGTGGACATAGAGCTCCCTCCACAAAGCGTTACATGGTGTATTGATGGTCCTCTCGTATTTTATTAACCAGTTATTCGTGAACCTGCGGATATGCATGATTTGAAATGGCTTCAGCCTAAAATGTCTTTTTTTTAATAGATATGTCTGCATAAGAATTATAGTTATTGGCATAAAAATTGTTATTTCAAGTTAAAGACTTCAGATTTGAATTCAATATTTTGATTATAATTCTTTTGAATCTTGAGTCTTTCATTTATGAGGCATGTCCAGAAAGTAAGCGTACTGGTTGCCCTCTCGTGATGTGAAAATATTTTTTTTCTAAGGTTGGCAACACTTAGTGGTATTGGTGATTCTTCTGAACACAACGAGCACAGGCGGACCTCGTTAGTATAAAAACTCGCCTTGCGGTGCTCGTTTGTGTGAAATATGTCGATAAGAAATTCCACCAAGTGCAAGGTGCACACTGTCATAAGGTTCCTTCTCACTGAAGGGAAAACACTAACTGCAATTTTTTCACGGATCAAAACTGTCTATGGCGAAGGTGTTATGAACCGAACGAACGTGTTTAAGTGGTGTCGTGAGTTTAATGAAGGCAGAGCGAATGTTCATGGCTATCAGAGGTGTGAAAGACTTTTCATTTTGACCAATGAGTTGGTGCAAACAATCTAGAAAACTGTTCATGAAGATCGCCGATTGACAGTGGATGTAATTTCCGCGATGTTTCCACAACTCTCCAGATCTCTCTTACACGAAACAATTACAGAAACGCTGTGATTCCGAAAATTGTGGACAAAATGGGTCCCAAAACAACTGACAAAGCAGCACAAAGTGAATTGGTTCACTAGTGCTCGCGAGTTCCTTGAGCGATTTAAATTGGAAGTTTAGGATTTTCTGAGCTTGATTGTGACTGGAGATTAAACCTGGGAGGCTCATTACACTCCTGAGACAAAAGGACAGTCATCATAGTGGCAGCACACCAGTTTCCCCATCTGCCAAAAAATTCAAAACCTCAATTTTGAGCAAAAAAATCATGGCCACTATGTTTTGGGACCGAAAAAAGATCAGTTTGATCGAATTTCTGCCTCAGGGGGAGAAGATTAATGCAGCACAATACTGTGAGACCCTGAAAAAGCTCAAGAGAACAATTCAAAACAAATGGAGTAGAATGATGACTAAGGGTTGCACAACAATGCCCGCCCATACATGGCCAACACCACCAAGGCGTTTATGGACTCATTCGGCTGGGACATTTTGAACCACCCCGCATACTCCCCTGACTTGACGCCTTCAGACTTTCATATTTTCACCTCCCTGAAGACTCACATGGGTAGAAAAAAAATTTTCAGCCAACGAGGAGGTGAAACAAGTGGTCCTGAACTGGAAGAAGGATATCGCGGGAGAATTCTTTGAGGAGGGCATTAAAAAGCTTATGCCATGGCTCACAACCTGCATAGAATGGGAAGACGACTATGTGGAGAAATAACTGACATATTTACCAACAAACTCCTGTAATTTTGTTTTAAATACAATTTTTTTAATAGAAAAATTAAGTACTCTTATTTTCTGGACGTGCCTCATACTATAAGTACATAATATGTGTATTTGCTCATTGTATTTTTTAGGAAAAAAATAATCATTTGCTAAAGAGTTGTTGATTTTATTTCCAACCTCACCATTATTGCTATTATTCTTTTAGCAGTTTCTAGTTCATCTCAAAAAGTGAAAACAGCCCATAAGTTAAAAGCACAGACAAGTAAGATAGTCTCAAGTTTCAAGGGTCCAACTGTTAGTTGTTCTTTGGTGCGGGAGTTCACTGGTCACAAAGACGGCATCTGGGAAGTGAACGTTGCCCGACCAGGTCAACCCATCATTGGGACAGCATCCGCAGGTGAGTAACAGCTCAACATAAGTTTTTCTCACATCACCGCAATTTAAAACTTCATTGTCAACTCTCCTGAATTCTTCATAAAATATAACTACATTGTTTTGAAATCCTTGGATAGTCTACCTTATACAACTTTTACAAAATAACCTAGGTGGGCAAGCAGAATAAATGTCAGACTTATCTAATATGGTTTGCCTCTCACAGGAACGTTTAAGTTTAAATCCTGGCCAAGTGTACCGAGGATAAGTTTTTTAATTAGTTTCAGACTCTTCCCTTATTTAAATGAGGGTACACTTCCTCTAAATCCAACCTTTCTAATCCCTAGCTTATTAGAGTAATTAGTACAAAGGTGTATAACCTGAATGGAAGTAAGATGCGGTGCTAAACAAAAAGTTTGTTTCGAAAATAAACATTGTTACCAAAACTGTTTGCTCTATTTAGTATGAAGGAGAAAAGTTGATCTTTTAAGAAGCCAGTCAAAATTCTCTTGGATAGAAGTCTCTCATCCACGCCAGCCCTTCTCAAATGGTTGGAGCAGACAGGAATTGAATGTTTGCCAGTCTCGAGACTTAATTAACCCTACACTCCTGCCAGAGCATTCGTTACTTATATACACACCTCCCCTACCATCATAATGTTGGAAGATTAGTAAACACAATAAAGAAAGGTTTAAATAGCAAACAGAACAAGGTACATTGCCGGAAACCCTTATCTAACACAGCAATAAGAGTAATTCAAATCTAAGATAACTCAAGTAAAAATAGTTTCTGCTTTTGGTGGTGAAATCTGATTTTGATTGTTTCTTTTAGTGAAATGGCTAGTAGCCAAATAGCACAAGGCTTAAAATTTGATCTTTTTTCTTATATCATTTAATTTTTATTATTATTATTTAGCACTGCGTCTTACTACCTGTTCAGGTTATACGCTTTAAGTACTAATTACACTAATGGATTGGGGATTGGGAAAGTTGAATCAGAGGAAGTGAACCCGCATTTGCGTGGAGGGAGAGTGGAAAACCATTTAGGAAAAATAAAAAACAGTTAACCCGACCGAGATTCGAATCTCGATCTCCCCGTACTCGGTGGTAGAGCTCAACACGACTAGCGCATTAGCCAACTACGCCACCGAGGCCGCTTTATATAATTTAATCAATATGATTAAATATTTATAATGATTTTTGTCAAAATATTTTATTTCATAGCATACTTTGATGAGTGAATGAATATTGGTTGACCTCTTAAGTTGACTTTCTAATATTCTTGTGCCTTGACTATTAAAAGTAGACAGTAATAGGTCGCATATTATTAAATGTATGTGTCTACCATCTTAATTATAATAATGTCTGACTTGTTTGGTATGTCATGTTTTTAACTATTGCTTTTCAAATGTTACAATTTAAATCATAGTTAATGATAGTTCCAAATATTGTAGAATAATTTTTGACTAACATCAATAAAATGTTATTTACTAGCCTTCCCAAATGTCGTAGCTTTTAAGCAACACACAACACATCAGACCACAGCTAAAACATTTCAACACACGAGTCTTCCTGATTATTCTAGCTCACAAGCAACCCATCCAGCACAAGCCTTCCTGTATGTCCTAGATGAATCACTCCAGGGTGGGAATTGATTCACTTTTCTCTCTATTTGCTACTTTTTATCATTGTGTCACTTTTGTATCTTGATTGAAAATTTGTCACCTCTTTAAGGTTAACTATTTCTTTATTCACTATAACAGGTAATGACAATGAATTTATAATTCATATCATTAATTGAATAATCTATTAAACTAGGTGTGATGATTGAACAGGGCAGGTTGTTCTTGTATGTCAGAGGAAATATTTAGGGTTTCAAATCCTGGTCATCTGTATAGAGGGTGGCTTTTCCTTAATGGCTTGCCACTCTCCTGCGACGGGAATTCTGGTAAACGTCCTCTGAATTCAACCTTCCTCAACCCTTACACATTAGCGTAATTAGTTAATATGCGGATAATATGTACGTGAGACCTAATGACAAAAAATCTAAGGCGGTATACAATTAAATGAAATTAAATGAAGAAAGGAAAATAAAATGCTAGGAAAGTCAAATCCATCACAAAATGAGTAAATTCTTACAATTAAAAATAAGAACAAATAAACTTAAAATACTATCAGATTACATGAAGTGAGTAAAAGATATGCACTTTCAACAGAACATAATGATTTTGAAGAAGCGGCCCATGGCTTTTGTTAGAAGAGATCTATATGTAGATTGGGAAAATAGGAGGTTTCATTGATAAAAGTATTATGTTAAATTCAAGGTATAGCGAAAAAAAAGGGCTATGCTTACAACATCATTTTCAAAGACTATCACCCAATAGCTATGTGATTTCTTAAATGTTGCTGATTTGTCTGAAAATGTAGTTTTCTATTGAAGTGGATACATTTAATAATTTGTCAATAAAATGTTTTGCTACGTAATGCATTGAAATTAATGTGAAGTACAAATTATATGCTGTTCATAAATATTGTTCAAATATATGTTGAAAAATAACACTTGTCACAGGAATTAATGCCTTTGGCCTAGCACTACATTTCTATAACAGTGGTAGAATAGAGCTTTATGTTAATTGTTTTAATTTTTATTAGAATTTATATAACTATATTAATTCAAAGTTATTTTTATTGGGGTGACAGGAAGATTACAATCATTCTTTTTATTTATTTACATGAATTAATGACTTTTAAATTGATCCAGTATTTCTGATTATAAGATTAAATTACCTTAGGAATAACAGCGTAATATTTTCTGAGAGTTCTTATTGACAAAAAAGATTCTACTACTGTTCATCCTGTGCTGCTTAGGGCCATATAGCACTCATAATTTCTAGGCAGGGTTTGTGTAAGATGGGTCAGATTGTCAGCTTCCCTTGAGCTATAAGAAACACTGTCACAGTGACTCATGCTTGGCTTTTTGTGCTTCCAACTTGCACTAGATTTTGTATATGGGTTGCGTTTATACACAAATCTATTTAAAAACACTTGTTACAGCTTATGTTTATTTCACAAATACTTAGTAGCAGGGCATTGGCACACTGATTTAAAGGTTCTGAATCCATTCATAGCTGCCCAGAAGTTGGTGGGGGCAAATGAGGTAGCTTACGTTGTGTTCTCACTTCTTGGGGGCCTCTTACTACGCTGACATCTCTCTTTTTTTTTTATTAAAGCAAGTATTGTCACAGTCACAACATACTTGCATAAAAGGTATTTTATAATCTTTTTATATTATTGATATTTTGAGCCCTCTCTTTTTTAAAGGTGGTGAATATCATAAGGTTGGGAATAATCTTGGAAACTAGTATAAGGAAACATATAATTTTTTAATAAACATAAAAACCTTAACATAATATAATCAAAATTAAATTAATAAAACACAACCACCCGGTTAGTTACTATGTGTGAAAGGGTGTCCCTGTAATCCCATTGCACTAAGTCTCCTGATTCTGCTGAGTGGTCCTTACTGGGTTATATTCCATACTTGTGTGCCACCTTTCAATTGTCTATTCTAAAATCATTTGAAGCTTTGTTTGAAAGGGAGATGTGGTTTGGATCCCAGTTAGTTGTATTGAGAGTGGTTTTCCTGTTTCCTCTCTCCTGCCATGTAAATGGAGGTACAATTCTTCATATTTCTACTTTACTCATCCTTAACCCAATAGCCTATTTAGTACATGTGTGTATAACCTGAACAACTAATAAAGAAAGGCTCAATAAAAAGTAAAAATTAAAATATTATAGCTAAGGCGAGTTTGAGTGGACACTATTTTATTTCCTTCTTATTTTGAATAGTTATTTTGTATTCATTAAATTGATGTCACTTTTTATCATTCTTTTAGTTCCAATTAATTCACGTGTTTGTTAGCATATCATGCAAATAGGTCACTTTTTTCATTATTTTGTAGCTGTGATGACATGGCCAATCTAATGCTTCTTCTCTGAATGTCCTAGCTTGTGAACAACTCATCAAACAGCCACACATGAGTTGTTTTTCATTGCAGACCACACAGCTTGCATATGGAGTATAGAGACTGGCCGATGTTTGCTGCAGTACCAAGGCCACACCGGTTCAGTCAACTCCATCCGGTTCCACCCCTCTCGTGATCTGGTTCTGACGAGTAGCGGAGACCAGGCGGCTCATATATGGCAAGCAGCTGTCAACTGGGATCTCCCGGTAACTAGACAATTCTAGGAAATAATATCTTTTGCCATTACTTGAGACAAAACTAATCCTATATTTCTTGAATCACAATCTGAATCTAGTCATTTTAAATTTTTAAAAAAAACTTTGCTTAGAAAATTAGAATTGCATGATAAACATAATTTTTGATAAAAATTGGTTCCTACGTGAGATTTCGGGCTATTTTTCCATCATCTTTGAGGCAATTTTAATTCAAATTAAACAAATTAAGTTTGAATTACATGTGATTTTTTAACATTGTTTTAATAGAAGTTTAAAGGGACCTATGGAAAAGTTTGAATGATATATGTTTGAATTATCCAAGTTTGACTGTATTTTGAGAGGCCTACCTTGATGTGGAGGTGAGGTTGACAGTCTTATAGGTTTTGTAGGTACTGTCTGGAAGGGTGCACTTTTATTCTTGATTATCACACTAATTATTTGACGAGAGGAGCTCCGCTTTAACACTAAATATGGTTGAGAAACATGTTATGAATAAATAATACATACACATAAATACACTGAAACTAGTTAATAATTATATACATATAACTGCATCATATCACTTCAAATTTATGGTGAGTAAATATGTTGTGAGCTTGAACATTGTTGAAAAGTGAAATAGTAGATCACAGAGTAGTAACTGTTTATTCAGAGAGGCTCCAAAGACACTGGTACAGAGAACAAGTGCAATGTCTGTGGGTCGCAAACCCAATCCATTTTTGAAGTTACACTGTGGTGAAGAGGGTGGCTAGTTCTGGGAAATTTGCTGTCACGCATAAAATAGGGGAAATGAGAGAGGGAAATAACAAGATAACAGTTGTATGGTTATCTGTAGGTCCATAAAATAAAGAGATCAACACCTAATGTCCTACACTAAATGTGATTTTCAATCTGTTTGGCTATTTTAAGGAATGGTTTTTAGCTTATGTTTATGTTCACTATAATTTTATGAAATTATATTTGACTTATTGTTTTGTTCAATGGGAGAAATGATAGTTTTTACTTTGAACAACCTACCTGAAATTTGGAATGAAGTTGGTGCATCTGATTCTCATTAAGTCATGGGGGTAGGCACCTGTGAGACGAGATCTGAACTTATTTCTGGGTATTTACTTTGACACCCATATTTAATCCAGAATTGTTCATATTGAAGAGTATTTAGATTTTTAGGATATTTTTCCTTTAAATCAAAAGTCTTCCTGTAACTCCATTTCCATCTGCAGGGCAGCTTTAATGCATTTTAAAACATCTGCTGCTTCACTGCTCCATTCATCATTAGGATGCAGAGAAATACTGTTGTTTAAAATGTGCACAACATTTTCAATCTTTATTAAGCCAGTAAATCTTGCTTCAAACTCTCTTCTAAGATTCCTCATTAAATTAGGGAACTGGCCGACTTCATTACCCAAAGTGCTTCCACAAACTACCATTAAGTTAGGAAAGTGCAAACATTTATTGTCAACATTATTATACAGGAGGTTGAACTTTCTAGAAAAACTTCTAACAGTAGTTCACACACAAGCTTTCCTCTGCCTTGTAGTTTAAAGTTCAAGTCATTGATGTGTTTAAATATGTCCATCAAAAACGTAATGGTCGCCACATTTTCTTCTATGTCAAGGAAGCTTAGAGAGTCCTTTGCGGAAGATTGAGCACTGTTGGACTAAAATAATATATTTCTTCCAATAATGAAAAAATCTTTGCAGTACACAGCCTTTCCTCAACCACCTTAAATTGTTGGGAAATAGTAAATCATGATGCAGGTCATTTCAATGTTAGTTTAAGTATCTGACACTTTATCTCAGGTGCATGTGTCTACTGAGCTAAGAAATCTGGATTAATTTTCTGGTAAGGATGATGAAAATTTGTCAATGCTTAAATAGCTGCTTCTTGACTCATAATTACGAATTAGTGAACGGAAGACTAGTTGTTGAGCCGGAGTTAAATTATTTCTTAAAAGTCTTGTGTTAATAATATAATGAGTCAGTTTTAAAAAAAAGGAACACTAAATAAACTAAATAAATAACTAGAGGGTTCTCAAGACAGTAAACGTTAGATATGTTCTTGAACATTGACATTGGTGTTCACAGAAAGCCCATTCTTCAGAAGAGGAACTAGATACTTGTGAGAAGAGTGAAGATATGGAGGTGTGCGAGGGCACACCCAACCTACGCACCCCTCTTTGTGAGCTGGTAGGGCACAATGGTGTTGTGATGGCTGCCGATTGGCTCCCTGGCGGTGATCAGGTCATCACGGCATCATGGGATAGAACAGCGAATCTATTTGATGCCGAGACAGGGGAACTAATGCATTCACTGTCAGGTTAGTTAGCAGGTGCTATGCGATCTACAGGCTATCCACAGCTAACACTAATTTAAGGACTTGGGAGTAAGAAGGTAAATTTAATTAAAATACAACATACATTCGTCACACAGGTTGAACGTCAGAATTATCTTGTCTGGCTTTCCGCAGACTATGTCTGGGCTCAAATCCCAGCCGGGTGTGCTGAGGCTGTTTTTTTTCTAAATAGTTTCCCACTCTCCCTTCACATAAATGCAAGTAGATTTTTTCTAAGTTTTAGCTTCCTCATTCCTTATCCATTATCATATAACATTGTTACAAAATATAAACATTAAGAGGTTGTCTCACTCACCATCCTGGCCACAGTTGACTCGCTTCAGCAACAAACTATAACTACACAACACATCGCGGCACTATCTAACGTTGGACTGAAGCGGCCCGAGGTTTATTTACCGACGCCAGAACCGAGCCGCGCCCACATAAAATAAAAAGAGGGATATGTACAAACTTGCTGCGTTCTGTCAGCCACGCTTGGCCAACTCTTATAACTGTTCTTTTGCGCACATCTGGAGACGTGGAACATGTTACAGTATGTTCTCGAAGCATGGATGGTTTCCCCTTCCCCTCTCTCCCTCCTGTTGTTCCCGCACCTTGAGAGCACATGGCATACTTTTAGGGTATACTATATAATGATGGTGTGTCTGTGTTGTAGGCACATTTTACTTACTGACAACAAGGTGAGCAACATTGCCAGAGGCTGATTTAAACGTTAGGTTATACAAAACTCTCTTTTGGTTTAAAATGTTCTATTGTATTCAAAATTATTGTTTTGGACTAGTAATACTTAAAATTTATTAATTATCGGCACTATATGGACTTTGTAAATTTTGAGCTCTTAAATCCATGATAATATTTAATATCTTTGGGCGGTTATTTCAAACCTTGTTCACTTTTATTACGATCCCTATGGGGGACCTTTGGATCTTGTGCCATAATTTAAAACTTTTCTTATCCGCTTAACAGATGGGTTCTTTTTTACCCTTTGAGTACCACCATTTGACACAGACTTTTAAAACTGATAGCGTCATTTGCCAGCTCTTATAGTAATATTTTATGGAATTATATTCATCTTTTTATTTATTTAGAGACTATTTATCTTTGTTGAAAATGTTTAAAGTTTATGAATTGTTAGTCAAAGAAGGGGCCGCGACCTGGCGTGATTATACTGGAGTCTTGGCTTTATTTACTAATGTTATTTTTGCTGGCCATTAGACGGCGTAGTTTTCAATATTATGACCTTTGTGAATATATTCTGATATGTTTAATATCCTATCGAGAGGAACTTTGTCATATGAGACTATACTGTTGAAAGCACAGCTTTACATGTTTTTTCAATATTAAAGTATATTTAATTTCAACTTGTTAATAATTTTTAACTTTTTATTAATTTCTTCAGTAATTATATCCTTTCACTTTTTTATTGCTAATCTTAGGTTTGTTTCTAAGTCTTAACCATAATAATATACTGTTATTGTTTAACCTATGGGAACTGTCAGTTAGGGTAACTTAACTCTTTAAGTGTATTTGCTGGATCGCTTTCTTGACCTATTTGATAATAAATTGGTTGCTATGGCAGGAATATTTTAGATTAATTTGAAGGTCAATTTAGTATAGATTGCTTAATGTATTTTTTAGTTGTCATTTATGGGCAAGAGTATTTTATTATGTCTGAAATTACCTTTGACAACTTGTCTCTCAGGATATGATGCCGTTTGGGTTCTGTCTTATTTCTAAGACTCATTTATCCAGTTCATGCCAGTTAAATTAATGTTTGCCTCAAATAAATATATACATTTTTTTTTTTTTTCCCCAACGCCTAACGCTATATGCGGTTTCACTCTCAATGAGTTGTATGTAATTCGGTGTCTAAATAAAATAACTCTTCTTGTTTCCATCCCTGACTCTTATTTCTGAATGGTAATAAAGGGGTGTTAGGGGAAGGGGGGTGGTTACAAGTATGATTAAAATGAATATAGCTTGACGTGATATTAAGAGTTAGATAAAAATACACTAGCAATTGTCAGAAGAGAAATGATGCTATCAGTGGAGGAAAAAAATACACCTATAAAATCCAGCCATGATTTGAACCTCAGGTTTCTGGAAAGAGTTAAATCATGCAAGTTGAAGTGATCATTAAAATACTGATGGTGTATTGCCAACAAAATAACATCAGCGGTTTTACTAAAACCCTGATATTCTAGCATCTACTCGGTGTTGAATCTGCACTTAGGGTTTTCCACCATTTTAATCTTCACTTTCTACAGGCAAATTCTGGTGAATTCCCTTGAAAATTAATTAATCCTGTCCCACCATATTATATTCTGGTCTATTGACCTACGCACTATAATATATGAATAGTAACATATTGACTTGAAAATAAACTGCCCCTGATCCCTTTGAAAGGAAAAAATACTATTTATGCTTGAAAAATGAATCCACTTTTAAGGTAATCAAATAAACCCTATTTCCTTTAGCTTTCCTAATGCTCTTAGTATTTACATGGGTTAAGATTTTTTTTTATGACTATGTCTTAATCATTGGCTGAGAGATGCTTTTTTAATCATGATTGACAATAGATTAAACCAGGAAATCTCAAATTTTGTTTGAAAAAGATCTTTTATTTTCATACATCCAGATTATTGAAACTTGTGGTCTACTGTCCAATAAAAAATTACATTTTTATTCCCATACATGTACGTTAACATAAATTACTTGACAGTTTCCACTATTGTCAACTGATATGGCAGGCGCATATCTAAGCGAGGACCGAGGCTCGTGGTTTTGTCGGTACCATCCACGTTTGGATGGTTCACTAACCAACATAATTCTATAACTAAATGGTAACTATTAGGGACGTGCGAGACTCGAAAGTATCTCAAATTCAAGAAATTAAAAAAAGGAAAATAATGGCGCCAATAAATTCAAAAAACCAAACCCGGAATTTATTATTCCAATAATACCATAATAACCTAAATATAATCAGCATTTACCTGCCAAAAACATCTTTTATTAATAAATGTTTGGTTAGAAATAATGTTTTTTAATATCAAACTTTGACTATAAAAGCTGTTATACTAGAACATTAAATTATAAATTGTGTACATTGTAACTACCTATCACTATTTTATTAATTACATTTAAAATGTGTATGAGTTATACCTCGAATTTATGAATGAACTATAATGGTATAACTCAATAAGGAAAACCTCTTTTCGCTTTATGAGGTAATTGTATTATACATGGAGGAAGGTATAGTAAAGGTGGATAGAAACATATAAAAGGGACAAACACATACATTTGAATTTGAATGAACATTTGAATGAACTATAAGAAAATCTAATCCAAGCGCCAGCTCAAATGTCAAAAAGGAACTCTATAAACGATATATTTATTTTAATAAACATAATTTACATTTATTTTACTTTCAAAGGACAGTTTCTTGTCTCGTTATTGTTTCTAGATACTTTTTTATATTCTTGTCTTGAGATCCTCTCGAATTGAAAAAAACTGTTCTCGTACATCCCTAGTAACTATTGCTTGTTTTGTAGTTTAAGGTATTAATATAAGTTTTAAATAACTAAAGTTTATAAACAACCAAAATGTTTTCTCAATGTTAAATTTATTTTAATTGACAAAAATATTAAATTGGTTTACTGGCCGAAAGTAGTTTTATGTCATTAATGTGAAATTTGGTATTAATTATAGCACTTTGTTAAGTTACACAATGATTTATAATTTTTTTAAATGAGGCGGCCCATTGGCTAAATAATTTTATAATGATGGAAACTTATAAAAATAGAGAAAAATAAAAATAAACTAATAAGAGTAAATTTAATGAAGAAAGCCCACCTAGGGAAAGAAGAAATTGTGGAAAGAATCAAATGCACAAAGGTGACATCATCTTCTGTATTCTATAGTAGAAGTAATCACACACACATTTTAACACAAAGGAATAATATTTCAGCATTGTTGCCTTTATCAAATACAAAGAAAGAAGAGAGAATACACTTCACACAAACACTGGATTACTTCATTTTGAATTAAACAAAGAAACTGTTAGAAAAACACTGTGTAGTATTGTGTCTAAGACCTTAATTAACCTTTAAACAATTCAATTTAATATAGTTTACTATAGTAAAAACAATAAATAAAGTTCAATTCTTTTCAAATGATCTATTTTCAAATTTTTCACAATTATTGGTTGTTCGTCAATAATATTCAATATCATAATAGTCAAGATATAGTGAAATAACATTATTATGACTTACTCACTTTTTAGATAACTATAGAGCAGAATAGTATTGTAGTAAAGTAATAGTTGCATGGATATTAAGTTGAAGCTCTTGATCTTGGAAGCAGTCTTATTTGAAACCCGTGTGCAGGCCGAAGTGTCACTTGGTACTCTAGACACTCTATGTCCTCCGGTCTTCCAACAGGTAGCACCACATATTCTCTGAGAAGCATCGACAGAACCATTTTCATCTGCAGCATTGCAAACTTGTGTCCTATGCACATGCGTGGGCCCCCTGAGAATGGGACAAATGCGTATGGGTGGCGACCACTGGTAGCTTGTGGGGAGAAATTGTCAGGGTTGAATTTCTGAGGATTGCTGTAATACTGAGAGTTCCTATGTAAAGCAATGATATTGAGCAGCAAAGTTGCTCCACTCGGGACAGTATATTGGCCAAGTCTGATTGGCTCCTCACAGATTCTCGGTACTACAGGCACAAGCGGGTACAACCTCAGGGTTTCTTTGATCACTTGCTCCAAATACTTCATGTTCTGGAGGTTTTGATACGATGGAGGAGTGTTGTCTTCAATGGTAAGTACTTCTCGGTACACCCTGTCTTGGACATCGGAGTGGTGTGCAAGCATCAGGAGACAGAAGGACATTGTACCTGCCGTAGTTTCTAGGCCTGCTAGCATCAATGTCACAACTTCACTGAGAATCTCTTCATTCGATAGAAGGGAATTTTGGCTATCCACAGCCTCTATCATAATATCAAGGAATGCTTTTGGTTGCTCATCTAATACATCACTGCATTCTGTTTTATTGTCTTGTTGGCATTTTTGCTGTCTAATACGTGTTTTGCCAGAAATAAGTTTTTTGACTACCTTGACTATGTAATCGTTGGCTCTTAATGCCACTTTATACTGCTTTGTTTTATTAAATATGAAATCATATTTAAGCCAAGGTTTAATTATAATTTCTGTGATGGTTTTATTTACATCTTCTATACATGCCAAAAGAGTGCTGTCCTTGCTATCTTGTGTATTTAGAGCAATTCCTAAAACTGTTTCGCACACAATGTCAAATGTACAAAATGTGATTGTTTCCAACACATCAAAACTCCCACCATTTGCTAAATATTTAAGGTTTTTCACTAAAACCATGGATTTTGAATAAAATATGGGCAAATATTTCACAAGACCCTTAAAATTGAACAAAGGACTCAATATTCTGCGGTGCATTTTCCACTTCTCATCCGCAACAGCAAACAAGCCATGGATCAGTGGTGTTGCTTGAAATGCATGTTGCAGGGTTTTTCTGTGCAAGCATTTTGAATGTCTCATTACCGTTTCCAAGTCATTTGGATCAGAAACTGAAACAAAGAGTCTTGCACCAAACCAAAACCTACATGTTGGATGATACTCTTGCGTTGTTTCCAGGAAATACTTTACAACTCTACTGCTACTTGTGAAGTTGTGTACGTTACCCAAGATTGGAATTATTCTTGGCCCAGGTATTTTGATAATTAGCTCACATAAATACTGGTATGCCCAGTAAATGCACAAAACACTCACTATAACAATGAACACAATTAGAAATGTCACCATGCTACTTACTAAAAGAACTCTTTCCAAACTTATATTCATAGTTGCGTGTCGGAAGACTAACTTGTGTTCAACTGTGAGGATGTTCCAAGTTTATATTCAAGCTTAGACGTATGTAGGAGTATCACAATAAGACACTCAAGGGCACGACTTCCTTCCTCATTGTTAAGGCAAACAACATTTAAAACTTTGCCATTATTTCAAATAAACCATTTCTACAACAAATTTTTGAACTTAATCAGCATTTGATTTTGATAGCTTATCACTATATCCAATATTGGCTAGTCATCTGCTGGTAATTAAACCTTGACCTTGCCAAAAGTTAGATTATTTGTTTCATAGTCACATAAAGGCTTTTTTAACTCCAATATAAGAAGCCATTAGATAAATGGCTCAAAGTAGTAACTTTTTTATTTCACTCGGGCTAGTAATTTATTCTTGAAACATCCTCTGCTATAAAATATATTCCAAGAGACATACTTATGAGGTTTGGTAATGATTTTCATGTGGGAGTGATTTTTATTACATGCCTTTTTTGTCTGGCCTTGTACCTACCGACCTCTTATACTTACCTAATGGCAAGAACTTGTAATAAATATTTTCGCCTAATAAACTCATCTTTTATTTTGTGAGAGTGTGATTAGATAATGGTTGCTGCAAGTTGGCTATCTATACTTCATTCACGGGAGGAGTTTACCTCTGAAAGGTCTTTTTTCTTACCAATATCCTACTATATAATAGATTTCTGGTAGGGAAAAAAGTCCTTTCCCAGGTAAACTCCTACCGTGAACGAACAATACATAACATTCCCAGCCATAAATCAGTCTTGATTTTTTTTAGAATCATTGTTTTATGAATGAGGAAGGTGGTCATTTAGGAAAGAAGTGCTGATAGAGGGTTTTCCAACTCTTGACAGCAATTATTGTGTTGTATTATCAGTTTCATACAATTTATGAATGATTAATCGAATCTGTTATTTAATTATATCATAAGGTTATGGTCTTAAATGTTTTGGGTAGATCATTATTTAATAATAACTTTAGGGGAATTTTGGGTTTTACTTATGTGAATGTTATGATATAATGCAATATTAATTGCAATAAAACCTTGATGCTGAAAATTGAAAATGATTTTTTCTCTATTAGTCAACATTTATAATGTTCATGATTAATTTTGTTTAGATAGTCCTTCGGTTTTTTGTTTATTTTTTGCTGAAATTTGCATTTGGAACAAAAGATTATAACTTTCGTTTTGATGTAATTATACTTTTTTGTTTATACATTGATTCATTTTTCTGAGAACAGATTGGTCGGTTGAACCTTGTTTTTGTCTCGTTAAGAGGTAATATTTTGTTGTAGAACCATAATTTTCCAGGGTTCTTAAAAGCAATTCCCATTTTTTAAGCAAGTAGTGTAGATTATAGAGGAATGAAATTTTATTTCTCATAAAAGTGACTAGTATGAGGTCATTCAATTGTATTTAGAACAGAAAAATTTGACCTTGATGTAGAAATATACTTATTCACTTTACTTTACACCGGTGACCTGTTGGTCTAGGGGTAAGGTGTCGGACTTCTGTGCTGGGGTCCGGGGTTCAATCTTCGGTCCCGGCATAGATTTATCTGATAACCAAACCCTTCCTTCACCTCTGACAAGGTGTGTATTAATCACAACTTGTGAATGTGGGAAATGCCAGGCCTCCATCGTGGTTACCCGCCTCAGTGGCGTAGTTGGCTAACGCGCTAGTCGTGTTGAGCTCGACCGCCGAGGACAGGGAGATCGAGGTTTGAATCTCAGTCGGGTGAACTGGGGGTGGTTTTTCCTAAATGGTTTTCCACTCTCCCTCCACGCAAATGTGGGTTCACTTCCTCTAATTCAACCTTCACAATTCCCAATCCAATAGCGTAATTAGTACTTAAAGCGTATAACCCGAACGGGTATTAAGACGCGGTGCTAAATAATAAAAATAATAAAATAAATCCACCGTGGTTCGGATTCCACATTCAATTGTAAGTCCTCCATTTCATCTCACAATCACCCTACCATTACACATTAGTGTAAGTGCGTACAACCCAAATGGGTAGTAAGACGCGGTGCTAATAGTAATAATAATAATACTTTATAACAATTACTGGTTCTAGCCTGTGGTCTGTATCAGTTTTTTTATTCGAGCCATATATTTTCCACTACCAGCTGGCTAGACCTTTTGTAGCTTCATATGCCTTATAATCTAACTTAAGACTAAGACAAGTACAACATCAAGTCCCCAGCTGTTAATTTATTAATATGAAAGAGTAAACCCATATATCACCAATGATAATTTTTTCCAGCCATGCCAGGAATCAACCCCTGGACCTTTAGCTCAGTAGGCAGACACGCCACCGACCGAGCTAAGGTGTCGGACATATTTATTCACTACATAGCCCAATGTTTAAAGTAAATAGAGTAGGGTAAGGGCCAAGGGGGAGAATATTATATATGTATGTGTTTAAATTAGTGCGCTTAGTTCATTTTACTTTATTTTCTGTACATATATATTATACTAAAATCTTGCAGTTAATATCTCAAATTCACAAATACTGAAGTATTCTGTTTTAGTTTCTATTACTTTTGTTTTCCCATTTCTTCCAATCTCATTGACAAGTTGCTGAATGTGAAGCGGTATGAAACTGGCATAGTTGAAAGTTTACATAAATGCCCCAAGTTGTGGCTATGCTTATCCTATTATTTGAATCGAAAATACTTTTATAAAGTTATTGGTAAGCCTTAGCACCATTTATTGATTATTTAAAACTGGACATGATTATTTAATCAGAACTTCATACATACCTGTGGTGTCCCAAACTTATATTCAAAAGTATACAGAGCACGATTGATAAATATTAGGGATGGGGCCCATAAATCCTCAAAACCCCTTGAATCCCTAGGAATATTTGAAATTTGTTTTCAAGCTCTAACCAATTATAGGACGAACTTAACAACTAGGCTTCAGACCATTAATTTAACACTTAATCGAATGTATGAATGGATTATAAAAATAAGGTTAACATTTTGTTACTACTCCAAGATTCGAATTCAGATTTAAAATTTAATAAGGTAAATTGGAGATTCTGATTCATAAAATACCTAGTGGATTCAGCCCAACTTTAATATGGTTTTGTTATATTTCATACATGAGAAAATTCAGAACATGCTGAGAATCATATAGTCTTCTTAAAACATTTAGGTATATAACTAAATGTTGACTGTCAGAAGTGACAGCTGCTAAACACATGTTTTTGCAGATCATATGGTTCGGCGTAGGGATACATAATTTGGTCTGGTAACTTTTTAAATCCGTCAGTTGTCAGCTGTGAGCTGTCAGTCAGCACCAAAGAAGCCATGGGGCTACTGTATGTTTGATAGGACCACATGAGAGATGTGTATTAACTGAGAATGAAGGCTTCAAGGCATGGTACATATTTATTTTGCTTTCCTCTTAAAAATTTTCCTTGGCTCCTTCTTCCAATACCGCTATCACAGCCTTTAATACAAGCAATCAGAAATGGGTAACTAGTCACATGACCTAGAGGCAAAGTAAATCAAATGGGGGAATCCCCAAAAGTTGCTGATAATTCAATTATAATGCACATCTGGAAAGCTAGTGCAGGAATCTGAGGTCATCCCAGGGGCTATATTCTAGACTGGATATCTAAATTAACTAAAACAAAGCATTATTTGGACTTCCTATCTTATCAGCTCTACACATTAAATGAAATTTACCTTGATATGACCTAAAATAAATGGGAAATAATTAAAATATATGTTAGCGTAGACTGATTAAGGGGTTGGAAATTCAATGATAAGACAAGTTTTAGATATTGTTTTCAGGTCATGACCAGGAGTTGACTCACACATCATCACATCCCACCCAGCGTCTTGTGGTTACATCTTCTCGGGACACCACCTTCCGTCTCTGGGACTTCCGAGAACCTATACATTCAGTTTCTGTCTTCCAGGGACATACAGAGTAAGCGGTTTATAATGATACAGTAATGGAAGTACATTTTCCACATTTCGGTTTTCTATCCTCTCGAAGTGCATGTTTGTGCAGTTCTTTATTTTTTTATTTTTTTAGTTGATCATTTTAAGTTTCTTGTAACAAGTATTGCCAATTTAACATACACATTTTTAAAAATCTCGCCTTACTACCAGTTTGGGTTATACACCTTTGTACTAATTACTCTAATGTGTTAGAGATGAGGAAGGTTGAATTTAGAGGAAGTGTACCTACATTTACACAGAAGGAGAGTGGAAAACCTTTTAGGAAAACCCCCCTAAGTTTATCCGGTGGAATCAAATCTCGATCCCCTGTCATCTGCATTCTAGTCTATAGCGAGAGTGACGCCTTAAACCATGCGGCCACCTACGTGGGTTACATAGTATTATAAAGGTTTATAAGTTTTACTGTAAGATAGGCCAGAGAGCCTTAATGCTTCAAGCACAATCACAAAATGTATTACTAATTGATGAGACTACACTGATAAACCCTCACTTGGTCATCCTTTCTGACTATGTGAAAAACATATACCTGATCCCACAGGGTTTCAAATAAAAATCTCTCGGTGGTAATTTCACTAATTTAACATCATCTAGAACCCAAACAACTCAAAAATCATGCTTAATGTGAAAGTGTTAGAGAACATTAATTAAGGGCAGTGTCTACCAAGCTTTTATAGGAAAACCTTCCTTTTTTTTTCCCAGTTAAATAAATTATTGCTCCTTCAGAAACATATATCTAATTTTCTTCACACAGTTGTTGATTATCTGTCATGAGCATAGTAGCCTTAGATGATAAAATTTTTAAATGAAGAGAAAAAGTTGTAATTTAATTCCTGGACACTCTTGAAAGATATTCATTAACTGTTAATACCATTATATGAAAAAAATTAAACTATGTTTCTACCAGAGAATTATTATATTTATTAAGCAGCTCTCCAATTGAGAGAATCCCATCGCTTGTTGATTCGCACCTACCGCCCTTTGTGAAACAACTTCCCTCATTCAAACAGGATACAAAACACTTCTTGGACTAAATTCGTAAAGTTAAAGACCTTCCACCGAATTGTTTTCTGGTCACTATTGATGTCACGGCACACTATACTAACATCCCTCATGTGCATGGAATGACAGCAATGGAGCATTTCTTAGAGTGCAGACCACCTGGATACAAGCCAACCATTTCTTTCCTGGTGGAGCTGGCTAGGATGATCCTTCAATCCAACAACTTTTGTTTCCTAGACAAACACTACTTACAGATAAAGGGCACAGCTATGGGTACACACATGGCTCCTTCATAGGCAGATCTTTACATGGGACTACTAGAAGAAAGCTTTTTACAATCTCGGCCCATCAAACCCTCTGTATGGCTGCGCTACATTGATGACATTTTCATGATCTGACCTCACTCTGAAGCATCCTTGGACATCTTTCAATATAATTTCAACAATGGCAGCCCCTTAAATTTCACTCACGATAAATCACAACATAGTCTCACCTTCCTGGATGTGAATCTGTTCCTTGAAAACAACCAAATTCGCACCACTTTGCATATAAAACCCACCCATCACCAATAATACCTCCACTAACATAGAAGCCATCCTTTATACACAAAAAGGTTTCTACCATTCAACCTTGCCCCTTGAGCCAAAGAGATATGTTCGGAACCCAAAGATTTAGTTGCATATTATGAATAACTTTTCACAGCTTTCCAAGGAAGAGGTTACCCCAAGTTTTTGACTAGACAACCAAATCTCAAGAGCACTCTACGGAGACAACAAAGACCCTCCAAATAATGGCAAAATATTACTTAATTTGTGTTAAAATTAGTGTTTAAATGTGTGTGTGACTACTTAATATATTATAGTATTATAGAAGTCAAAAGAAAGGAAGATGTCACCTTTGTGGATTGGATTCTTCCCAAATTTTTCCTCTTTCCCTAGGTTGGCTTTCTTCATTAAATTTACACTTATTATTTTATTTTTTATTTATTTTATCAATTTTCACTAAACATTATTTAGCCATTGGTCCACCTAATTTTTAATCATAGTTCTAGTAAGATATTGTGTTTTAAAAGCTGCAATACTATGTATAGAAAAAGGAACATATTTTACATATAGTAGTTTTTTGTTTTAGTATTGAATGTGGTATTTAAACTTTTATAACGCTTCTCCTAAGCTCATGTGTTTCTTACTGTCAGGACCGTGACGTGTGCAGTGTTCACACGGGAAGACAAGGTTGTGTCTGGCTCGGACGACCGCAGTGTGAAGGTGTGGGACCTGCGCAACATGCGATCCCCCCTAGCAACCATCCGCACAGATTCTGCAGCCAACAGACTGTCTGTGTCGTCTAGTGGGGTGGTGGCTATCCCCCATGACAACCGACAGGTTCGACTGTTTGATCTTGGTGGACAGCGCATCGCCAGGCTCCCTCGCACTAGCCGACAGGTGAGGACTCTCATTATACTTGAAGGGGGAGGACTAGAAAGGCGCAACCTAAACTTTGGCCAGTTAATGATTTTAAAATGTCCCAATCAGGTTGTTATTTCATCTCCTCTTCAGAGAATGCTTCAATATATAAATGAAAACAATAATAATAATAATAGGAAGTATAAATATAATAGAATAAAAGTTGGGTCAAATACACTATTTTGCAAATCCAAATCTCCAATTTTCCTTCGAAACCGAATCTTGGAAAAAAATCATTAACATTCTTTCTTATAATCCATTCACTCTAACATTCATACATTCAATTAAGTGTAAAATTACTGGTCTGGGGCCTGGTTGTTGAGCTTGTATTATAATTATGTTGGTCCTGAACCACCAATAAGCAGTAACCTCATTAGCTGCATGGTCTAAAGCGCCACTCTCACAGTAGACTTGACTATCGAGGACTAGGTTCGAATCTCGGTCTGATGTACTGAAGGTGGTTTTTCCTAATAGGGTTTCCATACGCCTCCCATGCAAATGCAGGCACACTTCCTAAAATTATAAACTTCCACATCCCTAAAACCATTAGCATAATTAGTACTTATGTGTATAACATGAATAGGTAGTAAGATGTGATGATGAAAAAAAGAGCTCGAAAACAAATTTTCTTGAATCCTAAAATCTCTAATATCCCTGAGGTTTCGAGAGTTCCATCCCTATATTCTATTAGATTATTCGTATTATTTTATAAGTGTTGATATTATCCATCAAATTTGACAGCTGTAGTTATCATAATCTGGCGCATGAATGAATGTATAAAAATTGTTTTAGAAAGTTTTGGTGACTTGTCCAAAAGTCTTCCTAACTTGAATCTCACCTTGGGGTCATCCATAATCCACATAACACTATTGTAGGGGATAGGGGGGATTAGCTTTAATATAATATTGTTATGTAACACAGATATCATACTTTCTAATGTTCAAAACCTATTCAGTATTATTGTACATGTTTTTGCCATTAGAATAGGAAGTTCACTATAAATATATTTACTGAGTTGTATTAAATCTGGGTCCCTCTTGTAATGTCACAAAAGCTTCCTTATGAAATAATGACATTTACTTCTAATGTGAAAAGTTATCTTAACACAGGTTGAAGTGGTGTTAGTTGGGGAGGGGGGTTAAAAAAAAGTAAGAAAAAGCATGGTTTATGGACGATCCTTTTACAAAGGCCAACAAGGCTGTCTGCCAAGCAGAATAATAATAGTCTCTCAAGTACCTGTATAGCCTGCTTTTCACACTAAAGTGTTGATAAGCACCTGGAAGTCACAGAAATTTCCAATTATTGTTTAAAAATAAGGTGGCCCAATGGTTAAATAATGTTATAATAATGGGAATTGATAAAACTAAAAAAAAAGGGAAAATAAACTAATAAGAGTAAATTTGATGAAGAAAGCTCACCTAAGGAAAGTGGAAAAAAGTGGGAAGAATCCAATGCACAAAGGTGACATCTTCTTCTGTCTTCTATAGTATAAGTAGTCACACACACATTTTTAACACAAATAAAATAATATTTCGGCATTGTTGCCTTTATAAAACACAAAGAAAGAAGAGTGAGTACACTTGACACAAACACAGGGAAGACAGAAGAAAAGATGTCACTTTTGTGCAATTGATTCTTCCCACTTTTCCCTTTTTCTTCATTTTTATCATTTTCCATTATTATAAAACAAATATTGTTATGATTTGCAAAATGCACAGTATAAAAGTGTAACACAGTATAAACTATTAGATTTGTGAATAGCAGGCACATAATTGTCTTCAATAATTCAAATTGCCGTCCAATAGTACAACAGTTACAATTGTAAACTATTTTCCTTCACAATATGTAAATACTGACGTTTGTTCAAGTCTGATTGGAAATTAATTATGATCATTGAATTGAATTATTATTTTTGTTTAGATTTTCCTAATAAATTTTGGCAATATGTTAATTAAAATACAGAATGGGCAGGTTTTCACTATTACAATACTTTTTTTATAGAAAAATTAATCATTGTCTAATGGCCTTGAAATGTGTTTGATAAAGCAAAAAAAAACTAGTTTGAAAAACTGGTCTATACTAATACAATTAATTGATAAAAAAAATGGGTTTACCCTTTCTCATTGATAAATTAACGTCCGGGGACTGGATGTTGTGCCTGTCCTAGTCTTAAGTTAGATTATAAAGCATATGAAGCTACAACAGGTATGACTTGGAAAAAGTAATGAATGTAAAAAAATATTACATTATCAAACTGAAAGGCTAATTATTATGTTGCTAACTTTCATAGCACACTTTATAAAGTAAATAAACAAAGTAAAAAAAAGAGAAACTGAAGTCTTTAGTTAATTTTTGATGATTTTCACAAATAATTTGTTGTTTTTGTTCAGGGCCACCGTCGAATGGTATGTTCCGTGGCATGGGGTGAGGACAGTACAAACCTCTCATGCAATTTCTTTTCCTGTGGCTTTGACCGACTCATTCTTGGCTGGTCAGTTCAGTCTAGTAAGGATTCATAAGATGTATGCATTCAATATTTCACTCTAGAATTGTTTGTAAACAAAAGTGTTAATATAACTAAATAGTTTTTTTAGGAGTATACTTGTCCAACATATATTGTTTATCCTGAGGATTACATGTACCTGTCATACACCACATCTCAAGTAGTAATGTATTAGAACCTTATGTATCTTAGAAAAAGTTGACTTTGTTTTGACAACGACACAGCTTTTCTTATTTTGTGATGCTAAGTTATCCTTTAAAGGGGCTCTAACATCAATAAAAATGTCTCAATTTTGTTTAAATGTTTACATGCAGAATTAGTCAAGTATTTAAATTCCCTGACATTTCCGTGTTCTGCTGTCTGTAGCCATCTTGTGGGAATTATTAATGGTATTAATAATTTATGCTCAGTTTAGCTTTATGGATTTTTAGTGAGGGGTTTACAATACTGATCTAGCATAAGAGTTTAGACCCTATACAATTTCTTATAAACAATGGTTTCCCTCTTCAAAAATAATGAGAGTTAGTCCTCAGTGGAAGTTAATATCTAGTTATCTAGTAGCTAGAATATTTATTTTAAGTTTCTTTTTTATTGTAAAATTAATATATTTGCCCTGATCATTTAAAGTATTAAAAAAGTGAATTATATTGTCATTGACTTTAACTTTAAACTTGTATTTGCAACCTTAATATCTTAAACAAAATTAAAATGATACAAGTGAACACTTTTTGATACATGGTCATTACTGCACATTATCTTTGTAGTATAGAAAATGAAATAAACCAATTGATTGTCATTGGTGACCAACATGATCAGTAATAAATGATTGGCCCATCCCAAATAAGAACTCATAAAAAATAATTAATTTTAAAAGTGGCCAACTTCACAAACATGGTCCAGGGAGAAGATAATGTAATTAATTATCTCAGGCTGTGTTTTTTTTAAACATTGGGTCTGTGTTAGTTTCATTTTCCAAACAACATTTTTATTTTGCATTAAACAACACACATCTCAATTCTCAAGAGGAAGCCCAAAAACTGATCATCAAAACTAAAAACCAAAGAACACCCAAAATAGCTGCAATGCACAATACACGTGTCATGGTGTCACTAACCTAAACACAACACCCCCTCTCAAACACATGTTAACATATTAATGTAGGGGTGTGCGAAGTCCACTTTTTTGGTTCAAAGTAAATTTGTGTTGAAAATGGGAAATATTTTTGAAACCATCGGATCGAAGTTTGAATATTTTTTTATTTAATTTTGAGGTGACCTGGCTGTCTAGGGGTAAGATGTCAGAGTTCTGTGCTGGGGGTCCAGGGTTCAGTCCTCGGTCCCAGCACAGATTTGATTGCCAAACCTTTCCTTCACCTCTGACAAGACTTGTATTAATCACAACTTGTGAATGTGAAGAATTCCAGGCCTACACTGTGGTTCGGATCCCACGTTAAACTGTATAAGTCCTCCATTTCATCTCACAATCACCCTACCATTACACATTTAGCGTAAGTATGTATAGCCCGAACGGGTAGTAAGATAATAATAATATTATTTAATTTTGAGTAAAAATATCATGTTGACATTGAGTATTTTTATCTAACATCATACTAAATATTACATTTTTTTTCTTAACAATATTTGTAGCTTATTGCCAACATATAAATGTTATATTCACTTTACCTTTGTATTAAAAATACTTGATTTGTACAACCTGAGTGAGTAGTTTAAAAACACATGCATTTGCTTTAATATCATTCAATTTTCCCCGCATGGTGTTTTACTAACCTTTCAACCATAAGATACAAATTAACAAAACACAAGAGTCAACAGATGTTCGAGAACAAGAACGTTATAGAAAAATAGTAGTTTAATTTAAATTGGTGTCTGCGTTTATAGGTTTGAGAAGCCAAGAGTTACAAAATTTTAGTTTTTATGTTTTACAAATCAACAAGGAAACTTTTGATTTTATAAATTCATTTTAATCTTGCCATGTGAGTTACTAAAGAAAATATGGTTCTGATTTTGAAACCGCCTATGGCCAATCTCGAAAATAATATGTCCTTGATTATAGTAATTTTACTCATAAATTAATTATTAGGGTTGTGCGAATAGGATTATTTATTGAATTGAATATAAAAATTTTGAACGAATACCGAATAGTAGTTTTCCCTTAAGTTTTTGATAAAAACAATTTAAGTATGCAAAACAAAAATTACTTAAAAACATTATTATTTAAGCTGGTATTGATAATAAAAGACTGAATTTGATACAAAATTTCAGGAAATTGGGAGGAACTTTTGATCCAGGGTTTTAGACAACAGGTTTCACCTAAATCAATTTTTTTAAATCTTGTGATAGGATTTTAAAAGAAATTTAAATTTAAAAATTGCATTGAGAATGTTTAACTGGTCAGTGTAGAGAGATTGTACTTCTTTAAATTAAAAAAATATTATTATTAGATAGGGTAAAATAATGGGGTGATTAAACAAGGTCATATTTTGATTATTTCACTGTTTCTCTTATTTCAAAGTGTAGTTCTAATTTTCTAATATGCAAGGCCTACTTTTGTTTGTGTGATGATTAGTACTCAACCCAAAGTTTGGTTGGATCCTAAACAATTCTTAGGCAGCATTGAAAAGGCTTAGTAGGTAATTAGGAGTGTGGTAGTTTCTTGTTGCTCTCCTCATTGGGCCAGAAAGTACTATTGCACATCAGTCTTTCAAGCCACCAACTAACCCTACAAGAGACATCTTCACTCCATTCATCATAAGGACTGGCTGTATATTGAATGTTATTACTAGTCTCGCTTGAACCTCTTCCACTTTCATACTATACAACAATATAACACAACAATAATGATTGATAACATTAGTCCTTGACCTTGAATGTTATCTAGGTTTGAAGGGACTGCAAGTGTTTTTACAATTTACTTTTTTTGGCCAAAAATAAAATATTTCTCCAGTAGCAACATAGAGTTTAGTTTTCTGCTCATGCTAATATCAACAGATCTCTAATATCTTGTCAAGATTGTCCTGGAATGTTATCAAAACTTTTTTTCTTTATTTAAAAAGTTTTGGCAAAATTCCAGGACACTCTTGACATGTATTCAAAATCTGCGCTAGTTTAGCATGAGCAGAAAAACTCTTATGTTGCTAATGGAGAAATATTTGATTTTGGCCAAAAAAAATTGTAAAATTACTGGCGTTCCCTTCTACCGCACCTTAAATGTTATTTAGGTTTGACACCCCTTGAATGTCATCTAAGTTTGAAATCCCTTAAATGTTATCTAGGCTTGACACACCTTAAATACTATCTAGGTTTGAAATCCCTTAAATATTATCAAGGGAAAACAGTTGATTATCAAATAATTTTATTTTCTAGTAGATAAATATATATTTTAGATCATTGTCCTGATGGTTGATTACAAATTATAATGCTGTGTCGTGGCACAATCCAATACATCGATATACACGTTTTACATTGAGTTATTTCAAATCTACTCACAAAGGCCAACTAAGCTGGCTGTAGAGTGCGTGAGTTGACAAATGTGCATGCACACTAATTTGAGATCATTGGTTCTCCTGTACCTAACATCTCAAGCAGAGTGGACAAAGTAGAAAATAGTTAAACTTTAGCAGAACAGTTTGCGCCGATTAAGCCGATATCTTGTGATTGGCTTAGAGTGTGTCACGTTTCTGTTCTGCGCTAGTTTTTTGGATAACATGTGAATCCACAGTAACAGGTGCATTCAAATGGTTGACCATGCAATATTCCCTCTCCCCTTCTCACTTCATTTTCACCCTCCGTGAAATATGATAGAGTAGCTATTTCTATCCTTCTCTAAATGTTTCATTTCAAGCACTTTCACTAGAAGACCGAGACAGAGTCATGTGGCTCCCAACTGTTTGTTTCTCCACCAGCTGTTATAAAAAACCCTCCCTCTTCTTCCATCCCTTAGGCAGACCACAACCTCTTGCTTTCTGCTAACAACTGTAGTCCCCCTTTCCCTCTTATTGAACAAAGGACAAGAGTATTTTAACTCTGAGCCACATGATTATCCGGCTACCTGCTTATCATGTGCGTAGTAAACATAGTGGTCTAGATGGGACTTTTAAGAGATTTAAGACAAAACTACTCGCTCTTACTATTCAGAGTTTCGAATCGAATACAGCAGTTAATTATTCGTAATTTCTGACTATACATACCCCTATTAATTAATTAATTATTCACGTAATCTGTATAAAATAAGCATTTTTTTGGGGTTGATTTTACTTGATTTTATTTTTAATAAAACATCTAAGATTTTATCTAAATTAACAGCAATTTTTGTAAACAAGTACTCCCTATTTTCATACATATTTTAAAAATAATGTAAGGAAAGTCATGTTTCTCATACATGTGCTCAACTATCTCTCAAGTCTGCCGTTAGCTTACACATTAACAAGAATTTGAAGTGAAAATATTGATTCGTGTAGTTACAACTGAAATGGCTGTGTGTGTGAATTTTAAAATTATAAAAAAATATTTTCAATATTCAAGAAACACTTCAAAAGTTTAAATAAACACACTGGAAATAAAAAAATAACTTTCATTATTTATTTTAATCTACACTTCCGAGAGGAATAAATTTATCTTAATTTGGTACCAATCAATGTTTGTGATCAAACAGGATAGAGGTGTAATGTTATGGTTGTCTTGAAATTCAAAGTGTTAAGGAAATTTTCCTCGAATCCAAGAAAATAAAACAAATTTGTTCTAAAACTCAAACGATAAAAATACACTTTATTTCTTAAGGCAATTTCAGTTCACTTTTATTTGATGTAAAATATAAGTTTAATATAATCATTAGGCTTTGAGTAGCTGCCGAAGCCAAACATGGTTCAAATCGAATACGAAGTACACCAAGATTCCATTCGGCTTCAAATTTTTTGGAGCTTCGCACACCCCTATATTAATGTATCTCACTCCAAGTCCTTGTATATACTTACGATGGCTCATTCTGAACAGAACTTTGGTCAACACATCAACTATCATCTCATTCGTTGCAATGTATTTCATGTTGATTTATCCTAGTTTGTAAATTTCACTCGTGTATTGATGCTGAATGTCAATATGTGTGGTACATTGGATTATGAATGAGCTTTTCTGCTCGTTGATTATCATAATAAAATATGGTTTTTTGTGTGGCGATACAAAATAGACCCAATTTTTTAACAGGTTTCATAAGTAAACTGTTTCTATTACTGCAGCCAGGTGACCTGGCGGTCTAGGGGTAAGGTGTCAGACTTGTGTGCTGGCGGCCGGGGTTCAATCCCAGGTCTGGGGGCACATATTTATCTGATTACCAAACCCTTCCTTCACCTCTGACAAGACATCTTGTGAATGTGGGGAATGCCAGGTTTCCACCGTGGTTTAGATTCCACGTTAAACTGTAGGTCCTCCATTTCATCTCACAATCACCCTACCATTACACATTAACGTAAGTGCGTATAACCCGAACGGGTAGTAAGACGCAATGCTAATAATAATAATATTACTGCAGCCATAAGAGCCATGTACTATGCTTCAGTGCTGGAAAGAGCCACAGTGGATTGTTTTCTTGCTTCCCACCTCAAGGCAGAACCTGCCACTGGAAAAATGTAACCTATGTACAATATCCTGTCGTCAAGGGTTGCTCCCCAGTCTGTGTCCACATATCTAATCAGTTCAGCACCTAATCTCTTGTATATGCTTGTACATTTGAAGTATCGGAGGACGTGTTTCACTGTAAACCCGTGTGCTTTCCCAGGGTTTCGATTGTACTGGCTCAAGGAACTCACTGCATATGCAATGTTGGGTCATGTTGATATTGCGAGGTACATCAAAGAACTGACAATTTGCTGGTATGGAATCTCACTCATGTCCTCGGTATTCTCCTTTGTAGATGGCTCCATGGCTTTGGATGATCACTGACTTGCAGTCTTGCATCCCAAATTTCCTGAGAATGTATTGTACATAAGATAGTGACTGACTTTGAATTCAATTTCAAGACAGTAGTGCAGCTTTCCTTTATCTTAAAGTGTTTATATAAATCGTCTCTCGATCCAGCTCTAGTGTAAGCTTCTTCACTATGATTAAATCATCTATGTAGATAATTACAATGAGTCACACAAAGATCATTCATATAATAGATGCACTTGTCACAGCCCGATGCTCTCTAGTCTCGCACAATTTTTTAAACCACAAACTGCTTTAGTCCATGTAAAGATTTTCTAAGCAAACAAACTAAATGCTCTGCTCCAGTAGTACTGGACAGTCCACCTGCTCCATATAAATCTGCTCATAAAAATCTTAGTTTATATGTGCCATTGCAACATAAAGTAGATATAAAGTAACGCCCAACTCTGATGCTAATTATCTTATTGATCTAAGTCGAGAAACTGGTAAAAAAGATTCATGGAAGTTGATCAAGAGACAGTGTGTAGCACAATGCTACAAATTTAACTTTGCAGCATTCAGCCAAGCTCAATCATTTAAGCACTCGACCTGTTAACAAGTCAGACAGAGTAGGAATTAAAAGGGTGTTAAGTTAAAGATCCTCTAAGTGAACTTTCCTTTAAAAGAACATCTAGGAAGTGTAAAAATTTATGTGCACTCTGCTAATAGTTAAAACAAAATTTTCAAAAGTAATTTACTAATTAAAATAATTTCCATCAAAACTAATAAATTAACCTATTTGATTTGTGTTATTAGCATTCGTTCTTTTGCTATTTAAATCAATAAAAAAAATGCTATCTACACACACCTATCGATATGATTAGGTTTTTGATAATGTTACCATGTAGTATTTTTATTATTTGTTTGATGTTTTGGTTTTTACAAATCTTACCATAATAGTTTAACAATCGCTATATATTTTAATCTAAAACTATTCTAAAATGTCATTTTTATAACATTCCATTCCCAATACTTTGACTCATTTCCCACTCTGCTCCACAGTAAAAATGTAATTCTTAAGCAATATAAAAGCTTCAGAAGCTAGCAGGTGTTGTAACAGTCAACTTGAAGCTATTTAGAGTGCTCCTCGCCTTTAAATTCCTGAAAGAAGGCAAAATACAAGCACCTTTCCCAGGGTTTTTTTCCCTGAGAGACCAGATTCAAGAATAATCCCTGTGTTTATCAATCAGTGGCTACCCTGGTACTCAAATAATATATGCACACACATTTTGGATCACACAAACTACTGATGTGATATGTGAATATTAAATAAAACCTCTTTCAGTTGGATTTCTTTTTTTTTAAATTGTATTAACTCTTTACATACACCTAACTTTGTTAAATAGAGAAGCAGAATCGATAGAATTTAAATCTTATCATTCCTATTGTTTATTTTAAATCATTTAACTATGAAACTGTATGCAAAATCTATAGTTATTAAAGTCCTAACTCTTACACCAATTAACATCCTCAAATGTTTCTATAATTTTGCAAACATACTTTTACTTTATATCCATTTCTGTTTCCAGCCTGTAGCCCTGATCAGTTTTTTATTCAAGCTGACTAAACAATCATAATTCAAGGCTACACACAAAAGACCACCAGGAATATGTATTATCATAAAGTTTTGGTTTTATCACACCTCAATGTAAAGACAATTATGTACATAAACTAGGTTCATATCATTTACAAACCAAATATAATATGCTCAATTACATAGAAAATAAATGAAATCCACAAAGCCTTTCAAACATTTTAAAATAATGTACAAAATATTTTGTATTCTTATATTAATGAAGACACAAGTAGAGTTTCATATAAAAATGAAATTTGGTAATTTGTCAAGGGTGGGTCTACACACAAAAACCATCACGTTGATACAATCATCCAAACAAAAGGTCTTCAAGCGCGTCAATATCAACTTCTATATCTGAACTACCAGAAACTGAGATGACAGCTTCTTCGTCAGAATCTGAAGCATTTGCCTCACTCGCATTGGGGCTGTCCCCCCCTCCTCCTCCTTGAGGGTCTTCATTGTTACCATCATTGGCATTTTCATCGCCACCTTAAAACACAAAAACTATGCAATTAATATTTAGGTAAAGCACTACTAGTGCGAAACCCAAAACTAGAAAGCAGTGAGAAACTTTGTCTTCGGCATCTTAAAATGTAAATAAAGTTGGTATTCAGGTGATAAAATAATAAACTTCTAATAGTGTTTAAACACTGTAATAATGTAAGTTGTGAAAAATATTTCATCTCATTTACTAAATAATTGCCCAGAATATTCCAGTCACCAATTCCTTTTTCTGATATCAAAAACAATGTTATATTTATTTTTGGCACACTATGTCTTACTAGCTTGGGCTACATATACTAATAATGTAAGATAAGAAAGATAAAATTTTGAATAAATATACCTGATAATTGATTTAAGTTTTGATAAGAACTAAAAAGTTTTGATTCTTAGATTAAAATATTTTAAATATTTATCAAACAATAATAAGATTCAAATTTTTGAGTCATATGAATCTTATTTGAAATAGAATTAAAAATTTCAAAGCTTCTCACAGGCTTACTCATTTGTGTATCTTACCTTGTTGCTCATCCTCGGATGCTGAAGGTGACGCAGATCCGTCTTCACTGCCTTCAAGGTCATCATCGTCATCCTCTTCTTCCTGTTCCAACAAACATCAAATTACTTATTCAAGTGTCCGAGCCCAATCACACTCCATATAATCAGGCGTTATGGTATACATATATCAATTGTGTTCAACAAACTAAGATAGGGAATAAGAAAGTAAAAATTGGTTTCCTTTATTTATGATACCAATACTATTTTGAATTAATTTAGCACGAGACATATTTGAAAGGAAAAAAAATAATTCCTTATTGTATAGTTTACATTATGACTGCTCTGTAAAACCAAAATTATTATAGAATTATTATTTACACTTTTATACATGTCATTGCTTCATATTTCAGTATTTATAATTTATATTCACTCAATATGGTATGTGACTAACTATAATGAATTATTGATTATATTTGTATTATAATATGTTTAGTTCTAAAAAATGGGTACACAGTAAATTATTCCTTCATGAGTTATTTGGTAATGAATAAACAAAGTTAAGTTCATTTCATAGACACAGTGACATTTTTTTTAGAACTATTACTTGGCACATTAAAATGTCAAACCCATTTTATGTTTAACTTTTTTTTTTAATTGCTAATAGTTAATTGACTACTCAACCTTTTAATTGTGAAAAGAAAATTTTGACTATTTAAATATGAATAGATGATATTGAAACAAATTTTTTTTAATAGCATTGTCATTGTTACCTGATATCACCATATAAAAAGTACCAACTGCAACATTAAAATTATCTTTTTAATATTTCAATACCATTAAAAATCTTGAGTCCAGGATATTTATTTTCTTCAACTAAAAATTATTTAGAAATGGCTATTAATTAAAAACAAATGAGAATTCTAATCATAATTTGAGTTAACTTGTTTCCACTTTAACTAAAAAAAGATTTTACATAACTTTTTATTCAACAAGATAGAAACATTTTATCAACCACAAATCAGAGTGGATCCACACAGGACACACAAGATTACAAGAGAAAAAAAATATTTATAAATTGGCAGGAACAATCAACTAAACTCGTATACTTTTATTAAAAGAAAATTTATTTAGAAAAAGCAACTTACAATCAACATAAGATAAATACATCAGTATAAAAGTGTATAATATATATTTATTTTACCAGGTAACATTTGTAGAATAAATAAAATTCCCACATGGGCTATGAAATAAAAACATTTAGATACAATTATTATTAATGCAATATTTGACCTGACATTAACCAGGTACGTAGTAGCAGGGCTCCTAATAATAGCTGGATTGACTTAATTCTCGTATGGACATTGGCATTCTTAGAATCTCTCATGGGCTTCACACTATGTAATTTTACTAGTACCCTCTTTCCTTTTAAACAATTCCCCTTATTTCAACTCTGGTCTAGGCTTTCTGGTAATTCTCACAATTTACTTCGTGAAAGGGCCATATCACTCAACTATAAGCATGATCCTTACTCTTTAGTCATCAACCAGTTTTTCTACCGTGAACATGGTGAAAGCCATCTCAAATAGAAAACATAGTTTAACGATTAATTTTAAACGAGAAATGATTGTGTATGCTGCAACACAAAACAGTGAGGCAATTGCAAAAAATGATAACATTAACAATTTGTGTGTAAGTGTATCCAGGGATACTATTTGGTCAAATACGCTAACTATTTACATAATAGATAACATAAAAATCTCCCAAATAGTCGATGATGTAATACTGCCAACCAATATCAAAATCATTATTCCTCCTTACCCCATCATCTTCATCATCTCTTCTCCTGCCAACATCATAGAGTCGAACCAATGACTCTTGAACATCGTCAAACATGCCTTGGTTTTCAACCACAGCAATTTGTGTGTCATACTTATTACAACTCAAGCTGTACACATTCTTCTTGACATCAAATGTAGCTACAACAAACAACATATCAAATTTAAATATTAGCTTTTAATACAAAGGAGTATTAGTATTGGTAGTATTATTTAGAATAGTTGTATATATAAGAAATAAAGTGCACTGAGCAAAAACAATTTGTAACAAATAAGATGATAGAATAATACTAAAATAATAGAGAACAAAATATTAAAGTAAAAAAAACACATATAGCATCTTCCTCAGGAATATAGTAGTAGTAGTAGTAGTAGTAGTAGTAGTAGTAGTAGTAGTAGTAGTAGTAGTAGTAGTAGTAGTAGTAGTAGTAGTAGTAGTAGATGCTATAATAGCATAAATGTGTGTAAATATGTATTAGTGTTTTTACTTTTATCTGTTCTCTATTATTTTCCAACTATTCTATCATTTTATTTACTACAAATTAATAGATGGTTGTATAGCATGATTATTTTAATTTTTATAATTGCTTTAATTAAGGTGTGTGGTGATAAGAAAAACCTTTGAACATTATTGAATTATCATTACTGATGAAACCCAAATTCGATTAAAATTCTATAAAAGCCCATCGGACAAATAGTATGTATAACATGTGGCCTGCATTGGTGGCCACATGATCTAAGGTGTTACTCCTGCAATATACTGGATTGCCAGTGACAAGAAGACAAGGGTTCAAGTCATGATTGGGTGACCAAAGGTGATTTTTCAAATAGTTTCTCACTTTCCTTCCCCACAAATGTGCATACATTCTCTCTAAATTCAACATTACTCTCTCCTACCTTATATGTTTAAATACATGGCTATCCCACATTGGTATTAAGACCTGATAAATTGTATCAGCACGCTCAGTGTCTGCTCACCTATACTGGAGTAGTCGAAGGCATCAAGTGTTTTGAAGGAGGAATCATAGGAGTGATCATCCTCTGTTTCTTGCTCCAGGGTGACAGTGTAGATGGTATCACCATTCGGGGAGAAAATTACCTGACACTGGTCCAATGTTGAGACAGTACGCAGCAGGTGGAAGGTACGGAGGTCCCACACTTCTGTATTTGAGATCACCTGGATAAACCACATCAACAATAGAAAAATAGACACAATATACTACTTGAACAATGTACCAAAAGTTTTTGGTCATCAAATAGATCAATAGATTGTTCAGATGCTTTGAGGTGAGAGGAATTATCAGCCCCACATTAAAAAAATAATCAATTCAGTCAAAGATAAAATCCACTATGTTACAAATACAAAAATTAATATTAAAAACGATGGTCAACATAAAAGTTTATTTTATTGAAGGATTAGGTATAATCAATTATTTTACGAATCTGGATCTTGGATGACATTATTAACTAAAGAGGGAGTATACATGTAATAGAATAATAGGAAATACAAATAGTAACTAGGTGTTAAAAAAAATTCTTATAATCCATTCATTATAAAATGCATACATCCAGAGTTAAATTATTTGTCTGGGGCCTGGATGTTAGATCCATCCTATAATTATAAATGATTTTGAACCACTAATAAGCAATATTAGAGTTCTAAAATAAATTCAACTTATTTTTTAAGGATTTGAGTCTTGAATCTGAGATTTTTTCGAATATCCTTAAGGATTCGAGGGCCCATCCTTACTCTACTAAATTAATTGTTATGTTGCTGTAGAAAAGAGAAATAGTTGACATACAAAACTATATATTTAAGCTTCCTTTTTATTGCTAATTCAAGGTAACACTTGAGTTCTGAATTACATCAAGTCAAATAATAACTATACTCCATTCACGGTAGGAATTACTCACTGGAAGGTCTTTTTTCCTATCAATATCCTACTATATAATAGATTTCTGGTAGGGAAAAAGGCCTTTTAGAAAACAATTCCTACGGTGAACATTTAGTATCAAATGCAAGGAACAGATATCAATGTTAAGAAAAACCCTGTTCATACAGATACATGGAATTTTTTTATTTTACTTTCATTATTTATATTTAGGGCTGGGCTGATAAGACCTTTTATTGACTAGGCCAATGCTGATTACTAATCACCAATGCCAAGCATTTGGTTTATTTTCTATACAAGAATATTCAAAACAACACAAATAAAATGTTAAATATGAACAATTTTGTGTTTGTTAAATTATTTATAAACATAAAAAAAGATCATAAAAAAATATTTGAGAAAGGAGGGGAGTGTACAGGGGAGATAATTGTTTTAGAGCTCTGATATAATTCCAAATGCTCTAACTGTGAACATATATTCCATTCACCGTAGGAATTGACTTCTGAAAGGCCTCTATCCCTACCATAAATCTACTATATAGTAGGATATTGGTAGGAAAAAAGACCTTTCAGAGAGTAATTCCTACCGTAAATGGAATATAAGTCGACAGTCAACCTTGCAGACCAACCAAGAACATCAATCTACTCTCTTAAGACTAGTTGTTTGTCTACTCTGTGTCAATACATACCTCAAGACCATTTGGATGAAACACACCACTCAATGTTTGGTTAAGTTTGTCAAACTTGTGTATTTCCTTCCCAGATGAAACATCCCACAGAACACCATCAGAAAGAACAAATTCATCACCCGGACTAAATGTCGCTCTGTTTCTTGTGTACTGATTGGAGATCCTTGGGTTGAAAGTCGTCAGCTTCTGGCCCGTTGCAACGTCGTAGATCTGAAACACATGGCAATTGTTTTAGTTTAAGAGTTAATATCGGTTTCAAATATGCAACACTCGCTTTTTGACCATGAATGTCTTTATTAAATAAACAAAATTTTATTAAATATTGGCCATTAATTTACCATTTAAATTAATGTTAACTGTTAAGTTACGTTACAATAAAACAAATATTTTTATCTTCAATTTTTATTTTATATTAAAATTAAATTAATAACATAGACTTCTAAAAAATAAAGCACAAATCAAAGTAAATAGCATTAACACTCAAAACACAAGGTAAAACTCATAAACATTTTAAATGTAATTAATAATAAAATAGTGACTGTTGTAATATATGTACCATTTATAATTTAGTTATTGTGAGAGCTACCCACCTGGAAAGAGTGGAGTACAGGGAGTATATGAGATAGAAGAGGAAACAAATTGAGACGTATGGGCATGTAATGAGGATGGAGAAGGAGAGGATGCCAATGCTTTACGAAAAATACCACAAGGGAGGACAAGATACAGAAAGTGTGCAAGTGAGAGGAGAAGAATGGAAGAACTTAAAGGATAGAGGAAGATGGAGGCATTTTACTAAAGTGACCTGGCCACAGGCTGGAAACAGTTGATGGTGATATCCACTAGAGACAAATTCAAACCGGTGGAGTTAAAACAGATAACTTGCTTCACTCATTATAAAAACCAAATCACTTGATAAAGTTTTTATTTGTTTTTACACTCTGACAATATTTGATAGATTGCCTGTAGAGGAACCCTACTTCAATCTTGCAAGTAAAAGTTTCCCACCCCAACATGTTTTCCCCCCCTTTGTCCCTAAGCGTGGCCCTGGCCAACATTGTTGACAACAAACAATGTGGAGCAGGCCAGTTGTTCACTATCCTGGGACCAACCATATTTTGTAAAAAAACACTTTAAAATCTGTATAAGACATGTGAGTCAAGTTTCTAAAAACCCTGCCATCTTTGAGCTTCAGCTCTTTAAGAAGCTTATTTACATGGTATGAACCATTTTGAAGCACTGTACAAACTCACAACTGTTTTCTTGACCAGTCCATAGCTATGTACAAATCACAAGCCATAGCAACATTTCCCTCAGCAGACTTTTACACCAGTGGTATTCAACCTGGGGTGTGTTAAGACATCTTACTTAACATGTTTATAATATTTAAAAATACATACACTTGTATATATATTTCTAATAATTTTCTTTGTAGTTTATTTTAGTTGTAGATGATAACATTTATATAGCTTGCAATGACTTGGGGGTACAAATTTAAAGATAAATTTTATCTGGGTGGGGTAGGCAACAAAAAAGGTCGAATACCAATGTTTTACTCAACTGAACTCTACAGAGGAAACAATGTCTCATTAGTGAAATATGAACATGGGAAAAAATGTTTGTTTAATTATTTGCAAACAATGAGTTTTCCATGTTGCAAATTGTTTCCTTACATTTGTAAGCAACAGGAAACATTGTCTGCAATTAATATTTTCAAGTGAGTGTTAGGCTTAACAGTGTATAGTGTCAAAAAGAGTTTGATTTTGAAAAACAATATTTATAATGGCCGAAACGTTCATCTATGATGCAGCTACTCTTTAAAACACTTTCACTGCTTGACAAACTAAGGTTATAACTCATCAATTTCTACTTAAAAAATTATAGAGTAGAAATTAGACTTTATTTTTAAAATATTGGGAAAATAAATAAACTTTGAAAGCAAACTAATATGCCATATTTACTTTGTTTTTTCCTAATTCTCATAGTTTTTGAATATCTTATTTTAAGATTCTAAAATATGTGTTGTAACTATTGTCTGTCTTTATCACTGCAGAGAGATTATTTTTCTTATATGAGTGACCATACATAAGATTCTTTTCACAATATATTAATACTAGTAACCAACAGGCTGCAATATAAAGTATCTAAAACATGTGGGAAAAATACAAGCAGATATATAATGTTTAACTATTTCATTTATTGAGCCAAATACAATTAGTGTGTCAAAGTCTTTTAAATAACCTTGTTGAATATAAGCAGTAAAGAGCACACCATCTGCTGTGGAGATTAAAAAATATATCAATATTTTTTTATGTAGCAACATGCAGTCTTCAAAGAACTGTGTTCTTCTTTTCATTGTAAAGGCCATATTGTGTTTGTCTCCCTTTTATATGTTTCTATCCACCTTTCCTATACCTTCTTCTAAATATAATAAAATTACCTCATAAAGCGAAAAGAGGTTTTCCTTATTGAGTTATATCAAAGATAGATACAGTATTTCTTTATGTGCAATCATATGACGCATTATTGTTTAATAGGGCCAGGGCCGTTTTTAAGGAGGGAAAAAATGACCAAATTTTGGGTCTACATTATTATTAAAAACTAGTAGAAATACTCACCACTGCCTACTACTTTTTAATAAATACAAAAAATCTAATCAAAAATTAAAAATTCCAGCTTCAAGGTGCACATGTTTGTGCACAGAGTCTAATACTTTTTAAATTTCAGCTCTCTGTGTGCGGTAGATATCACGTATGCTCATTACAGACAAACAAACTCATTTTATTAATTTATATGGTAAATTTTTGTTTTAATTTATTAATTTCTCTATATCGTAGGCCTTACTACAGATTCTCTCAGACAGCGAATGAACAATCATCGTTTTGACACAAACCACAAAGATCCAGATAAGCCTGTAACCCATTCATGCTGGTACCCATAGCCAGAACTTTCAAACCTGCTACACCACCAAAATATTAAGAGCATTTCCCAAACAGTGCAACAGTTCTCAACTTAGACAGTGGGAACTGCCCCACCAATGGATTACCAAATCAAGATTACCACCAGGCCTCAACAGAAGATAGTTTCTTTCTTTCTTTCTATAAGATTAACATTTTTCAAATTATTTTTATTATTATTATTTTAGAATATATTTTTTATCATAATCATTATTTAGCAGTAGTATAGCTTTAACAAAAATTTCACTTAATCTCCCCCCCCCCCCCCCTTTTCTCTCTCTTTCAATTGTGACATTTTATTGAAATCTAGATTTGAGGGTCTTGTCCCTATTAAGATTCTTGAAAACACTTAAATAACACTAAGAAAAAGTACTTAAAAAAATTGATGTGCTTACAGTGGCTACTTCTGCTTTGGTTCCAACAATTCGATCTTGGTTAACTTTGCTGAATTCAACATATTCTTCTTCAGATAGTGCAAACCTGAAATAAATCAAAATATAAACACAGTATTAAAGGTGGGCTAGTCAACATATTAAGTGATCACTTAGTCACAGGTAAGGGACCAAAAATCTTATTTGATTTCTGTTATGAGCCTGAACAATAAATTTAAATTTTTTAATCCTGAAAAATTTTTGGAAGGAAAAAATTAGTATGCTGAAAGATTGCTTATATTATTTACATTTAAAAAGTAAGTTAGCCAATTAAACTCAACTAATATCTTGTGCAATGTTGACGTAAGGTAAAATAAACAACATAGGTTTAATAAAAATAAGTTACGATAGTTCTGTATTTTTGATCAAGAATTTTTTGTTTAGATATAAATAAATAACTAAAAAAGTAAAAATAATTTTACTATTGACTAAAATTAAAAAGTTTGTGTTGGTAATTGTATACAACTAAACATCAAAATATTTAAACTAATCTGAATTAATGAAAGTGAGCCACAGCCTTGTCCATTTGAATACCAAAAAATTTGTATCAACAAAGCCAGTGTGTCTTGTTACATATTTTAAATTACTAAATTTTACAACTAAGACGTTCAACTACCTAAAAAAATCAATTTTCCAACTTTTTTAATTACTCAATCTAATAACATTATTAATGAACCTTAAATACAAACACAATTCCAAAAAATAATTTCCTACTCGAGAATGAGTAACATCTATTTTCCTGAATATTTTTTTCAAAGTTCGGGATCCCGTACAGGCCTTTTCCTCTCTAAACTAATAACAATGTAATTATATTTTTCATTTGTGTTTATTGTTATTTTTAATGACAAATTATTTCCAATATAGTTTATAGAATTGTATAATTTTTTTTTCTAGAGCTTAGCTTTAAATGTGTACACCTTAGTTAATATTGATTTTAATAATTCATAATAACATAGAAAAAAATAATTTTATTCATAATTTTGATGTCTATAACAACTTTTCTTTTTTACAATGAAAGATTTGAATTTTAGAAAAGATATCTTTCACATGACTTTGTTCACAAAGGAAAACTGGTACCAAACTGATATTTTAAATTAAACATTGAAATGAGGATAGAAGAGCAGGGCCTACACACTTACCAGAAAACTAGGCCTCAAAGTTCACAGTTAAAAACACAACAAAACAAATAATTATGAAATTTTCAGGGTCCATCATTCCCATTCTTCAGCAGAAGAGAGTAAAACCCCAACTCTTTTCAATGTTTAATTTAACATTACTTTATTCAAAATATTTTCAAATTCAAAATTATGCATGGTAAAAAGAATTACCATTCGCACACACCTTGTAAAGTTACAATAACATCAAGGCAGAAATGGGGAAATCTTTTGTTAAATTATTCTATTTAATCATTTTTAATTTGTGAACTCGATAATAGAACAATATTTAAAACATTGATGAATATAAAATGGTCGCCATAGTCGTAAAGATTAGCTTTAAGCCAAAGAGGTTTCAGTAGAAAAACAAAGTTTCAACAAGACCATCGACCAATCATGTAGCTACAAAGCATTTATCATTCAAGGAATAATACATTATTTGTTACAGGACAACATTTAAAATTTCACAAATAATATATGCAAAAATTATAAGCAATAGGGAAGTTTGGAAGGGAATATAATGTATTTGTTAATTTTCAAAGCGGACTTATTTTTAGAAAAAAAACTTCTTATCAGAATAAGTTTTTTTTTTCACGTAAAAACTATTTTTAGAAGAAATGATGAAAATTGGTTAAGGTAATTTAGTAGCACATCCTTTCAATAAAAATTAGGTAGACACACTAATCCAAAAGGTTAAGGGCTTGAAAAATGAAAAGAGTGGACCCTATTAATAGTTCAGTGGAAGTGAACTTCTCTTTAAGTCAGGAATAGAAACCATGGAGTTAAATCTGAATGTGGCACTTTGACACATTTAGTGTCTATAAAAGCCTAAATTATAATATCTTTAGTAAACTCACAAAAACCCGATTCATGACCATCAATTTATCAGTTAGTAAAAGAAATCCATAATACAATTTCCCAACAATACATTTCAACCCTATCAAGAATAAAATCCATCGCCCTTAAACAAGTAGGCTCTGAAACCTCTTGAACCAAAACAAGAAACCTGGTATTTCAAAGTTGACATACTGCATCTGAAAGTATTGTTTTTTAACGCTCCATAGAGCCGAGAGAGGTCTTCTCCAGAGGGACGAGGTAAGAAGTAGTGACTGGTCCCGACTTGCAGCCAAGTGGTTGATCACCGAGTCATGACACTGAAAGGTAGCTTCTTCCTGGACACAATCAATGAGACAATTATTAGCATATATAGCATTTAGCTCTGTTATTATGTTCAGCACATCTTAAATTAATAGAAAAAGGATGAGGAAGTAGAAATTAGAAGAAAAGTAGCTGCATTTGTATAAATACAATTTAAAAAAAACATTTAGAAATAAATACCTTAATACACCAAACCTCCTGTCATCGGTAAATGAAATTAAATGAGACTAATGTTTTAGACAGTGTTCTTATAGATGAGGGTAGCATACACTTAATCTCAGGGGTGGGAATGAGGGTAATGGAGAGAAAATACAGGGCGGGGAGAAGTCTTAAATGATTTGAAATGACCATAGTTTGATTAATTATTGACCGATTAGCAAAAATTTTTGTTTCTGATTTTCTATGGTCCCTGAGAAAATATTCTACTAGCACGACATCTAACACGAGTTAGTGTGAAAAATGCCGGACAAAATTTATTTGGAGGATTGCGTCCAGATAGTTTCACATGTTTAAGTGAGGACATCTATCATCCTTGTGCAGCAATGGTGGCAAGGAGTTCACGGTTAGCATGTTACACTACATCCCAGAACAGTTGAAATTGCCAAACAAAATTAATGACAACTGGTTCCGTTGCAGATCCAAGAAGCGGACCCCAGAGAATGTTGTGGCAGTCAGAGAAATGTTCATGCGCAGCCCTGGTAAATCAACATGTCAGGCCTCTCATAAAAGCAAACTCTCCTGATACACAGTGTTGAAGAACTAACTTAACTTTAGGCCCTGGAAACCTCATTATAAGCCAAATCTAGCTGGAGTAATCCTCACTAAAAGCATAAATAATGTATTTGGCTATTTGCTTCTTAAATATGCAATCCCTTACAATTATAATAATTGTACAAGTGGCAGCAATAAGCCAACTACCGAGTCGAAGGTGGTAGCGTTATCTGATAGCTCGTGATCTTAATAAAAACAAACATTTGTAGCCGACGATTTCCGAACATCCATCATAGATTCTGCCTTAAAATATGAGTGAATAATGATCCAAGGCACGGGACGATTCCTAGATAACACAGTGGTTAGAGCATTGGCGTACTTAGGCAAAGGTCCGGGTTCTATTCCCGTGTTCAGGTGTCATTTTTCAATTTTCAGAATATTATATCTAGATGGAGTAATCCTCACTAAAAGCATAAATAATAATTTTGGCTACTTGATTCGTATAGTATCATTGTCAAATGATTTAATTTCTCAATGTATTGATGATATTTCTTCAGTTCAGATATTGTGAATAATGTAGCTGAAAAAGTGAGTGATGGGCAAATATTCGCCCCGCAACTGAATGAGTCAACAAACTTCAGCCAAAAATTTCTTGTATTGAACTACATCAGATTGGTTGACCATGATGAGATCATTAAACAATTTTTGTTGTGCACAGAATTACTTAACACATCAACAGGATTAGATACATTCAACTCCATCTCCAAGGCTTTAGAAAGTAATAAGACTATGTTGTAAACATTATATTTCCATCCGTACAGACGGTGGGTGCACCAGCAATAATTGGAAGATTTAAAGGTTTCATTGCAAGACTAAAACAAGATTTCCGAATGTAGGTTCCACTCATTGAATTATACATCATGAAACTCTAGTGGCGAAAACTCTCCCAGCCAAACTTAAAGGTGTTTTGGATCCCGCTATTGAGATGGTCAACTATGTTAAGTCACAAGCTTTAAAAACATGACTTATCAAACAAGTGTGTCTTGAAGTGGGCTCTCGTTATAAGACATTATTTCTACAAACCAATATTCGTTGGATGTCAAGGGGAAAAATTCTCACAAGATTTTATGAACTTAAAAACGAGTTAATTAAACTCTTCACTCATGAAAACCCGGGCTTTGTTTCCTAATTAAATTATGAAGAGTGGTGTGTCAAGCTAGCTAACTTGGCTGATATGTTCAGCCTTTTAAATAGCCTGAATACAAGTATGCAAGGCAAAGAAGTAAATGTGTTAACCTCAAATGACTTACGTAAAAGTTTCTTAAATAAGTTTATACTCTGGAAACTACAAAAGGAAAAGAAGCAGCTGCAAATGTTTCCTCCTAAAGCTGAAGTAGATCCTCAAGGAGAAAGTACATCAAGATTGATCTAGGAACATGTCAGTTTTCGAAAATAAAATTAAGCAGTACTTCCCCTCTCTCACCGTCAACGAATATGACTGGGTACGCAATCTGTATGCAGTATTGCTTGTGGTAACAACTCAACTCACTTTGGAAAAAGTTGAAGAACTCGCTGGACTGCAGTCAGATCGCAACCTACAGCTGAAATATGGAGAACCACAACTTGCTAAGTTTTGGATATTAGCAAAGAAGGAGTACCCAGCAATATCCAAATGTGCTGGTAGAACACTGTTGCCATTTCTACTACTTACCTCTGCAAACTAGAATTTTTGGCACTTACAAACATAAAGAATAAGAAACGAGAAAGACTTATTTCTGTTGTATAGGAAATGCAGGTCTGTTTACCATATATGCGACCAAGAATAGACAAGCCCATGTGTCTCATTAACGCACACATTAGTACTTTTTGTTTTCACTATTTTATATTATATATATATTTAAAATACTTATATTTTTAATTTTCATTTTTCCTATTAATTTAATCTTATTTAATATATATATTTTAATTGAACAAATCAATGAATACCACTTAACATTAAAGTTAAAATTATTACAGTTTAGTTAAAACTTATATTTGCTATACAGTAATTAAATAATTAATGAGAACTAGAGTTCTGCGAGTAGAGTACTGATATATCAAACTTCAACCCGCTTTACAAAAATTTACTCTGAGCTCAAGTGCGAAATATTTATGGGCTCGAAATATTGAGCTCCTTGAAAGAGGTGATTTCTTTGCATTGTATTGTGTTTAGTGATGAAAAACTATTTGTTTACTCTTCTCTCCGCTATTTTGGATGTGGTTTGTGAAATGAGGAGTATGAGAGAAGGGTGTGAAAGTGTAGAAAGAGGAAGAGCCCAATAAAGATGGTATCATACAGCTTGTTTGGTAGTAGGCTACAGTTTGATACTTATTAGTAAAGTGAAAATTGAAATTCAAGATTTGTATTCAAGAGAAAGGTGATTCAACCCATCTCAAAATTGTCCTTGATTTTTATTTACCCAAAAGATAAAATTGATTTTGATAAACTTAATAACATTGATAAGTTTTCCAGTAACAAATAATAATGACTATGATGCATAAAATATAATAAACTTACATTTCCTGAGTTAATGTTAAACATTTTTAACTCTCCCTGGTATGTCCCCATCAAAAGAGATTGATCAACAGGCTGTAAAAAAGAAAACCTTATTGATAAAAAAATTCTTCTACAAAATGTAAATTAATAAGATGTGGAAATAGTAAAATATACATTTATTAATAAACAACTACAACTAGTAACTAACCAAAAACTCGCAACAAGTGAAGAATCCTTCACTGTCACTCAGCCTGAATGTTTTGACCGGACAGAAACGACTATGAACAAGCCTACGATCCAGACGGGCTGCATCTGGGCCACTCAGACCAAGAGGCCTTCTGGTTGTTCTGACTACAAAGTTGTTTGATGCAGAATTCTTGGCCTTTGGGTCTGGACATCTGTGGGGTCTGCAAAAAAAAACTTTAATGATAGAATGTTGGCTACTAGTGACTACAATTAACTCTAATAAAACCGTGTTACACGCCACTTACCCATGAACAACCACGTTGCAGTAGCACTAAATAATCTCTCAGGACCCGCCCCCCAGGGTGTATAAGTTGATTCAGATCAAACTAGATTGCGCAAACTAAGGCTAATATTAATTACAAGGGGGCCACTAGTTTTGTGTAATTATTAAATGTATACAAGAAAACCTTATAGGCAAATGTGCATAGCAAGGACCTTACCTATCATAACATGTTATAAAATAAGCTGGAATGTAAGAACTCATGTGTAAATTGTGTAATTTACCTATGTTGTTAAGGAGCACTGGACTTTAAGGTTTATCTGCTTGGATAAGGAGTAGGGAGAGATAGAGGTGATAAACTACAAGAATGAGCAGAAGAGAAATAAACAATTGAATAATATTCTAGCCTCATGAGTAAGGGTGTGCGAAGCTTCGAAATTTTGACTTGATTTCGAAACAAACATCAAACAACCATTGAAACAAATTCTGGCTTCAAAACTTCATCAATAAAAATAATGAAAGCTAAAATACTCCATTTATTTTCAATCATTGCGATTCTGAGCTGTTTTATCCACTAGAGTTTAATATCTATATGAGAAAAAACTTGTAGTAATAGCTTGATTTATCAGAGTAATACAAAATATTACAAACAATGGCACATTAGAACATTTTACAAGTAATTTTAGAACATTAAGTTATAGATTTGGCTTTGAGTCTACCATGCACTAAGGTAACGCCACTAGGCCAGCTGCCTTAGTTCCTATAACCTTCATTAAAGGTAGAGCAACTGGGTCGACTGCCTTTAGTCCTTGCCCAAACATCAAGGTAGTGCCACTAGACCAACTACCTTAGCCCTATTCCTAGAAAGTATCTCCACCTCAGACAATGGCACTGTCCACATCTAAAGCAAGGAACAGATAAACAGTCGGCAAAACCCTCATTACACATTCTAAGGAAAGATATAAAACAGGGAAGGAAAATCATCGAAGAAACACCACAGCCCCTTCTCGTTCATAGGCTACACATCTCTAGAAAACTCCCAAAATCACTTCTCACTGTCCACATGAACTAACTTCACTTCTCTTCTCTGTCACAATTTCCCTTCAGATCCAAGACGTGTTCACTCCCAGCTCATGTCGAGGCCCTCTGAACATCCACTGAGCTATTGCAGCCCTCACTCTCCAGCTCAAGCTACTCAGATTTCCAAGGAGCACGTGAAATGGGACTTTGCGTCCAAGCCATACTACCATAGTTCAACATATGTTTAATATCCTTCTGCTGAAGAAGAGGACCAATGTACCCCAACATTTGTATTAATGTGTTTTGTTGAATTTTTAATTGGGAACTTTGAGGCCTACACTTTTCTGGTACGTGTGTGTGTGTGTATATATATCCTCTTATAATTTTTTATTTTATAAATATTAATAACTAATATTAATGGCTTTAAAATATAAGTAATTAATTTTTTATCACTATTGTTTGGTGTAAGTGCTTTATTTAAAGTAATTATAATAATATTAGCTATTCTTCATAGTAAAGATGAAAACAAATAAACAGGAGTTTAGCATTTCAATAACTTTGTGTCATTAGGAAGCGTGTGCTTGAGACCTCTATCACAGGAGTCTCAAACTAATCAAAACAAGTTGTTTTTTTTCATTTGATACCAAATATAACATAATAAGAATATATTTTTGCCTGGGTTTGACAGTCGAGCAAAGGGTTTCAAAAATATGTGGAAACATACAAGATATTGTATTCACACTTTTTTGTGTTCAAACGGTGTTGTGAATGAGTGGCGTTTTTCCAAAATCACTACGACATCATAACCTGGATGGATAGTAAGACGTGGTGCTTAAAAAACTGTTGTGGTCATCATGGGAAGAAAATTAAACTCTATACTTGTAATGAAGCAATGTTTGATTTCTTTTGCCAAAAAAAAAGTTTTGATATAAAAACTGCAAAACACTTAACTTTTATTTTATCGCCTTCCCTACATCGCCACCTTAAACTTCTTGATTATGATTGATGCAAAAATCATGTGGCTCTAAATAATGTTGATAAAATCTAATGACTCACTCAAAGAGGTTGAATTGAGGGCAGGGCACAACAGGGTTCTTGCAGAGTGCATGCTGATTGGTTAGATACTCAGTGATGATGGAGTCAAGTGTGATCTTGGGCTCAATGAGCCCAGAGCAAGACGAGGTCAACAGAGGCTTGGATGCTGGGGATGAGCTGGATAGACCATTCTGCTCTGCACTGATTTGCTTCTGCAGAGATCGGCTTACAGATAAACCACTGCTGTTAATGGATGGTGTGTTGCGCCTAGAACAACAAGACATGTCTTTAGTAATAATAAAATAAACTTTGGTCAGCAGCCCAAATGTGAGGCTCATTTAGTCTGGTTTACCATTGATGGGGAGGTCGAGGTTTGAATCTCGCCCATATGTTATAAGTCAAGGTTTTTCCAAAATGGTAAAATTAACAAATGCGAGTGCAACAATTATTCAAATTTTGATACGTTTATAGTCATTTTATTTGCCAAATATTAACGAATATAAAAAGTGTTACAGTTTGTATTATTAATGACACCAAGCTTCGCAAGGAATAAGACATATATAATAAGTACAATTTTATATTGCTTACATAAGCTACAGAAACATTAATCTTAATCTGATAACAAATAAATATTTTCATAATTTATTCTCTTTTGAGGATTTTGTAATCCAAGGAATATATTATTATGAATCAAGTAAACAAGGCATAAAATAAATAAAAATGTTTAATTTTATTTGTACTCAAATAATTTGTAAATAATTTTATGTAATTTGTGTAATATCTTATACCATTATATAGACAACAGTGGTTATGATGTAGCAGCTTAGTTCATTATTTTTTGTTTTTTATTATTGAATATAGCTATCAAGCATGTCAAGACACCAAGAGTTTTTGGTTTGAAAATTGCTGGATGAACATCACACATGATTTATTTAAAATCAGCTTAACACATATTGGGTTGCAACCAAATTATTGTTATTTTCTAGGGCTCTGCAAATACTTGTATTTCGATCTCAATCTCAAGATTGTGGCTTAAGCTTGAGATCGAGAATAAAATTTTTGTAAGATTGTCATTTTAGAGCTTCTACATGATAATCAATTTTTAAAACACTATAGTAAGCATAGTCTATTTATTTGAGATAATATCAGAATTTCCACTTATAAATCATTTGGTTACTTAACAAATTGTTAAAAATTAATTTCAATTTTCACATTAATAACAAAATAGAGCTTTAAAACCACTTTCAACAAGTAAATTTATTCAAGATTGTTGTCCATTTTGAATTAGACTTGATTGAAGTTGTTCACTTGTATTGCCATGACAATGCAATGAAAATAAAAATAGCTAAGTAGTTGACTATATAAGTGAATGATTCTTTTTATTCTTTTTATCTGGTCCCTTTTTAAAATAATAATTTATGTTAAGTTAAAAATGTAATATCAAAAATATCTTATATTAAATTTTTTCAAACTGAGATTTAAAACTTGTATTAATACATTTGGCTACAAAACTAGCATAGTTTAGTTATAGAATTATGTTGGTTAAACTGTTTAAATCAATGTCGATCCTATTTATTGATATACATATTTTACCAAACTTACCACATTTATATTAAAAAAGCACTTACTATTTCATATTGTTTGCTAAGCGATATTATTTTTAATTTTAAAGTTCGAGCATCAACTTTTATAGGTATTAAAAATTAAATTGAAGTTCATTTTCATTGTTATTAGCAACGTGTCTAATTACATGTTCGGATTAAACGCACTTACACTAATGTGTAATGGTAGGGTGATTGTGAGATGAAATGGAGGACCTACAGTTTAACGTGGGATCCAAACAACGATGGAGGCCTGGCATTCAATGTCCTTAAAGATATAAGTGTTGAAACCATTTTAATTATTTGTTTTATTTATTAAATATTTATTTGAGTGTCTTGTTTTTAAAATTGTGTTTAATAAGTGTTATTTCTAATTTTAAAAACAGAGGTTATGTGGTATAGAGCACTAGGTTTAAAAACAGATATTTCCATTATTTGATCCTTTTTTTTCAAAAGTATTTATTATTTATATAAATGAGTGTCATTCATATTTAAGAACATATGTTTTAATATAATTTTTAACATTTTAAAATTATGAATAGGCCTATACTCGAACTCGAAAGTTTTTTAGAAATACTTGACTTGAGTTCGACTCGAATGAAAAAACCCAAGCTTGCAGACCCCTACTATTTTTCCTTATTATTTTATCACCTTCCTACCTGTTAAGGTTGAACACATATATGATAATTACTCTAATGAGGTAGGAAAAAGGAAGAAAGCATTTTAGAGGTAATTACCAGCATTTGCGTGAAAGAAGAGTGGGAAACCATCTAGAGAAAAATGACCCTAAATAGATTTTACTAAGATTCAAACCCCAATCACCCCTTTATCAGCAGGCCAGTCTAACAAGAGAGTAAGACTTTGGATCATTTGGCCATTGAAACAGGAAATAAAAATATATAGTCTTCATATATTTTTCTTCACACATTATTTAAATAAAGCACCCTATTTACTTTGTTTAAATAAAAAGGTTAATAGTTCAGTTACTTACTTGGTACTTGCGAGGTTGAAGCGAATGGGCTGCGTGGGAGACAGTCCATGTTGAGTGGGGGTGACAGCTGGCGAAATGGTAAACCTAGTGGTGGGCTGCAGCGCAGAAGACAAAGCTATGGGTGAGTTGTGGGTGATGAGGGACCGGTGGTGGTAGTGGTGGGCAGTACCAGGAGTGTGGCCCGACACTCTCGGCTTTATCACACATTACAAACAAACAAGCCATGAAAATAGCACATCTTTAGTGTATGCATGTGTGAATACAAGATTTTAACTTTGGATTGTACACAATCAGAATATTTGCTTACTAATATATATAATTTTTACTTGAATCAAAAACGAATACCTTATAGGATAAATTACATGTATATATATTTTTGAGTCGCATAAAAAGAATCAAATGACCCAAACTGCTTATAAATCTTGACTAGATATCTAATATTATTTACTTTACATCCATTACTTTATCCAGCATGTGGTCAGGGTCAATTTTTTATTCAATACTAGCATTTTTCATTGCTGGCTAGCTGTCGTAGTTTCATATGCCATATAATTTAACTTAAGATTAGGACAAGCACAACATCTAATCCTCGGCTGTTAATTCATCACTGTGAAAGCGTAAACCCACATTTCACCAATGATAAATTTTTAGGCCATGCCAGGATACGGACCTGGGACCATTATAGCTCAGTAGAAAGACACGTTACCGACTTAGCTAAAGTGTCAGAAAACTAATTAATATTATGATCTTCACAATTTTTAACAGCGTAGTCAAATAATTTATCTATTTTAAATGACACCTTTATTTGTGATCTATTATTTTCTTAATATTCCATCATTTTATTTATTACAAATTGTTTTTGCTCAATTCACTTTATTTCATATATATAAATATATATATATATATATTATTATTGTTATGGTAACATTAACTTGTGATGCATAGGAATATGGAAAAATATCGATACTTTAAAAATGTCGCTATTTTCCTTTCGATACTAATATTTTTTTTACTCACACTATGGTATCAAACGTAACAAATTTTTTGCTATCTTCACTCATGGCCCATGCTGAGATTAAATGTTTATTAAGGTGGCCTGTAGAGGAAGAAAAAATTACACTATTTCTCAATCCTCACTCATTTTCTGCGCCTGACTGGTTGACAGCCGAGGGGAGACTAGTCTACATAACACCCCCTCCCATTATCAATGAGCACCGTCATCACAAACTAAAAGTTTTTTTTTGTAGGATTACAATAAACTCAGTCTACTCAAGGTGCTACAAGCAGAAGCAGAAACGTTTATATGCAGATGAGGCTGGCGTTCATTCTTCTATTGTTTGTCAATAGTTAATAATCTATCTTGATAAAGTATATAAACGATGAATGTAGTTAAAATAATGGCACCTCTCAAGAGTAAGTTATGCTGGTTTTTTAAGAAGTTGGAACCCGCCTTGTTGGCGTAGTTAGCTAACACACTAGTTTCATGTTGAGCTAGACTGCAGAAGAAGAGGTGACCGAGGTTCAAATCTCGGTCAAGTGAACTGAGGGTGGTTTTTCCTAAACGGGTTTCCACTTTCCCTCCATACAAATGCCGGTTGACTTCCCCTAAATTCAACCTTCCCAATTTCTAACCCATTAGCGTAATGAGTACTGAAGTATATAACCTGAACGGGTGGTAAGACCCGGTACTTAAAATAAAAGATGTTAGATAGCGAAAAATAATCTTTTAAAATGTCATTTAAACTATTAAAAACCATTATAATTTTCAATGTTTAGATAAAAATGAAAATACAATAATGATGCAAAAGTTAAGATTTTTTTGTAACAGTATCTTACTACCTGTTCAGGTTATACACCTATGTACTAATTACACTAATGGGTTAGGGATTAGGAAGGTTTAATTTAGATGAAATGCACCCATATTTGTGTGGTGGGAGAGTGGGAAACAATTTAGGGGAAAAAACCTCAGTGCCCCTGACCGGGATTTAACCCCAATTTCCCTGTCTTTGGCAGTCTAGTACAACACGAGATTAGCGTGTTAGACCCCACAGAGACCGATGTAGGTAAGAGATTATTAATACTAGGGAAAAAAACGTTTTTCCTGATTAAAATTTTGATACTGATACTTAGGGGTGTGCGAAGCCAGTTTTTTCAGTTCGAAGCGAAGTCGAAGCGAATATTCAAGAATATTCTCGAAGTCGAATCGAAGTTCGAATAAAATTTAAACAACTAATAATAGCTCTTAAAACAAGCTATTTTTTTAAAAAAAACTGGATGTTTTTAGCCTTAATATATTTATATTTAGTTCAAATGCTATTAAATTGATATATTTTATCTAACTTTAATAAAACCTCACAATTTAGCCTAATTATGTAATAATACACAATAAGACATTAACCTTTTTAGAAAAAAATATGTAGGCCTACTAAAAAGACATTTACTTGGGCACGTAAATAGACAATTATATTTTATAAAAAACATAGGTATATACTATATTAGGTTAAGTTATAACCTAAGAAAATATTTACACAGTCCTGTGACATTGTGCAATAATATTATCCTACATTTGATTTGCAATTAAACTTTAAAAAATATTCACTTCAGGGCAGATTATGTTATAACTTATTTTAAAAAACGTGTATTAAGAATTAAGAAAAATTATATCAACATCAAACAGTTTTTATAAGTTAAAATAAAAACAAACATTGTAAGAAATTATCCACACAGGCAGTTAGAAGTGTTACTTTCTCTTCAAGTTATTTTGAAAGAATGTTAATTCCTCGACATGAATAGGAGTTAACGTTTCACACCTGGCAGTTACAATGTTTCCTGAACTAGAAAAGACCCTTTCACTGCACACACTTGTAGCAGGTATTCCCAGGTATTTGAGGGCTAACTTGGAGACATTAGGATATTTCCGAGAACCCTCTTCCCTCCACCAGATATAGGGGTTTGTTGATCTGGGCACTCGTGGCGGATGGACTACAACTGTAATGTCCCACAATTGCTTTTGCCTTTGTCAAAAGCGTAAAAACCCCAGAACATTCTGCTTTGGCATCATGGATAGCTAATTGTAGGGAATGGGCAAAACATGGAATGGAAATAAACAGGGAATTAACTGCAGAACGAACATTTGTAGCATTATCGCTGACACAATATATTGGGAGTTTATCATCATTTAAAGCAATGCCCCATTCACATACAGCATGTTGCAGTGTAGCTCTGATGTTCACAGCTGTGTGTGATTCATTAAGTAGCACAGTGTTCATTGTAAATGACTTGTACTCAAAGTCTGGTTTTAAATAATGACACGTCAGACTTATGTAACTGTCATGTGCACGTGAGTCCATCCACCTGAGGTAAGCGACAAAGCAAAAAGTTGGGGTAAATCATTAATAAGTGTACTACATGTTTCATTAAGTTGATGAAGCCTTCTTCCTCAACAAACTTGTAGGGCAAGAGACTCATTGCCAACATTTTTGCAATTTGCTTTGTAATTTTGTGTGTTATTGGGTTGGTAGGCTGCATGATTAAACCTTTCTGAAAGGCACCTTGAATTGATGATTGAACCAGTGTGTCTTTTTTAGGAGCTGAAGTAGTTTGTTTTATTGACACTTGCTCTTTTAAATTCATTGAATTGAGATGGATGCGTCTCTAGATGGTTTGAAAGTGTTTTTGTTGTGCTGGAATAGAGGATTTTAAAAATTAAAATCTTGAAATCAAAAATGTAAGTTATATTTTAATCAGATAATAAAAATATTAGGCTTAAATGTATTAAGATCAGTAAATTTGCTTGAATGCTAGAACTATATAAACTTGGGAAATTAAAGAAGTAATTTGTAAAATCCAATATTACTGTTCAATCTAACACATTAAAATAAAACGTAGATAAACTGCAACACATGCTCTAAATAAGCTATCAAAGTTATTTTTATTCCAGTTTTAAATTTTTTAAAAAAGGTAAATCTTTTGGTATTACAGAAAAATATGGATTCTTTTAAAAAGAAAAACGTTTCTAATAGCAATAAGTCACCTGTTGGCGTTTTGTATTTTTTCAGGCATATTTTACACTGGGCAGTTTTCTTAGAAGCTCTCGTGAAAAATACCCATATTTCACTTTTAATTTTCTTTGTTTCGGACATTTTCGTAGGCTTAACCAAAACTATTGATAAATAAATAAGAAACAGAAACAGTCTAATGTTGCCAACATGAGGTCATCAAATTTTCCATCAAGTTTTTGGGTTAATATAAATAAATCATTTAATTGTTTAGTTAAATAAAAAAGTATAATTTAAAATTGAAACAAAATTTAATCAGTAAAGGGTAAATATGTTTGCTTATATTCTGTATCAAAATTAATCTTTTCGACTTTCAATCAAGTTTTTAATTTATCTCTTGGCGCATGCGTCATAACATTTTCTGTTGAGTAGAGCAAATAAACGTGAAGGTCATTTCATTTCAGAATATTGAAAAAGATTCACTTGAAAAAAATTATGCAAAATTCAAAGCAAAAATATGATTTTAAATTGTATATTGATTTTTTATAAATATTATTTTTATCACGTGAATTTAGGTCATGTGGCGGTGAAGATAGCTGAACGTATTTAATTTGTGAATCGATCAGGCCGTGTAGCATCGAATATAATCGATTATTGAAATTGTGTAACTATCGATATATTCAATATTTCATCAAAACGAACTATTTAAAATTCACAAGTTATTTATTGAGAGAATAAGAAAAAGATACTTACAGGAATATTTTTTTTAAACAAAAATAGTGTGATCACCATTTATTAAAAGTGGTCACTAATCTCAGTAGAAATATTGTGGAATAATAATAATTATGTCAGTCACAATCAACTAGTCGTTTCATAACCATGGCCTTTTGTGTCAATACATAGATATTAAAAAATATCGAACTAATCGATATTTAACCTATAAATCGATAAGGCCCATCTTTCGTAAAAGTAAACAAATGAAAATAATTTGTATTATAAGCTTGCGCCTCATACATATTAGTAAGTATTCTATAATTCAACGTTTATTTTTGTTTTAAATTGTGAATTGTGTGTGGTAAACATGAATATAATCTACTAGAATAATAGCTCAGAATGATTAAAATTGAAAATACTTATATATTTTTTGCCGAAGCTTCGAATTTTTCGAAGTAAATATTTTTTGTCGAAGTCGAAGCCGAAGTTAGTTAATATTCGCTTCGATTTCGAGATTCTCGAAGCTTCGCACACCCCTACTGATACTTACTGTTATCGATACTAGCATGGCACCAATATTTTTCTTCCGATACTTTTAATGAGAACAGTATCAATACTTTTCTTTCAATACCACATCCCTAATGAAAGAGGAATAAATACAGAAATTCAACATAAACTTGTATTTTAAATTCAATATTTTCACTGGTGAATCTTTGTAATTGGTTACGGCAGCATTTTACTTTCAAATCAAAGTTGTAGCTGACGAATATTCAAAGTAAAGACAAAGTTTCGCACATGCCTACTAGTTAGTATTTGTGGTTTCGACAACCTTGACTTACTTACTAGCTGCATATTACAATTAAGAGATAATGAGCAGTGATTAAGTACAGAGGAGAGTAGAGTGTATTAAAACACTGTTTATCATAATCATCAGCCTGTGGCTGGGTCAGTTTAGTAAAATACCTCCACGTTCCTATATCCTTCCACCATTCTTCCTCCTTTAATTTCTTCCATTATTCTCCTCTCATTTTAACACTTTCTGTTATATGCACCTCCCATCTCTTTCTAGGGCTCCTTTCCAGTCTTTTCCTACATACTTCATTGGCAAAAGTTTATTTGGCATTCTCTCTTTTTTCCATTCTCATTACATGCCCATATCATCTATGTCTTGCTTCCAGTACTATCTCGTGTACTCCTTGTATCCCCACTCTTTTCTGGATAGCTTCATTCTTAATCTTGTTTCTCCTTGTAACAGCTAACATGCTCCTCACAAACACTATTCCCATAGCCTCCACTTTCTGAGTATTGTTTACATTCAACCATGTCTCTACTGCATGTGTGACAATGGAAACAAAGTATGCCCTGTACAACAATTCCTTACACTTCAAGGGTATAACTCTATAAGGAAAACCTCTTTTTGCTTTATGAGGTAATGGTATTATATTTGGAAGAAGGTAATGGAAAGGTGGATAGAAACATATAAAAGGGAGAGTGTAAAGTGTGAACTGTGTTCTTATTTTCATTGTAAAGGCCATATTGTGTTCGTCCCCCTTTTATATGTTTCTATCCACCTTTCCTATACCTTCTTCCAAATATTACACTTCAAGGGGTATTTCTATTCTCCATATCAGTTCTCTTACATACCTGTATAACAACTCTCCCTGCTTTCCTCTTATTACTTCCTTTCTACTTCCACCTTTCACTTCAATCATGCTTCCAAGGTATTTTACACCATTCAAATTTCTCAGCCATACTACATCCAACTTTATAGCTTTACAAGGCCTTATCCTCTTCCTTGTCATTATCATCACTTTACACTTTGCCGTGCTAAATTTAATCACACTCTCTCACTCCATTATTTCATTCTTGTAGTTGTTCCTAAACTCCCCACCCCCATTTAACCACCATACCATCAACTCATCAACCAACATCATGGTTTTTAATCTTATCTCCACGAGTTTTCCTGCAACTTTTTTCATGACCATTTCCATTAGCATTACAAATAGTAATGGTGAAGAAGCATTCCCCTGCTTTACTCCATTTATTTATTTGGAACAACTCTGTCCTTACATTTTCCGTCTTAACACAACTCCTGCTATCCTATCTCCACCTTCCTTTCATTTTATTGCTTATGTTATTTTCAGGATCTTCTTATAATTTATGTACAGTGGCACATCAGCATTATTCCCCTATAATTTGTACACCTCTTCCTGCCTCCTTTCTTGAAAATAGTTTCTTATAATTTCCAGCGTCAGTCCCCACCTGGTGCTTTTCCTTATTTCATCCTCTTTAATGCTGTGCTTATAAAGATATATAAAGAAATTTTTAAAATGATTGGATTTCAATGTTCAAATATGATGAGAAATATAGACAAACTAAATTAACTGTTCACTATGTAGAACTTACCCGGTAAGAATGTGGAGGGAAGTTGGAACTAGTCCCTTGTTTCAGTGGAGTCGGAGGGATGGTTGCTTCCTTCATGAGAGCTGACGCTGTCTCTGTTAGTCCCCTGGATATGAGGTGGGTGTGAATCAATTGATTTAACTCTTTATCATTGAACTGTATCCGTGTCTGTGCTACAACATTTGCCTGTGACAAAAAAAATAGAAAAAAATTTAAATAAGGCACTGTTATATTTTATTTAACAATTGATACCTCTTCGTCCAGTGGCAGCAATGTAATGAGAGCAACTGTGTTATTTTCATTGTAACAGCAATATTGTGTTTGTTCCCTTTTATATGTTTTATATCCACCTTTCCTGTAACTTCTTCCAAATATATATTACAAATTACCTCAAAAAACGAGAGAAAAAAATTCTTAAAAAGTAGGGATATGTCGAAGCCAATATTTCTCTAATCCAGATCTCAAATCCTAATCCAAAATTTTATTTCAAATCAAGAATCTAAATTTGAAACCTCGACTCTTCAAAAACACATTTTTTAATAACGATCAAAAATCCTTTATTTTTAAAAACAAACAAATGGACATAAAATGGTCAAGTTAAAGGATGTATTGTTTGACTATAAGAAGTTATTGTTAACTAAAGAAAGCTATTTAGTGTTTTAGTTCAATATTCACTTAAATCTAGTTAGCCGATTTTGAAACTATTTTAACAATTGTATAACTTAACTTACCATACAAGTGAAACTAATTGGCCTAGAGTGAGTAAATATATATACATATTTTTTATATATCTAACTAACTAAGGGATTATTAATTTTTGTATTAATTAGTAAGATTTAATTGGCCCACAATTTTTTATATATCTAACTAAGGAACTATTAATTTTTGTAAAAATTAGTAAGATTTAATTGGCCCACAAATTTCTACAAAGTTATTCTTCACCCAGAGGCTTTTAAAAAGTTTAGTCAGTTTTTCAAATGCATTTAACTTGTATTTGGCATAGTTAACATTTTTTTGGGAAATGTTAAAGCTGTCCCACACTTAACTAGACATCTTGGGTATTAGGAACCAGGTGGATTATATATTTAATGACAGAATAACACACTAGGAGTTAAAATGACATGTTAGTTTCGAAAAAGTATAATAATTCCACACCAAAACATAGAGTAAACTTCTAAAGGTTAAAACAACAGGTTCAAATCAAAGATAACTATGAACGTTAGTAGTCTTTTCACTTTTTACAAAGATAACTATGAACGATAGTAGGCGTTTCACTTTTTAGTTTTCACTGAAGACTATCTTCAACAAGCCTGTTAATTTTCCTAGATAGCCTTGTGGAGGTGCATATACTAATCGGCGCGAGTGAAAATATATTTTAAATGAAATTGGCATAGTAAACAAAACTTTTTTAAAAGGCTTGGTAATTGTTACAGCTGAAAATACCCATTATGTTTATTTATTTGTCTTTTTCATAATGTTTTAATAACAAAAAAGACACCTAAGAGAAAATCAGTATACCGTATAAATATGTTTCATATTTTATTTAATTACTCCTTCTACCAATTGAATGGAGTTTTAGTTGAGGCCTTCATTTTTGGATTTGAGATACTTTTTGATGAAAATCTCGAATCTCTCGAATACCATAGGATTTAAGGAATCAAGGATTTGAATGTCCCATATCTATTAAAAAGATCTATTATATATTCTAGGAGTCTGCGAACTTGGGTGTTTTCCTTTGAGTCAAGTATTTCTACAGTACGCCCATCGCTTCTTTGGTTTTACATGACAGCTAGCAGATGCTGCTATCAGTAATGCCAACACTGCCTGAAAGTAACTTTTGTCAACATATTTGGAAATTATTATTATCCCTAAAAATATTATCAATAACTTTTAATAATACGTTGCCAAGGATTACAGCATAATTTTATTGTCTATAATCAAATTTAAGAAGAAAAAAAGTCTAGTAAATTCATTCTAGTTTTTCTTTTAACTCTTGTGGTAATTACAAGTTAAATAGAGGGTGAAATTTTACATTTAATGGTATTATATTCAGTTATTAATAATTTTATTACTGACCTCACATATCTTTAACATAAATAAATGGCTTGTGATAATAAAGAGGAAGAAGCATACAAAATGTTTGTGAAATAATATAAAGTTTAAATTTTGTAAACACGAGTATTAATACTATTCCTCGTCCAACTGGAAACAAGGTCCTCTACGTCACCAACTGGCAGCGTAGCTTCTATTCAGTGGCCATATTTGTTTTCAGCATATAAGGCAACTTTGATGTGAGCATGTGCCAAAACGGTCGAGTCCAAGTTTCCCATAGAGAGAAAAGGGTAGGATATTAGGCACGTAATATTTTCCACACCTAAATTTTTTTTTTAATAATGAATTTATTAATGCTAATCTCTGTCATCCGACAAAATAAAGATTACGGATTAAGTTGTGCTTTTCGAAGTAGGCCTAACTAAGTAATTTTTTAATCCAAAATATTATGCTTTGTTTGTGAGGTGAAAGATTCTACCATCAATTCCAGTAAAACACCAAAGCCTAGAATCTCGAATACTTGTCAGTATTCGGTGGATTTGAAGATTCAAAGATTCGAGTGGCCCATCTTTAATTTAGACTTAAAAAATATAGATTTTTTTAATATTAAATTTAGAATATTTTTGAAACCTCATATAATATATATTTCACAATTTACATGATTTTAATATTCAAAATACCCAACTTTACTAATTTTAGTATAGTTCCAATCAACCCAGCATCTCATTGTTGGCCTTCACACTTACTCTATGGATGTTAGACAAAGACACTTCAATCTCATTCCCCATTGGCTTGGACTTCCCAGAAACTCTCTCCATGAGTTCAAGAGCATGTTTCTGGAAAATGACATGCTCTTGTCTCTTATCTTGAAGAATTGGGTCTCGCATCAGCACTAGATCAACAAAATAAAAACAAATCTTTGTAGAAACATTATAAAATATATTGTGTAAGGCCTGGTGATGGTGATGGTGATGGTGGTGGTAATGATGATGATGATGATTATGATTATGATGTGGTGTTAAGTAGAAAGGTGACATACATTTGGTTTAGTTTGACATCCCTTAGTATAAACATTAGTCTTGAAATAATGCTATATGTATTTGTCTCTCTCACAAAAAGTATTCGGCTTTTATATTCGCCGGATTGTATAAAATATTCGGCCATTTATTATTCAAAACTAATCCAAGTTTTGAAAATTTCGCACACCCCTAATTATTAAACAGCCAAATTAAAACTTCTGTACATCTAGAGCCCACATACAACCAAATATATCGTACATATTGATAGTTGCCATCCATTCAACCCCGAAAGATGCACCCCAAGCAGCCTTGTAAAAAACCTTCACTTTCTATAATCTTCCAACCTAAACAATTTTAAAAGCATGAAAATTAACTAGATGGAAGATACCAAAAATTCCTCATTAATAGCCTTACAGTAGAACACCCTTCCCCCCATCTAATTCACAGTCAACATAAATGAGTGTTATAAATAAAATAACTACACTACAAACATTTAATGGCATTATTTATTTTTTAATATATATGCCAGGAAAACATATTTTTAGTTAAAAATAATGACAAAAGTGGCTTTTAAATATCTAACTATGCAAAAATATACCTTCATGGCACATCTATTTGCATCAATAGACACCTATTACGTTAATTTTATTATTTGAAAAGACAAAAATTTTCTTTAGTATCGTGCCAGAATTAACAATGGATATAATAATAATTTTGGAGTATAGCAGCACTCTTTGTGAGAGGTATACTAACCAAAACATTAGGGCTCTACGAGTACTCATATTCCGAGCTTCGAGCCGAGCTCGTCTCTTATGCACGAGATCATAAATTTTTAGGACCCTAATTTTTGAGCTTCCACTTGAGAAATTAATAATCAATTTTTAAAACGCAATTAGTAAGCATAGTCTATTTAATCGAGATACCATCAGTATTTCTGCTTATAAATCATTCAGTTATTTAACAAATTGCTAAAAATTAATTTTGCTTTTCACATAAATAACATTAAGGAACTTTAAAACCACTTTCGACCGGTAAGTTAATTCAATATTTTCGTCCATTTTGAATTATACTTGATTGTAATTGTTTACTTGGATTGCCATGACAAAGCAATGAAAATAAAAATAGTTAAGAAGATTTACTACATAATTGAATGATTCTTTTTATTCCTTGTAGCTGGTCCCTTTCTAAAATAATAATTTGTGTTGAATTAAATATGTGATATCAAGAAAATATTATATTAAATGTTTTCAAACCTAAAATGTTTAAAACTCGTATTAAATAATAAGTTTAGCTACAAAACTAGCTCTAGTTTAGTTATGATTTAATTATAGAATTATGTTGGTTAGTCTGTTTAAAATCAATGTTGATCTTATTTATTGCAATAAATATTTTACCAAACTAACATTTATATTATTATTATTATTATTATTATTATTATTATTAGCACCGCGTCGTACTACCCGTTCGGGTTGTACGCACTTACGCTAATGTGTAATGGTAGGGTGGTTGTGAGATGAAATGGAGGACCGACAGTTTAACATGGAATCTGAACCACGGTGGAGGCCTGGCATTCACATTTATATTAAAAAAGCATTTACTATTTAATATTGTTTGCTATAAATAATATTTTAGTCATATTATTTTTAATTTTTAATTTTAAAGTATGAGCATCAACATTTATAAGCATTAAAAATTGAATTGAAATAAATTTCTCAATAAAATAATGTCTAACGTGAGTCTGTACAACTCACATATGCAATGCGCATAGAGGAATGGAAATGGAACAGAAGATGTGATCATGCATGATTACACTAAGTAATAATAAACAAAATATAAAACACTGTTTATGATTCCTAGGTTTTTGTTATAGGGTAAATTAAGTTACTGAAGGCTATTTTGAGGAAATATTAGCCTATTAAAACATATATTTTATTAATTTTTTAACAATAGCGTGTAGAAACACTATATTATAATGTAAAGTGATAGTAAAGGAAGCCAACTTGAAAGGATAGTTAGATTAGACCTAGATATAAACAAACACACTTCTCTATTAAATCTTACACTTTTACACTTCCCACTTTTTCAACGTTCCACAGCGGCACATTATTTTGAATTAGCGGAAATATTTATTTTTCATTTTAAGAGACATTAATGAAAAAGTAACATTCCTGAAAATTCTAACTAATGTGCAACTGTGGAAGTTTAGAAGAAGTGGAAAGTGTAAAAGTTTAAGACGAAATGAAGAGAGAAGTGTTTGTAAAAGTTTAAGACGACATGAAGAGAGAAGTGTTTGTAAAAGTTTAAGACGACATGAAGAGAGAAGTGTTTGTTCTTGTCTAGGCCTCAGGTTGGCTTTCTTTATTATCACTTACATTACATCATTGTAGTGTTTTCACTGTCTTGTTATATATTTCCAAACCATCATGCAATTTAATGTCCTTAGAGACATGAGTGTTGAAACAATTTTAAATGGGTTTTTTATTAGATTTTTATTTGAGTGGTGTTCTTATTTTTAAATTGTGTTTTATAAGTGTTATTTCTAATTTAAAACTGATATTTCTGTATTTAACTTTTTTTAAATTATTTACTATTTATAAAAATGAATGTCATTCATATTTTAAGAACATGTGTTTTAATATACTTTTTAACATTTTATAATTATGAATAAACAATACTCAAACTCGGGAGCTTTTAGAAATACTCGATTCGAATGAAAAAACCCAAGTTCGCAGACCCCTACAAAACATAAGAGTTAACTAGGCACACAGGCTCAGTTGAGAAAGTGTTTGGTATACTTACGTAGATACGTATTATTAAAATTGATACCACTATGTTCTCAACAAAAAAAAAATTGTTTCTATTATATTTCACTTAACTATTTCTAGCTGCTTTTATTTTTCCCACTATGTTTTGCAGGAGTTATAAAAAAACAATTTAGACATTGGGAAGTTTATTTGAACCTATACAATTTGATTCCTTTTTGATCAAATGTCATTAGCTGTTCATTTTAATATAAAATTATTTTTTATTATTTTATTGAAATGAACAGGAAGGGAAATGAATGAGAAAACTAAGTTAGACTAAAATTATGAATATAAAAAATATATATAGGCCTAAATTGGAATATTATTTTAATTTTTAAAATTTGTTGCCATTTTCAAACCCATTTAGATGGGAAATTTGTATTTCCGCCCGAAAAGTCCCCAAGGTCAAAATGTAATTCCCACACAGGCCTAATTGAAAGTATCCTGCCAAACCAACAATATCTTGAAAAAACTACCATTCCTTATGTACAAGCAGCCTTTCTAGAGATCATCTAGTACAGCCCCATTTGGCCTTGTAACTAAACAGCTTGAAAAACCTCCCAAATACACCTGCCACCATCCACTTTCTCTAACAATATAACAAACTCTATTTATTCCGTCAAAGGCAGCCTCACCTTTTAATCCAGTAACCTAATTTACAAATCAAAATTGTAATGATATCGATCTTTCCTGTCTTTTTAATATTAGAGATCATATTTTAAAGTAAATATATTAATATTTCTTCTTTTCAGTTAATATAAAGTAAACTCATCTTTTCTATACTACGACCATGTTTCTTTTTCTTTTCTTTTAACTGCACGTGTCAGAAGCATCGTTTTTGTTTCCGGGTTGTAATACGCAGTAAATAAATAGCAGGTGCAGAGTAACGCGTCTGTTTTCTTAAATGCGCGTTAATTAAAAACTAACCCCATTGGTCGATGGAAAGAAAGCAAGGAGTGGTCTGGGTCCGAGGGTGTGAACCACGGGGTTCACACGGCTCGACTCGACATGACGCTAGCTTGGTAGACGCGTCATTCTACTCTTCTTCGGCAGACGAAAGAGATGTGTATCAATCTCGTATAGTTTGATAATGTTAGCTTGGTTGTGTTTAGAATCACGGCCAAGGTGTTTTTACCTAAATGGTTTCCATCATTCTTTTTAAAACAACAGTGATATGTAATACATTATACCATTAAAGTTTATATAAAAGTATCTATTTTCGAAAACATTTATTTGTAATATATAAATTCTTCAAACCAAAGTGAAGTTAGTACATTACAATGGCGCCCAACGTGAAGGCATTCAGGCAGAACGTAACAAGTGACGTCTCGATAAGGGGCATCCAACTTTAGTATGTCACAATTGACGTCAAACAAGGGGCAGTTCCAATAAGTACATAACAATTGGCGTACTCAACGAGGGGCAGTATTTAAGGCTTTTACAATTGGCGTTTCAATGGGGGGCACCCAGCTTCAGTCTTTTACAAAATGACAACAATACACTGCACAATAGATTGGATATACCGCTTAAACTCTCTGTAAAAGCATGAACGAACACCTACATAAGACCAAAACTAAGAACAGGGAATAAACAGTCACATTAGTACATGTCTCCACTTATCTCAAACCTTGGGGACTTACTAAGTCATCTTAATAATCATCAACCATTTCAATCGTAAAGCAAGGTCAGCTAAGTAAAATGCCTCTATCTTTCTCTATCCTTTCCCCACTCTTCTCCTCTCACTTGTATACTTTATGTTTTATGTTGTTTGTTCCTGCCATCTCTTTCTTGGTCTCTCTTGCGGTATTATCCTACATACTTCTATCCTCATTACATGACCATACTATCTCAGCCTTGCTTCCTTTACTATCTCATTTAGTCCCTTTAGTTCCACTCTTTCCCAAATATTTTCAATCCTATTTTGTTTTTTATCCTCGTGACAGCCAACATGATCCTCACATAGATATCTTAGTAGCCATGACAATATGCCATAGACCAGTCTGTGTTTTACTCTCTTCAGCTGAAGAATAGGACTAATGTACCTTAAAAATATATGAATTATGTGTTTTGTTGTGTTTTTAATTATTGTAAACTTTCTGAGGCCTAAAATTGTCTAGTAAGTGTGTGGCCTTACCCATGTTATCATCTTTCAATAATTGATCCAATGATTGGAATTGGTCCAGCCCTAATTTAATACATACATACCTAATCATGCTGTTCCCTTATGAAGTAGGCAAAAAAACTGATGCATATAGTTAAAAAAATCTCCATACTTGATCCAACCTCACTAACTTTCTCCACACTTCCCTATCCTTGCACACTCCCTTCACTTCAACATCATCCATACACAGTCATACTTGCGCTTTTATTCTTTAAACTATAGTGTTTCTCTTTTTCACACATTCGTCTAAAGCATTTAACCAAGTCTTACATGGCCAACCACTCCCTTTTGATCCACACACTTTTCAATCATATATTTGTTTTCTCACTCGATCCACACTTATTCTCAAAACATGCCCATTGCCAAAACCAAAATAAGATTTATCTTTTACATTGAACTATTGGCTTCCTTTTCAAGCCACCTAGCCTAATTTAAAATCATGACTATATTTTAAACTGCAGATATATAGATCATAAAAGTTTAATAACTTATTTATTGAGTGTGCTGGCGGCCGGGGTTCAATCCTCGGTCCCGGCAAAGATTTATCTGATTACCAAACCCTTCCTTCACCTCTGACAAGACATCTTGTGAATGTGGGGAATGCCAGGCCTTCACCATGGTTCGGATTCCACATTAAACTGTAGGTCCTTCATTCCATCTCACAATCACCCTATCATTACACATTAGCGTAAGTGCGTATAACCCTAACGGGTAGTAAGACGCATTGCTAATGATAATAATAAATTATTTATTGAGCTAAGACAAACCTAAAAATATGGATATGGCTTTCAATAAATTAATAATATTCCACGAACGTCAAATTTGTGCTGATCTCATAAGGAAAAAGATATACTTTTTTTCAAATATAAAATAGGGAAGTCCACTTTTTCAACTTGAACAGAACTAATATTGAATATGAAATATTCTCAAACTCAAATCAAAGTTTGAATATTTTTTGTTAGTTGTTTTACACTTGGAAAATATTATCTTTTGGTTATTTAAATAGCTTATACACTAAAATATTTGAAAAACGTTTTTGTGTCTTTATAATTACTTAAAAAATGTTTTATTACAAATATGTTTGTAATATTCAGTTTTATTTTGATGGATCTAGCTATTCTAAACTTACAATTCAATCACTTAAGACTTTTTTTTCATCTGAATATTGTCTTGTACTGTATATAACAGCTTAGAATGGCAATGACCATTATTGGGGAAACTGCACAAGTGTTGATGTTGGAAATTTTTTGAAGCCAGTCAAAGATGATATTTGTTTCAAAGCCATGTGGAAGTTTCAAAGATTTGTAAACCCCTAATACATAACAAAATACCTCAAAAAGTGAAAAGAGGTTTTCTTTGTAAAGAATAGCATGTAGGCATATTTACTATACACATACAGCCTAAATGGGTATTGAAAAATGGTGGAAAACGTAGTTAGGTGGTAAATCAATGGTATGGGGTCTGAATAATTTCATTGTTGTTGAGTTAAACCACCAATTATCAGTGTAATAGATTTAAAATAAATTCAGATTCAAAATTTGAAATAAATGATTACAATCATTTTTTAAAGCTTTGATCCAATTTTTTTTTAAATCAAGTCTTGAATATTCTTTAGGATTCCAAAATTTAATTCCTGGGTAAAATATGTTAAATACAATTTATTTTAAATGAAAAGTTTTTCTATAGCTTCTAATATTAAACAAAAAAAAGTTAAATTTAGGTTAAGTTAGTTAAGTTAGTTTAGGTGTTCCATTCCCATTCAGATGCATAGGCTTACCAAGCAAACACACAAGGAACATTAAAAATCATCTTAACACCTTAATCTAGACCTATTTTGACAATTTAACTATCATTATGCCTACTTTGCAACTGCCCATTTGTAAACAAAGGAAGTTTGCTGACGATTTGACGTACTGTCTCACTTCTACTCAGGCCAGCTAATGCTCTGCATGCCAGTGCACGTATGGAGTCAGCATCTGTTATTGGTGTTTTCATCATCATTAATTGTAGGAGAACCTGAGAACAAAAATGCATGTGTACATCATTTTGACATGGTTACAATCAAAAAAGTTTCTTTCACATTGAATATATATACACACACACAAAAGAAAGAGATGAGGGTAGAAGTCAGGATGGAAGCTTGTACAAGCAACTGGCAAATTAGGTCAATGTTTGATTCCAATCAGCAGTGTTTGAGGTTATATTTCTTAGTACTTGTATCAGGGGTAGTGATACCGTGACTTGACAATATGAACAGTAGATATGGGACACTTGAATTCTCATATCGCTAGAACCCTACAGTATTCAAGAGATATTCGAGATTTAAAAAGATCTCAGAACAATACCTCAAATGCAATTATTTAGGTCTTGACTTAAAATTACAATTTCTAGTAAACAGTAGAACCACATACCATCATCATCATCATAATCATCAAGTGTTTTCAGCCTATGGCCGGCTCTGTTTATAGTAAAATGCCTTTATCTCCTCTAACCTTCCAGCATTCTTCCTCATTTAATTGCTTCCATTCTTCTCCTCTCAATTCCAAACGTTCTATTATCTGCTCCTCCCACCTCTTTCTTAGCGCCCCTTGCATTGTTTTCCCTTCATAATTCATTTCCATAATTTTCTTTGGCATCCTCTACTTCTCCATCTTCATTAATGTCCATACCATTTCAGTCTTGCTTCCTCTACTATTGGCCGAAATATTATTTTATTTGTGTTAAAATGTGTGTGTGACAACTTCTACTATAGAAGACAGAAGAAAGGAAGAAGATGTCACCTTTGTGCATTGGACTCTTCCCACATTTTTCCTCTTTCCCTAGGTGGGCTTTCTTCATCTAATTTACTCTTAATAGTTTATTTTTCCTTTTTCTTTAGTTTTATCACTTTCCTTTATTATAAAATGATCTAGCCATTGGGCCATTTCATTTTTAAACATTTTGAGTGGATGGTAATCATTGTTATGGATAAGTCAAAAAGAGAGAACATGGGAGTAGTGGGGCACAAAATTTCCTAAGATATCATATGGTTAAGGGGAAATCATAAATGTTCGAGAGCCACTGTTCTAGAGGCACACATTTTCAAATAATTCCCGAGAAATAATCCCTTGACATTCTTGGAAACGGTGGTTAAGGATCCTTGGCCCCCAAATCCCCCCTGGAACTTTGAGAATACAGCATACCTATTAATTTTCCCAGAATACGCCAATGATATCAATGTTGATTACTGGAGTTTTAAGCTAACCTCCAATTTTACCAAAACTGATTTTGTATAAAGCTCTCTTGCTCATAATTTCATGACAAGACCAATATTACTAGTTGTTACTTACTAGTCCGTAGAATAAATCAAATGATAATTTTTTTTCAACCTAAAACATTATGTATGTATTTGTCCAAAAGATGTATTCTATATTTGAATGTAGCTCGTTAAAGCCAAGAATTTAAAGCTATAAATAGTTTTCAGTAATGTTGCGTACCATTATGCCATTATTAGATCTCACACTTTCCCACATTTTTGAGATTAGCTCTTCACTGCTCCGATAACTTGTTTTTTTCTTAGATGTACCTGCCACAGAAAATCTGCCAACAGTGCCACCCACCTGCAAAGAAAAAGTTATTAAAAAACTTATGAATACATTCAATCAAATTATGCACTAATGGTTAGACTTTAGAATGGTGGTGGTGGTGGTTTTTGAAGCCAAGTCGAAGTTTCATAGCTTCTCGTACCCCTAGATTTGAGAAAAAATAATAATTTGACCCTTGTCTAGACTTATAAAAATTGAGGAATGTCAAATCCTTACATCCCTAAGACAAGCCAGGATATTAGGAAATCAGAAAACTTAAGATACCTTTTCTTTATAACTTAATGACTGACCCTTAAGATGGGTGCACAGACACAGTTGATGAGCACCATGAGGGCCGACCTCTGAACATCAGCATCAGCTACTATCTCTCCTTCAGCAGCTCCCAGAATGATATTGATGCCGACAGTGACAGAGTCGTCTGGTAGCTCCACCCTCTCACAGAGCAGTTGTTGAACCTGAGGCATGACGCTGCAGATGGCCAGCACATCAAGGGCACTCCGCACAGTTTCTGCCCTAAAATACAATACAACAGAAGTTTATCATATGAGAGAGACCTGAGAGGTGGAGGTCAGGGGAATGAAGTTTGTGAAGAGCATGCTACCTGTTACCAAGAGAAATAAAATTAGGAATGAAGATGTTTTGGCAATAATTGAGGTACAGGGGGTACATGAGCTAGTAGAATAAGCAAGGGTGATATGTTATTAACATATAAGTATGGTAAAAGTAAGGGTCTCAAGGAGAATAATGGAGCGGAAGTATATGAGGAAAATATCACAAGGGAGAACAAGAAAGAGATAGGAGGGATGAGAATAAAGGAGGGAGAATTGTGAAAGCACTAAGGAAGATGGAGGCATTTTACAAAACTGATCGAGACACAGCTTGGAAACTAATGATGGTGATGATGGTGGTGGTGATGGATGGTGATGGATGATGATGGATGATGAAAGATGATGATGGATGATGATGGATGATGATAGATGATGATGGATGATGATGGATGATGATGGTGGTTAGATGGTGGTGAATTGGAGGGGTGTGTTTGCCAGATGATGATGATGTCATGAAGCAAAATAATACATAAATTAAATATTTCTGTTCTAAAAAAAGATTGACATATGAATGCCATTTGTAATATCTATCTCTGTTGTTTTAGTGATTGTTGAAAGTCTGCATACACATTTTGTGAATTTAATCTTTGGTTTGTATGATATAATATAAAAAGAAATTATCGTTAGCCTATAATTTTATTTTATTTACTTGCTTACTAAAAATACTAAAAATAGTAAGCTTATCTGATAGAAAAAATGTAAAAGGGAATTTTTTTAATACCTTTACAACAGGAGGAAAATAGATGTGATTTTTTTTAAATCCTATTAATAGAGACCCTGATTTAAGGTAAAGTAAAGATTATATTTCGTTAAATAAAGAGTTTGCTAAAAAAGAAAAATCATAATTAAAAGGTTAGATCCTGATTTGGGGTAAATAAAGTTAAAGTATTTCATTAAATAAACTTGTATTTTGATATAAAATGAAAAAAAAAATCTTTAGGGTAGGGCCGTGGGGGCCAAAAATTATAGCAAATCTACTTTAATAATATATATTGTAATGGAAAGAAAAATTACAGATCGAAGTTGTATGTTTTTGTTTATTCCTGGCCTAGTATATATAAACACAAGTATTTAAATAACAACAATTAAAAAACACTTTATATAATATTTTATTGCTATTTAATTACAGTTTTCATAATGAAGGACTACTTATTACAAACTAGTTAATAATCTTTTTAAATTATGTGCCTTAAACACAATATAGACCATGCATACCACGGTAGACAACAACCTAGCTTGTACCAAATTATTTTTACCCAGAAAAAATGCTTATAAATTTGTATCATCCCGCATACAGGTCAATCATCAAAGTACAAGGAAAGCAGTATTTCAAATTTCTAATTCAGTCCACGCAAGTGTTTCACAATATACACATTTTTTTTTAACTTTATCATATTATGTAAAAGCAATATTTTGCATATTCGAGCTTTATTTCAAAAATACATTAAATATTAGATATTTTTAATTTTCACTCAACTATTATTCTATTAAATAATTTTCTTCAACCAAGAAATCAGTCTACTCTCCTAACCTGATGAAGCTGACTGTGACAGTGAAAGCTTGTCCTTAACAATGTGTTTGTGTGTTTTTTAGTGTTATATCTAAACAATTTCTACTCCAGTATCACCTAGGTAAGTGTGCTGGCTATCCATCCTAATTTAAACCATATTACACTTAACAATACACTCGAAAATAACATTACTTGATAGTGACATAAGATGGAAGACCAAAAATATGAAGGTAAAAATATCTGAATCTCTCTTAACATTGGTGTCATTTTCTTCTTTTTTAAATATTTGTCTTTGGAGACAATGTGGCTATGAAGGTAGCCAGTTCAAATACTTTTCTTAATAATAATCTTTGATTTAGAGAAAAAAAAAAGTTATATGAGGAAAGTCGTTACTCTTAATTTTTCATGCTATCTCAGGATAAAAGTAAGCAACAATGAAGTAGTTGGTGTTAATTCGCATTTAAATCAACAAAATTGACAGTAATTTTCATATAAATAGTAAAATGGTAGATTTCAAGAAAAGATTTTATTTTGTTTTATTTTGCAAATGTATTACTACTTCAAAAATACTACAATTGTATTTTATATGTTTTGATAGTAATTTTAATGTGCTGAGTAAAAGTTCATAAAAATCTGCCTAGCGAGATTTCTTAAAATAGAATTTCAAAGATTTATTTACCATAATATAGGATTTCTAATTTTAATAAACAGTAAATATAATAAGAATGTTATTGAGTTGTATATTATTTATGCTACATAGAAATGGTAAAATAATTTTATACCACAAATAAAAATATATTAATAGCAATATTTCACTGTGTTTTATTAAATGAGGAATTTTAGTGAATATTTATGTTTTTCCTAAGCTAAAATTAAATATTTAGAAAATAGTCGAAATACATTTTCTTTGATAAGCATCACTTTTGAACGTATTTCTTGCCTCTATAACCTTACATTGCATATGATTTTGTTAAGTTTTTAAATGAGTATGTCTGTTCTATCATTTTGTTTTGTGCAGTAGTCAGTAAAAATATAATTTTAAGCTCGGGTGGGGTTTATGAACCCTTTGAGAATGAAAGTGGAACCAGGCCTTCCATAGCCTTTCAAATACTCTGCTCACCCCTTCACAATAGTTTACAGACCTTCCGGAGTAGTTCCACTCGTAAGCGAAGGCAACAATTTGAAGCAGTAACGACACTCCTCCTAGCCTGAACAGTTCATCAACAGGTTCCCAGTGGGAGCGGAATGGCATGAGGTCCATCACTGTGTGGATATTTTCTTGTACTTCTTCAAAACTGCACTTCATCTGAAACATTTCCCAGCACATCATTCATAATTATTCATAAAATATAGATCCAACACCTTTGTTCATTCAGTAAGCAGTGCAGCTGTTTATTGATCTCAGGGTCCTAGGTATGATCCTGGGTACAGTATAAGAGTTGATAATTCATGGTGAAATCAGGGCCTCAGGTTTTATAGAGATGAATTAATGGCCAGGGGACTGAGTATTGTGTACTAATGTTAAGTTAGGTTGCAGGATGGATAATCATATAATAAGTTGAATCACAAAGTACACATTATATGATTTGTGTGTTATAAACAAATAAGGCAAGCAGTTTACAAAAGGAGGATGGAGTAGACTTTACAGCCAAGGACTCATCACTGTGTGTTGGGCAGCGATAGATAGCATGACACCCTTAGCGGACCAACAGCTTCTGGTGGATGAGCTCCTTTAGGAAGGTGATTGTCCATTAGTGGAGGAAATGCCATTGGATTTTATCAGGTAGCATCTGTATCCCAAAAGGTGGCAAACAGACACATCTATTCCCAATGTTACGAGCAGCCTTCCATATTCCCAGAAAGGGGCCTGCTGGCTTGCTACATCAATATGCCAAAGGCTAAGTGAGTAAACCCCAAAAGAAAATATTCCTCAACATTAGACCTAGCAAGCCAGCAGAAACTAAATTGGTTTCAATAATAGAACGAGCCTCATAAAAGTCAACCAAATCTAAACCACACTTTCGATATCCCTGGGAAACATGACAATTCTTCGGAATCAGAAGATCACCCAAGTACAGAAAGGTTTACAAGAAGAGACAATGAAACCAAAAGAAAAGATATAAAAGAGAAAAGAAAAGTTTGAGAATTACAACTTTGAACATGATAACATTAACATGGAAATGTAACAAAATTACAGATTTGATGGACCGCAGGGAGATAAAAATACTAGGTCTAAGTGAAATCAAATGGAAAGGACACAATCAGCTAAGAAATGGATATAAACTATAGTGGTGTAGTAATAAGGAGGCAAAGAATGGACTTGGGTTAGTCATCCAAAGATTTAGATTTTATTAGAGATGTTACTTTGTCAGGGAGAGAATTATAAAAGCAAACATAATATGTATCAAAAAGAAGGCAGTAACCTTTTTGCAAGTATGTGTTCTTCAGCAAGTGTGTAGTGATGAAAAGAAATTGAATTTCCTACAAGAACTAGAGGACAACATCCAAGAACTTCATGATAATAGGTGACTAATGCTCAGAGGTGTAAAGAATGGGGTTTGAGAAAACGATTGGGAATGGAAGGATAAACATGGAAAGAGAGATGATGGTTGAGTTTTGTGTCAGGAACAAACTTAGTATAAAGAACCCCTGGTTCAAAAAACAGGAGAACCATAAAGTCACAAGGTACAGCTGGGATGGCAGATATTAGTCTGTAAGAGGCTGTATAATTACTGCTGTAGGACGTGGGGAGAAAGTACAAGATGTTAAAGTTACCCCTAGTGAGAGCATGGGGCAGTGATCATAACCTGTTAGTGGCGGAGCTAGATGAAAGCCAACAATAAAGGCTTGAGGCTGAAGGATATGGAGGTAAGGCATGAATTCCAGGATAGAATTAAAAATCTTTTACCAACCACTAAAATACAAGATGGAAATGTAGAGTGGAATAACTTTAAAACTAGTCCGTCTATTCAACATTGCAATAGAAATATGTGGTAAAACAGTTGGAAGCAAAATGAGGACCTGATAGCGAAAAATTAGACAAAAATGGGGGAAGTAGAAAAGACAGGGATAGAAAACTGGAAGTTAAAAGTGTTGTAGGGGAAGAAAAGAACAGAATACAGGGTTATAAAACTGAAAGATAAAAGAGTTGGACAAAAATAAAAGGACAGTTTACACAAAAATTAGAGGAAGACAGCAAAATAAATATGAAAATGATGTTTGGAATGGTAAGGAGTAAAAGATCTGACAAATAAACTATTAGTGCATTACAGAAGGAAAATGGAGAAGTAGTTAGCAATATGAAGGAGAGTAGGAACAAGATAAAAACTTAGTTCGATTAAATACTAAATGGTGGCATAAAAAGCGGAGAGGAGGAAGTAAATCCTGAACCAAACAAAAAAGAGATACTGATTACATGGGCAGAGGTAGAAAGAGCTTTGTGGGGGATGAAGAGTGGTAAGTCAGCTGGGGTGGAGAAATTCACACCAGATATGGTGAGAGCAGCTGGAATATCCGGGATACAGTAGGTGAGCCAGACACTAACAACAATTTGGTGAAATAATCAGGTGCCAAATGGGTATAGTTATTCCCCTGTTCAAAAAAGGAAGCAGAAGAAAATGTACCAACTATAGAAGCATTGAGGTTACTGTCTCATGGCTTAAAAATTAATGAAAGAATTATTGGGGGAAAACTGAGAGCCAATGTTTAACCTATCCTAGAAGAAGGACAACATGAATTCAGGGCTACAGGAGTACATCAGATATGATCTTTGTTTTAAGGATACTAACAGACATATATGGGAAGAAAAGGGAGGATCTAACAATAGTGTTTATGGACCTAGAAAAGGCATACAACAGTGTTCCAAAAGCAATACATTGGAAGAGTTTAGGAAAATTGGGAATTCCAGGAAATTTGATTGGCAAAGTTTTAATATTGTATAAAAAGTGCCTGAGAACTGTACAGATTGGCGAAGACAAGTCAAAGTGGTTTGAGACCAAAAGGGAGGTTTAATAAGTAAGTGCTCTTTCACCAATGCTGTTTGTAACTGTCATGGATGCTGTACTAAAAGACATGAAAAGTGAGGGAAGCAAAGACCTAAATGCCCTGTTATATGTGGATAACGTGGTGATTTAGGAAGACACTGAGGGAAAAGTACAGGAATGACTGGATATGAGAATCGCTTAAGTATAATTTGACACACCAACTAATGTGGGCCAAGAAGATGCCAGGGAGAACCATAATAAGTCTATGTAAACTATACCTTGTCCCCATTCTTACATACAGTTTAGAAACTTGCACAGTTAATAGGAAAGAGCAGATTAAGCTGCAAGCATGTGAAATGAAAATTTTAAGAAGCGCCTTGCAGAAGACACTAAGAGATAGAGTTAGTAATGAGGACGTAAGAGAGGAGTTAGGAATGAAGGAATCAATGGAGAAAAGGAAGGTCATCAAGACTCAGATGGTTTGGCCATGTGAAAAGAATGGAAAGCATAACAACACCGCGTGTATACAGGGAAAGCTAGGTAGGACTAGGAAACCAGTTGGATGACCCAGAAGGAGGTGAGTGTACTAGATAAAGGAAGACGTAGGGAAGAAAGGAGAGAGCTGGAGAGGAGTGATGGAAGGAGAACTGTTCCTGGACGGACAGTGTTGGTGAGAGTTTGTTCACAGACACTCTACCCAGCAAGCTGGAGGGCCTCCACGATGATGATGGTGATTATTATTATTATTATGATGATGATTGATTATGATGATTATAAATAGGGATAGACGGGAATTACTTTTCTATTTCGGAATGGGATGGGAAATGAGTCAAAATATCTAGATTCGAGATGAGAAATTTTAAAATCAAACTTTAGAATAATTTTAGGTAAAAAATATATTAATTTATAAACTAATATGCAAAGACTTGTAAATATTGTGCTCTAAGTATGAAACTGCAAAATATTATCTAGGTTTGAAACCTCTTGAATGTTACTTTTCATTAATTATATTTGTTTTAGTGAGGATTTACTCACATTTAGATATCATATCCTGAAAATTGAAAAATGAGACCTGGACATGGCCCCGGTTTCGATTCATGTGTCCAGGTAACATTTTTCAATTTTCATAATGTTGTTGTTATTGTTGTTATTATTGTTGTTATTATCATTAGTATTATTATTTGTGTTGTAATATATATCAAACATCCATATCAAAACTAGATTAAGGCAACAAATAACAGGTGCCGGACCATCATCCTGTATCATCTTTTCAAAAATAATTGTTTTTATTTCATGTCTTTATTTGTTTGTTTTTTTTGTTATTGCTATTTTGAGAATATAGACTTAACAAAAATGTCTTTCTTCACTCAGTTTTTGGCTCCCGTGATTTAGGCTACCCACATTTTTTGAGTAGACTTGCAGATTTGACCATGACTATAGAGACAATTAATCACTAACATACCTTTATAGGAGGAGCCGAACGTTCCATGTGCCCACCAGTTTCTCTAAATTGCGTCCGACGAAGCTGTTCTGCCTTCACACAGAGGTGGGACTCCAGATAACGCTTCAAGGCAACACAAACATGGCGGACAATTTGCCGCGCTGATGATTCCTCATCATCGTTCAATGTGGCTTCATACTCCACCGACAAAATAGGTAGAGTGCACATCTAGAACAACCTCTCCTGATGTTATCAACCATAACTTAATTCACGTTTGAGTGGAACATGATAATTTTGAAACACAAAGTTTAATGCTATTGAATTTATTACTTATGGTGGATAGGGAAATCAAATGCATGCATTTTGGCAGAAACAGTTAAAACAAAGTCGATACTCAGGTAAGGAAGCAAAGTATTTAATCTCAGAATTAACATATTGGTAGAAATATTGTACAATCCTCTCCCCATTCCTTGTTTCAGTGAACATAGGGGGAAATATTGATAAAATTTACTTTCCAATAAAAGTGATTCTCAGAATAAGCACATGACAATAATGTGACAGTTATTATCTGAGACCAAAACAAATGAGTAGAATATAAAGAAATGTTTGGGTCTTGCTTATATGTACATAATACACTATTCAGCATAGAGTATAAAATTAAGGGTATTTCACAATAAATGTATATTAAATTTGCCTAATGTTACCTACCTAAGAGGTAAGTACTTTTAGTAGACTAACCCTAACCATCCCCCACACATAAGAGAATAATTGAGACCATGACACTTTTTTTTAGCATATAGTCTTGCTACTCTTTTGGGTCATACACCAAAACCAGCACATGATCTAAAACAAACGCAACAACAAAATCCTGTATCCGCCCCAAATATTCAAATAAGCCACTACATACATTTTTTTCTCACCCATAATAATTTAAGAATTCAATGAACATGTGAAACCTTTTACATCTCTCTTCTACTTTTCCCTGACATCTCCTTTTCTCTACAACCCAAATTGTCTTCACAGAACATGTGAGTGGCTTCCCAACTGGGATCGTCAACCTTTTCCCTTACATGATATTTTATGAAGACAGTCTTGTACTACACTCTGTTCCCCGGCTCAACCATAGGTATGTAAATACTAAATACCCTTTCTTTGTACATCTTTACACGCTGTTCTGATTCATTCCCAGGACAGTACTTTATTAGCTTCACCCAAACTGACAAACACTTGTCACCATTTCTCAGTATAGAGGAGAAATTTTATCATTGATGAAATAAATGTAGGGGTGTGTGAGGCTTCAGGGGAAAAAATCAGCTTTGATTTGGCTTTAAAAAAATCTGGCTTTGATAATAAAAATAGTGGCAACCAAAATACTCAATTTATTTATTTGTTCCTATCTATGTGTTCTATTATTCTTTACCATTTTCTTTTTTCTCCTCTTTTGTGTTTTTTGGTTTTCTCTTTTAGGAAGTTGCGTTGCGCGTTTCACACTCCTTCCTGATGAGTTCCGATAGAATGAAACCTAGGTCGGGGGAATGGGAGGTGACGATCAATTTTCTTTAAGAGACATCCATTACCTCTTTGTCCATTGGCAGCAGTGTAAAGTGTGAACTGTGTTCTTTTCATTGTATAGGCCATATTGTGTTTGTCCCCCTTTTATATGTTTCTATCCACCTTTCCTGTACCTTCTTCCAAATATAATACAATTACCTCATAAAGCGAAAAGAGGTTTTCCTTATAGAGTATAATATATGTTAATTTTATAGAACTTATAATCGCCTATTCTATTGGTTTTTGCCTATTTTAGGAATAAGCGTCGTAACGCACCTATTTTGGTTTGGCCTCTTTCTTTATCACGTAGTATGGATTTCCTGCTGAAAGAGATATTCCAGTTTCTTAGAAATTGTAAGTTGTGCCATACTTGTTTGGAGTAGGTTTGAAAATCGACACTCATTAAATAGCTTCCAATGAGCATAAATTGACTAGAGAACAATGGGAGCCGTGGCAGACATATTAGGAGGAATTAATGGCATGCCGTTGCAAAAGAAAAATTTCAAATTTTTCAGAAACAACCAATTTTAAATTATTTCCCTTGACATTGTGTTAAGTATAACTCGGCTTTTCAAATCATAAAAAACATTCTATCATAATAGACAACCTATTTCAATACTAAAGATTCAAAATAATCATCTAGTGATTAACAGTGTGTGACCCAATTCAGTGATAAAATGGTCTAAGGTGTAACTCTAGTAGTAGAATGGACTGTTGATGAAGCAGATTTCAAGATTTGAATCTCAGTCCAGTTTAATTAAAGTGTTTTTTATTGATTTATCACTCTCCCTCCAGATATTAGCATAATTAGTACAACATATATGTATAACCCAAACAAGGAGTAAGACGTGATGCTAAAAAGAAACAGCAATGTGAATAGGTTAGAGGTAGTTAAATAGTAGGTAGTAAGATTAATATAACATTGCTTATTGTGTAGATTTTTTCCTTACATGTCTATTGCGGTGCCTTAGTTCCGTATTTTTTATCCCTCTTTGCTTGCCAATTTTAAACATTTTTGATGCCTAAGAAACTGCTCCTTAATTACAATGAATGGATTTTAAGAAAGAATACAAACATTTAGTTAATGTTTGTATTTTCTATTAATCTATTTTATTTATATTTCCTCTTACGTTCATAATTTTTCCCAAGATTCAAATTTGAGAATTGGGATTCAAAGTTAAATTAGAGCTTTGGATTTGTAAAATAGTGGATTCAAAACAAATCTATAAAAATGTATAAAATTTGACTACAATTTATATTTGCTATAGCAACTATAGAATTAATGTAAAAAAAAATGTTGAAAAGATAACCTCTTATGGGGTTACATGTTATTTAATATTTATAATTGAGATTAGGATTAAAGAAAATATGCATTTTGACCCATATTAGAATTATATAGCCGTTTTGAAAAGTACTGAGAATAAAACACTCACCAAGTTGTAGAGTTTTCTTAATCCATCTTGCGCATCAAACTCCTGAAGAATGGCTCGAAATTGGAAGGAAAGACCAAAGAACATGGTGGCGTGGCATCTTCCAGAGTCGTGAGAACATTCCAGAAGCCACAGTGTGTATCTGCTCGAGAAAAATTAGTTTTACATCAAATTTATACTATGAGTATACTTTTTTACTCACCACTGCATCATTCTATCCATACAAACTATTCACTTATATTAACACTAATGGTACAATGATGATATAAGTATATTCCATTCACGATAGGTTTTTACCGGGATGACAGTTTGAAAATCATATGTTTAGGTTTTGGGGTTGCCAACACTTGTAAAAGATCACAGTTTTGTTATAAATGTAAAGATCTTTAATTACCTGTTATACATTACATTTAAAATAACGTAAACTAAAGTTTTCTCATACTATTTCATTTTTTTAAATAATTTCTTTTTATCTAACTCAAAACAATATTTTAAGCATAATTAAAAGTACTTATTTTTCGTTTTGGAACGTTACTGATTTTGTGTAATATAGTGCACACATCAATACCTTTTAATACAGGCATCGTATTTACTTGGAAAAGAGAAAATTGTTGTAATTTTTTTACATACAATAAATGATTTTATGATTATTTTATCGTATTTTAAAATATTAAACTGAATAAAATATTTTCATCAACTGCGTGTCTGCATCTTTGTAAAAAAACTTGTTTACCTTTATGTTTGAGTTTGCTTTGAATTGAAAAAGTGGACTTCGCACAGCACCTATATATATTTATTTAGACCGCATCTTAGTACCAGATGAGGTTATACACTCTTGTACTAATTATGATAATGGTTTTAGAAATTAATAAGATTATACTGAGAGAAAGTGTACCCACATTTGCATGGAAGGAGAGTGGAAAACCATTTAGGAAAAACTACCCTCAGTACACCCAACCGACTTGAGCTTTGATCTCCCCAATCCTTGATAGTCTAGTCAATTGCGAGAGTAGCACCTAAGACCATGCGGCCTCTGAAGTAGGTTTAGGCATATTAAAAGAGTGATAAAGTTGTCTCAAGATTTATTTATTTTCTGTTAATAATAGAGTGCAGAAACTATGAAGTCTGTTAATATCGTACTCTACAGAATAATTTTAGTTACAAATTCAGTAATAGTAGGCAGATTTTGATAGATATACATATACAACAATACAGCTTTATAGAACAATCTAATTCAAGAAAGGTAACGAAATATTAAACAAAACACTTACTCAACCAAATCTGAGATAATATTATGAGAAAGTTGACACACTCTTTCCATAGCATCCTCACAGTAAGATAAATAATAGAGACAGATGGACACGCCTGTGGCTGCAACACTTGGTCGAGGAACATTCAACAAAGTCTGAAATTAAATCACATCATTTTGTAAAAAAAAATCATACATTTAGTAATTAATTCTCAAGTTATTTAGGCAGTGTTAGTGTGCACTCTTAAATAGTAACTAGAAATCAACTCTCAAAAAAAACCTGTTATAATGATTGTAGTATTAAAACAAACTGATTACAATTTTTTTTAAACTAGTAACTAGGAGTGTGCGAAGTCCCCTTTTAAAATTGGAAGCGAACTTGAATCAAATATATGAAATATTCTTGAAGCTGAATCGAAGTTCAAAAATGTTTTTGTTAGTTTTTTTACACTAGAAAAATATATTATGTTGTTGTTTATTAAACTTTAGGTATTGAAATTACTTAGAAAATGTTTTATTGTATGATTATGATTATTGACACTGTGTCTTACTATCCATTCAGGTTATACCCAGTTTGATTGTACTAATTATTACTAATATTTCATTTTTAATCAAATAAATCAAGTTATATTACAACTTACAACTCAATTATTTAGGATTGAAAATAGGTCAAAACATTTCCTCAAAAAGTGTCATAATAAAACGCTGATGCAGCCAATAACTGCGCCTTTAAAAATATCTTGTGAATAGATTTTTCAAATTAGGATATTCAAAATTCAAGGATTCAAAGAAAAAGTGCAAGATTGGAAATCTAAAATAATATTTTTTCTTAATATTCATTTAGAGTAATTATTAATCATGACGTTCATTAGTGGTTAAGAACACATATTATTATTATTATTAGCACCGCGTCTTACTACCCGTTCGGGTTATACGCACTTACGCTAATGTGTAATGGTAGGTTGATCGTGANGTGTAATGGTAGGGTGATTGTGAGATGAAATGGAGGACCTACAGTTTAACGTGGAATCCGAACCACGGTGGAGGCCTGGCATTCCTCACATTCACAAGATGTCTTGTCAGAGGTGAAGGAAGGGTTTGGTAATCAGATAAATCTTTGCCGAGACCTGGGATTGAACCCCGGCCGCCAGCATAGAAGTCTGACACCTTACCCCTAGACCACCAGGTCACCTTAAGAACACATTATATAATAAAAAAATAGTAACCAGACACTATAACAGTGGTTCCCATACTGTCACAGCACACCGGTGTGCCACAAACCCTTCAATGGAATGCCACAAAGTCATGATCAATATGTAAGCCTAAACAAAATATATCTGTGAATTAAGATTCCCAACTCTTGCAAACAACAAATGTGAAAAAGGAGAAAATATAAGTGAAATCAAAAATTAAATGAGAGTCACCATTTTATTAACAAGATAACCAACAATAACAGGTTCAAGTCTCTCTCGCATTAAAATACTATACACCTTTCCAGTACTTTCTTCCAAATATACTAGAATACTAATTAATAAATATTTACAATTTTAATAACCTTTACAAAAGTCTATATTTTCATTGTTACTTTGAGAATGTAATATATATATATATATATATATATATATACACACACACTCACTCACTAAAATATCCTCTTTAAAATTTTGTTAGTAATTTTTTTATAACTTTCGCTCACTCTTTAACACCTTAAATCATTTCACACCAAAATTGCTTATAATCGAACGTGTACTGTCAAAACACATAAAAGTTGAGATTCGCTGAGCTACACCATTAGTTTACCACTTTAGTGAATAAGAAACTGTTTATATCTTAATTTTGTTATGATTTCTGTTCTCTACAGTATATAAAGCATTAATGAGGAAATCAAAATTCAAGAAAAATAATATACCTTTGTGGTTAAGTTAGCCTCTAATTCTTAGTATTCTATGGCCTGTGAACTAAAGTTTTTTTCATTGTGAATAGAGTTTTTAACCAACTTTTCAGTAAGTTCCAAGAAACTCAGTCAAACTGAGCTCTAAACACAAAAAATATGCACTTTGAAAAGTTGACTAGGGTATAATTTGAATTTAAATTTAAATGGTAACGTAGTCAACTTTTCAAACTACATATTTACTGAGTTTCAAGCTCCTTTTAATATTAATTTTAAGTTAAATTCAAATTCAAATCCAAATTCAAATGGTAAGAAATGATTTTTTTTTAATATTAGTTTTTAATAAATAAAATGATAGAATTGTAAGGAAATAATAGAGCACAAATAAAAGTAAAAACACTAACACATGTTTACACATACTTCAATATTTCAATGTTTTATAGCATCGAAATATTGAAGTCTGTTTAAATATATATCGGTGTTTTTATTTTGATTAGTGCTCTATCAATTTCCCATTATTCTATAATTTTATTTATTACAAAGTGTTTTGCTTATATATATACTATTTTAAAAAAGGTTAACAAAATGGAATTCATAATATTTTTAAAATAAAAGCGAACATTAACTTCAAAACTATAATAGTATTAAGAGTTATAAAATGAAATAACATATGCCAACTACAAATTTTACCAAGTGACTAGTAGGGGTGTGCTTTTTCAATTTAAAGTTAACTCAAATCGAATAGTGTCCAGAGAAGTAAAGAAAACTCTAATACAGTATTTTTTTACATCCATTAATGTTTCCAGCTTATGGTTTGTGGCGGTTTTTTATTCGAGTCATGTATTTTCCCACTATCGACTCACTAGGCCTGTTATAGCTTCATATGGTAAGCATCCAGTTCCCAGCCATCATTTTATCAATGTGAAAGGGTAAACCCATATTTTCATCAATTTTAAATTTTCACCCATGCCGGGAATTGAACCCGGGACCGTTAGATCATCAGGCAGACATACTACCGACTGAGCTAAGAATACAGAACCCAGAGAGTATATAAAATAATCTTATAAAAGCTCAAAATTGCCCTGAGCATGTAAAGCTGTCAAGCTTAGACAGGAGATTCTACAAAAGGCTAAAATTTTAGCTTAAAATTATATTACACACAGACCCATTGTGATTTCTAAATTTTATATTTGAGGTTTGAAGGTAAAATGAAATTTGGATTCAACCAAATTATTATATTCACACAATTATTTTTAAATATTAACTAAATGGGCTTACAAGCAATCCTTTTACGTTAATGAACTCTATGGAAAACTTCTTGTGACAAAGAAGGGACGCCAGGTACTTCAAAGCTTCAAATGCAAGACGTGAGTCCTTTGATTCTCGTATGTCAGCATATTTCAAGATGAGCTCTAGGGCATTTTGCTCAAAAATATGTCCAAGGAACTGAAAACAAGGTTTAGAAAATTTAGAACATCAAACAATTAAAGTTAATGATTAATTTTCCAACCAAATGCATTAAGAATCTTCACCACAAACATGTGACAACCATAATAATAACAATTATTATTATTAATGATAATAATAATAAGTGACTTTTTGCATGTATAGAAATAAAGACTTGCAAAATTACAGATATAGGCCTATATCAGTCACACTAAATTTGCCCAGTATTGGATTGTAATTAAAGTGAGATTTCATTGAATATCAACATACTGGTTACAAATCATTGTAATTACGGCACTGTCCTTTTGGAGACCACAATTCAATTAATTTAAATTAGATTAGAAATCAAATGACATATTTCAGTATTATGGTTTAAATTTGGAATGATAGCCAACGCACTTACCTTGGTAATACTGGAGTAGAAATTGTTTAGATATAACAATGAAAAACACACAAACACATTTTTAAGAGAGTAGACTGAAGCTTTTGGTTGAACTGTCAGTCTACTCTCTTGACCTGATGAAGCTGTCTGTGACAGTGAAAGCTTGTACTTAAAAATGTGTTTATGTGTTTTTTAATGTTATATCTAAACAATTTCTACTCCAGTATCTCAAAGCATGGTGTCTACTCAACTTGACTAATGAAATCCCTGACTTTTTCCTTGATTTTCCCTGATCATTTCCTAAAAATTCACCACTAAAAAGTATGTAACATCCCTCTAACTCCTCCCCCCCCCCTTCGCCCTTCTCCCCTCGTTTATCTTATATATAAAATTCTCGTGTCACAATGTTCGTTCCCGTACTCCTCCGAAACGGCTTGACCGATTCTCATGAAATTTTGTGAGCATATTGAGTAGGTCTGAGAATCGGCCAACATCTATTTTTCATACCCCTTAGTGATAAGGGTTGTCCACCCTTAACATTTTTCTATAATTTTTAGACATTTTTTTAATATCTTTATTTTTTTATTATGTCGCATTAAAAAATACATACAACCCTAAATTTTTACCCGGTCGATAACTGATCAATCGTCATTTAATTAGTTATCCCCGCCAGTTGTCACTTCTGACCCAGTAAACAGCACGGAGTAGGGATGAGAACGAAGCCGGTCTCCTGTTTCTCTCACACAATAAGACTTCTCTCACTCCCTACACAGTTGTCGGCCATCATTATTGTTTATGCATCAAGTGTAGTAGTAACGTTGACAATTATTATTTTGCTATCTCAGTGTAACTCTCATCCCTCATCGTTCACAGCACTCCATGCCTATTTCACGCATATACCACATTCTTACACACTTACAATAGGTAAGCTATTTTTTGTCTACACTAGAAATTACTTAAAAATTATTTATATGGCAAAACAACGTTTGCCGGGTCAGCTAGTCTATTAATATTTTTTATGAATAAAAATAAGTTTAAAAATTTGAATATTTTTGAAAAAATTTGTATTAAAATTGTTTACTAGGAATTTTAAAAATATATTACACAGCTACAAACAAAAAAATGACATAATTTACTAATTTAATGATTATTGTATTTCATATTTTGAGTGAAATATCATTTTCCCGGATTTTTATTGTGATTTACCAAATTCCCGGCCTATTCTCGTTTTTTCCCGATCACTTCAAATTCCCGGCTAATTCCCGTTTTCACTGATTTTCCCGGATGGGTGTCTATTTTAATATTTGTTTTAGTGGTTTTAATTCGTTTTAATAGACATTAAGTTAGATTCATCATTTAGTAAATATATGTTGATTTGAGGCAGAAATAAATAAGAAAGACTTTAATCCCACAAATGGAAACATAAAGCATAAATCAACATAATAGAACAAGCATGTATTTAAAATATATTGAAATGTATGTAGATATGTAGGTACTGCTTTCTCTAAATTCTAAGGTCATTAAATAATTTTCTATTAATTATTGAAAATGTCTAATTGTTTATGATGATATGAATGACAAATGATTTAAACATTTCAAATGACAGAAAAAAGCACTAGGCATTAGAATAAATAATGCAGAGTTTAAAAGGAGTGTACATAATCCATTTTTTCAGTTTGAAAAAACAATCCTAATGGAGTTACATGAAATACCCCCTAAGCCAATTAGGGGTTCAAATACTTTTTAATGTTTTTAATGGAAATAAATAACCATTGTTTAAAGATTTAGACACTAAATATAATTAGCAAAGTGGTTTATTGTCAAAATATTAACCATATTTCGACCTATGGAATCGAGTAAATATCATAGCATACAATAAGTGCACATTTTTGTTCTGTTAACATTAAATTGCAATTTTCAGAACAGCACAAAATGAAATCAAAGCTGAACATAAATGTGTTTTTTTTAAGTCTGTAATATTTTCATTGGCAAAGCTTTGTAGTTCTCAAAGCTTATTTTTATAAACATTTTGAAGAGAAAATGGAGCTGACCAGTATTTGAGGTGTTGCACGCACACACCTAGTGTTAAAGATAGTTTGTGATGGTCCTACCTCCTGGTACTCGCCCATAGGTGTGAGGTATCGCAGTATCAACATCTGTTGTGTAGAGAGAGTGGGAGGGTGGATTTGGATGTTGCCTATCACATATGTCTCCATCTCCGCCCAGGAAGAGTTGCTACAGTCACTCACAACTGGCCCTACAATAGAAAACAAAGATTTATTAAGCTGGGTACAATAGATTTACAAAACAGATGAGGTCTTTGAATCCTAAAATTCTCAAATTCCTATCATCCTTACAGACATACATAGTACATATTTACCTAAACATGATATTCCCTTATGGGCAGGGGTCTGCGAGCTTGGGTTTTCCAGTCGAGTATATATAAAAGTTCCCGAGTTCGAGTCAAATTCGAGTATTGTATATTCATAATTTTAAAATGTTAGAAAGAATATTAAAACACGTGTTCTTAAAAGATCAATGACACTCATTTTTATAAATAGTAAATAATTTTGAAAAAAAAAAGTTAAATAATGGAAATACCGGTTTTTAAATTAGAAATAACACTTATAAAACACAATTTAAAAATAAGAACAACACTCAGATCAAAATCTAATAAAAAATTAACTTTTTTTTATTATTAGTACCGCTTCTTACTACCCATTCGGATTATACGCACTTACGCTAATGTGTAATGGTAGGGTGATTGTGAGATGAAATGAAGGACCTACAGTTTAACGTGGAATCAGAAACACGGTGGAGGCCTGGCATTCCTCACATTCACAAGATATCTTGTCAGAGGTGAAGGAAGGGTTTGGAAAAAATTAACTAAAATGGTTTTAACCCACATGTCTTTAAGGATATTAAAGATACACTAACGATTATAAAAAAAAGTTAATAAAATGAATAATTGCATGATGGCTTGGAAATGTACAGTGATGTAAAGTAAGTGATAGTGAAGGAAGCCAACCTGAGAGGATAGTTAAGTTAGACCTAGATAGGAATAAACACACTTCTATCTTCATGTCTTCTTAAACTTTTCCACTTTTTCAAAACTTCCACAGTTGCACGTTAGTTTGAATTTTCTGGAATATTACTTTTTCATTAATGTATTTTCATATGAAAAATAAATATTTCCAAAAATTGAAAGTAATGTGCAATTGTGAAAGTTTGAAAAAGTGGGAGGTGTAAAAGCATAGAAAGAAAATAGAGAAGTGTGTTTGTTTATATCTAGGCCTAACCTAACTATCCTTTCAGGTTGGTTTTTTTGACTATCACTTTACATTTTTGTAGTGTTTCTCTACACTGTTTTGATAAAAAGTTAACAAAATCGACGTTTTAATAAGCTAATATTTCCCCAAAATATGCTTAAGTAACTTGATTTACCCTAAAAGAAAACTTAAGAATCATAAACAAATATAAATTTAAAGTATTTCATATTTTGTTTATTATTCCTTAGTGTAATTGTTTATGATCACGTTTTCTGTTCCATTTCCATTCCTCTATGTGCAGTTGCACATGCGCTTTGTACAGGCTCTCATCAAACATTATTGTATTGAGAAATTAACTTCAATTCAATTTTTAATGTTTGTAAAAGTTGATGCTGATTCTTAAAAATTAAAAATAATGACTAAAATAATATTTATAGCAAGCAATATGAAATAGTAAATGCTTTTTTAATTTAAATGTATTAAGTTTAGTAAAATATGTATTGCAATAAATAAGATCAACATTGATTTTAAACAGGTTAACCAACTTTTAATTTAATAGGTAAACGTATTATTTAATACGAGTTTTAAGTATCTTAGGTTTGAAAACATTTAATATGATAAATGATAATATATTATTGATATAGCATTTTTAATTTAATATAAATTCTTATTTTATAAAGGGACCAGCTATTTATTAAGTATCTTCTTAGCTATTTTTATTTTCATTGCTTTGTCATGGCAATATAAGTAAACAACATCAATCAAGTATAATTCAAAATGGACGAAAATATTTAATAAATTTATCAGGCGAAATTGTTTTTATAGTTCTATTATGTTATTAATGTGAAAATTGAAATTAATTTTTAACAATTTTTAAGTAACCGAATGATTTATAAGTGGAAATTCTGATATTATCTCAATTAAATAAACAATGCTTACTATTGTGTTTTAAAAATAGATTATTAAGTACATCAAGTGAAAGCTCGAAAATGACTGGCGAGCCTACAAAACTTTAGATCTCAATTTCGAACTCAAGCGACAAGCTCGGCTCGAAGCTCGGAATACGAGAACTCCCAGAGCCTTACTTACGGGGTGGAACAAGAAACTGTGTAAATTGCTCAAAAAACCGCTCAGTACTTAAACCATCTTCACTATCTTTCTCCACACTTCTCTATCCTTACATTATCCCTTTGTTTCAGCAACATCCATACACCACCAACTCATACATGCTCTTTTATTCTAAAAGCTCTCAATGTTTCTCTTTTTCACACATTCATTTAAAACCTTTAAACACATCTTGTTAAAATATGTTGATGCCTTATGTTATTATCCTATTGATGAAAAGAATGTTATTAAGAGTATTTATTGTTTACTAGATTTCAAATCTTCAACATTACTAGTCGTGCAGAGAAAATAATTGCCAATTTAAAAACTACAGTAATAAAATACCTTAGAACTGCGAGAAATTGGGAAGCAATACGAGAGGTGTATTTTCATTTTGAGTAATTCTTTTACAAATAAGTAAATTAAGTGATACAATTTTATAGGTACAGCTTGTATTCAAGATAGTAAGATAAATGAGAGTTAATCCCAAGAATAAATGTACCTGTAATTGCGGACAAACCAGAAGGTACAGAGTGTAATCTAGAACTGATGGCTGGAGGAGGGGACATCACAAAACTGTCACTACTGACCTCACGTGTCATCAATTTCTTGCCATCTGAAAAATACATTCAACTTGATCATTTCACCCGATTTTAAAAAAAATGAACCAAACAATTAATTTGCACATATGCTAATTTTATGTTTTTTTTTTAAATATGTTTAGTTGATTAAACTAAACAACATTTCCCTTAAGTTCTATTTGGCATTTTGTGTTCAACATGAATGCTATAGTTTTTCAAAATATCATGATGGATCATTTAGAAATACAAATGTCTCAATTCCAAGTAATGACAGACAGTTGTAAAGGAAATTCTAAAGTAGCATTAATAACATATGCAGATTTTACAACCAACAGAAAAGCAGGAAGAACATATGGCATTGTATTGTTTGCATATATGTTGTAGCACTGTATTTGGCTTTCATATTATTATTTCACATTTAGCCTTGATTATGGGCTTTGTGTTGTCTTCCGTTGCCGCTTGGAGGAGTGGTTTGTTGCAAGGCCGTTCATTCACTTTGTTTGGGTGTGCAGGTCCCCTTGGGAAGATTGGAACTTTTTGTTGTTGTGAATTTGGGGTGTATGGCAACAAAGTCACAAACCGTTGTCGTATAAATCAAAGGATATATATGAATAATTATCATCTGCAACTCTTAGAAGTGCCAAGACTACAAGACGTGTGTACATTTTCATCATGGAAATGATAAAGTTTGCTGAATTGATCTGGTGATACCAGAAAAAATCAAATTTGTCCTACATTGATCACTAAAGAATCAACTGGTCCCAGAAAGGTTCCTGATCTTATCTAAGAATAGGAAAGTTTAGGTGACCTGCTATCCTAGTTGACCTGGTTTTATAATTTCGGCCTTTCTGGTGGTACGACACGATAAAGTGGTGGTGGTGGCGGCGGCGGCAGTGGTGGTGTTATTAGCACCGCATCTTATTACCCATTCGGGTTATACACACTTACGGTAATGTGTAATGATAGGGTGACTGTGAGATGAAATGGAGGACTTAGAGTTTAACGTGGGATCCGAGCCACGGTTGAGGCCTGGCATTCCACACATTCGCAAGCTGTGATGAATACATGTCTTGTTAGAGGTGGAGGAAGGATATGGCAATCAGATAAATCTGCCGGTAAAGTGGCCTGTATTATTCAGGGTTCTTGCAGACATATGAAGTATAAATTTAAGGACCTTTCAAGGACTTTTTAAGGACTAAAACTGCTATTTCTCATACTGTCAAAAGCTAAACATATTAATAGAAAAAAAAATATGATAAGCCGTACCAAATTTAAAAAAGATGGAAAACAATAACGTTTCTCTAAATTTAATTAACAGATAGGACTATAAAAATAGTAATCTAACTTTATTGTCAATTACTTCACTCTCCTTGGTTTATTGGTTAGTGTAATCATTCTAGATTTAGTATATTTTTAGTATGGCTTGAACAGGAATTTAAGCGCTAAGATGGATGGGAGATAAACTAATAGCTATCAGCAGGCATTTTAGTGCAAAATTGTAATTATAAGTGCTTAAATTGTTAATAGGTAGTCAAAAATCTTAAAAGCATTATTACAAATGACGGTTTTAGAGCAACTTCATCAAGATTTTTAAATATTGGAAATTAAAGAAAACAACATTGTATTTCATCGACAGTAGCGCTAATGCATTTATAAGAGAAGTTAACACTGTATCCCCTTGCCCATATAGAGATCCCAATCCATGGGCACAACTATCTTTAAGCTAGATATTTCACACCCCAGTGCATCTTAAATCGTGGTCTTTACAGCCATTCTTAGCAACCATTTCAAAAATAAATGTTGAAACATGGAAATTCCAGGACTTTTCCAGACCTTGAACATAGACACATTAAATTCGAGGTCTTTCAAGGACCGTATGAACCCTGATTATTGTATTGTTGTGTATGATGGTGCACAGCTGGCATTGTATATTAATGTGTATACCTGGCACATACCTAGCCTAATATAAGTAGCCTGTATTATTATATTGCCGTGTATACCTGATGCATGGGAGACAAGAATAATATACCTTCAATGCTATGTGGCCTGGTGCCCTTGTACTATGTCCTTCAGACTGGGTAAAGCTATTCCAATAACTGTATTTTTTTTTCTTTGTAATATAAAATGTTGTGGTATTTTATTTTTTGCCTTTATTTATACGAATTTTGCATTTAGTCTGTTTTGGCGTTCACCCCTCCTTCCCCCATATAGAGCGAGCATCTATCTCGACTGAGCGAACCAATCACGGTCTAAAGATGGGAAACCACACTTAAAGAGCCAAAAAAGTTTGCCGAGATTTGAACTATTCAAACTTTATTTTATTCAAATTAATTTTTTATTGGTACTATTATGAGAGGGGACGGGAGTAGTTTGGGTTTTACAATTTTTAACTAGTCCACTTTAAGTTTTATCCTTTTTAGAGTGTTTGTAAAATATTCACTTAAATCTCTCGTGATCCAATCAATCAGAGAAGTATTGTAGAGTCATGATTTTTTTATCCCTTATTACCAATTTATGTATATTTTAAAAAATAAATTATTTTATTTTATTTCTTGTTTAGAGAAAATGTTATTTAGGCGAGGCTGCTAGCAAACAACAAGTGCACATACAGGGTGTCCAGCCAAACTATATTTTTAGATTCCCTGACTTTTCCAGGTTTTCCAGACCCAATTTACTTTTTCCCAGACCACTATTTATCGATATTAAGTATATTACAAAAATATGTTTTTAAGATCACAGATTAAATAGTGTTTTTTTTCCTAGATACATATACATTCTGAAATTGTGTCACTCAATAAAGGGATTAAACAATTTCTGCCTCAGGGGAAATGGACTATTTTAAGTTAAAAATAGATTTCAATAAAATTGTATTGAGCCATTAAAAGATTGCCTTGAGCAACAATGGTTCCAACTGGTTATTAACTTGAAGAAGTGTTATTTTGACTATTGTGAATCAAAATATTTGACTTTATATAGATAAAATGTAAAATTTCCAGAAATTTAATAAAATTCCCTGACTTTTTCATGACTTTTTCCTGACCAAGCAAATTCCCTGACAATTCCCTGTTTTCCAGGTTTTCCAGGTCGCTGGACACCCTGACATAATTTTGATTACCTTAGAGACCAGCAGGGCTATAATGATGACGCAAAAAAAAATTTGTGACTGTTGGCAGAGAGACGCTAGACTTTGCGTCAAAAGTGTTATTAAAGCCAATCACTTTGCGAAAGCAAAGTTCTTGCAAGCACAAATATTTTACTAGTAGAGTGACGCTAAGTTGCGAAGACATTTTACTTGTCCTTTGATTTGTGTTATGAGGTTGTGTTTGATAGGTTTTGTAACTTATTACTCGTAGATGTTTTGTGTTAGCAGATTTAAACTTGCCATATCATTAGCCCAATATAATAATCTCAAAACGTTTTTGTGTGTGCTTCACATAATCTAACTTTAAATAGGCCTATATAATAATGTAGGCCAAGAGTGGGGATAGAACGCTTAAACTCAATGTTAAAATAATATTTTCTTTGAAATATAACACTATCAAAATGCATTATTATTAACCATATATATATAATTATATATATACTGATAATTCCAATATTAAGATTGTAGATTTTATAGTGGGTGGAGATTAGTTATGCTTTAAAATATTTAGGATGTCAGTAGTATGTTGAACCACCTCATAGTCTCTTTGGTCTAATTTTCCAGTGGTGTAGAGGTTGGGATTTGAATCCTAGCTGGGTGTGATTAGTTATGTTATTTTTCTAAAGGTTTTCCCACTCTCCCGCTTCACAAATCTGAATTATATAATTCAAACTTTATCATCTAAGTACACCCTATTACGGTAAAACACATAGACATACCAGTTGACAAGATAATAAAAAGGTAGGCCTAATATGTTTAAGATGCCTCAACAAAACTTTAATAATGTAAGCCTATTTAAACTGAATCGTGCATAGGCCTATAGTAGTAATTACGTTCCACATTAATGTTAGTTGTAAGCTTATGGAATATTGTAGCCAAGACTGTAAATAACCAAAATAAGCCCTATCTTAAGGTTTACATGGGGTTTGGTTTAGGCCTAGGTTTTTAATCATAAGCAGTTTACCAAATTTATCTGAAACCGATAATTAGTAGTTAGACCGAGTTATCCTGAAGTGAACATATTGCAAACAATTCATTATAAAGAAATATAATATCCTTATATTCTTAATCACTTAACTAAAGTCTCAAGAATTCCCTTTAAATAAAAGATGCGTTTTATTATTTTTAACCATCCAAACACGGTCTGTTTCTCTGTTCCCTAAGGGGGTGGATCAAAGTCTTTCAGCTGTAGAAGGACTGCGTTTATCACAATTCTGTAGACATCTGCGAAGCGGGGGTCTTTCGAGTTTGAATATAATCTCGAATCAAAGCAAGAATTATTTTCAAATTTTGAATAATTATCGAATTGAATCATATCCTAGTTAAATATGCTAAAATTAGTATACTAAAAAATATACATTAAAAAGAAATTAATTAATTAAGTCCAACATGTGCACGCAAAAATAGTTCACCTTGTCAAAGTTCAAAAATAAAGAGCACCATCTGTAGTGATTATGAACTATTTCAAAATAATTATATCTTCAGTCCTCATAGGTTTTTTAGCATCACATCCTACTTTCCATTCAGGTTATACACCTTCATCAAAGTTATTACATTTGTTATACATTATCCAAAGGTGTAATTAAAGTCCAATCAAAAGTTTTATAAAAGCTGTTTTGGGAGGGGAAAAAACAGCCAGGTTATCTTACAGTCAGTTTGGTAATAATTAATATGCACTTACTTTAACCCAAAAGAATGGTTATTGAAAATTTATTTACAAATTTTACACCCATTGTAGGATTTTGTAATGATCGTTTTTTTTATCTAGCTTGGTTTGATTCACGATATCAAATTGAATAATATAAAATTTGAATTAATATTGACATCAAAGATTCACAAACCCTGACAAATATAACCTACCTTCATCCGCGTATTTCCTTTGCTTTTTCCTGGGTGGACTGAAGTAAGGGCCGTCGAGTTGAGGTTCCATGGCATCAGAAGACAAGTCTGGGGGTGAAGGACTAAGCAGGGGAGGAGACCAAACTGAAGAGGCATGGCCAATACCATTCACTGAGAAACAAAAATTCAAAGATGAATCTTAAACAAGTTATATCTTCTAGATTAGAAATGGTTTTTTATTTTATACATGAAAGAAGGGATAGGAACAAGTAAGGAGAGACAAATACAATAAGGCTAGTACAATGTGTCATGTCATATATAGCTGAGGGGCAAACAATCTTGTCAGAAGCATACACTTACAGGACATATGTTTGTTTTCTGCTTCATCAAGGAGTGTCTACAATGAAAAAACGAGATAATTTCAACAAATATAGCAATCTTCAAATTTAAATTAAGGTTTACAAAGATGAACAATATTGGAAAAAACCAATAAAATATTAAATTTACTAATATATATATATAAACGCTTTCCAGCCTATGATCGAGTCAGTTTATTAAAATGCCTCCATCTTTCTTTATTCTCCCACCATACTCCTCCTCTCACTTGAAAACTTTCTGTTATCTGCTCTTACCATCTCTTTCTTGGTCTCCCTCACAATATTTTTCCCAAATACTATATTTTCATCATTTTCTTTGGCATCCTCTCCTTCAACGTCCTCATTACATGCCCAATTCATACCATATTAGTCTTGCTTTCTCTACTATCTCAAGTACTCCCTCTACTACTACTCTTTAACGGATAACATCAATCCTTATCCTGTTTCTCCTAGTGATAGCTAACATGCTCCTTAAAAACTTTATCCCCATAGTCTCGACTTTTCTAGTCTCTCTTACATTCAATGTCCATGTTTCTACTGCATATGTGACAATGGGCAAAAATATACGCTCTGTACAATATTTCCTTACACTTCAAGGGCACTTTTCTTCTCCATAGAAGGCCTCTTTCTAACCTATAGAACAACACTTCCTGCAGTCCTCTTCTCATTAGATCCTCTCTACTTCGACCTTTTGCTTCACTCACGCTTCTAAGATACTTTACATTCTGACTTCTCTTCTGTGTCATTACCATCACTTCATAGTTCACCATGTTAAGGTTCATTCCATTCTTTCAGTTCCTCATTCCATTCCTGTAGCTATTCCTGTGCTTCCTCTCTTTTCTCCCCCATACCATTAAGTCATCAGCAAACATCATGGCCATCTTCTTACCTCTCCAAGTTTTGCTGCCACTTTATTTATAATCATTTCCTTTACCATTACAAATAGTGGTTATGAGAGGGCACTCTTCTGCTTCACTTTATTTTTTATTTGGAACCATTCTATCCTCCCAGTCTTCGTCTTAACACAACTCATGTTATCCTCATACATGCTTTTCACTATAATTACAGCTCCTTTCTAATCCAGCCTCCTCAACTACTTTTCAAACTGTATTTATTACTACCCACAATATCATATGCCTTCTCCACATTCATAAATACCATTACAAAGTTTTTCCCAAATTCATACCTTCTTTCCCTTAACTTTCATATGGCAAAGATCAAGTCTATTCTAGACCTCTAGTCCTTTCTTCATCCTCATTTCATTTTGTCTCTTGTTCTCTTAACCAGTATATTCTCCTTATTTTTGTAGTGGCACTTCAGTGTTATTCCCCTGTGATTGATACGCTTATTCCGAACTCCTTTCTTGAAAATAGGTAAATAGTTCCCTCCTTCAGGTTTAAAGTGATTTGTTCTCCTTTCAAATCAATCCCAGCACTCTGGGTAGCCATTGTATACCTGGGACCTGGGAATACCTGCTATAAGTGAGTGTAGTGAAAGGGTCTTTTCTAGTTTGGGAAACATTGTAACTGCCAGATGAGAATCGTTGACTCCTATTCATGTTGAGGAATTAATATTCATTCAAAATAACTTGAAGAAAAAGTTACACTTCTAACAGTCTGTATTAATATTTTTTTACAATATTTGTTTTTATTTTAACTTATAAAAGGTTTGCTTTTGATATAATTTATCCTAATATAATTTTTTTAATAAGTTATAACATAACCTGCCCTGAAGTGAATATATTTATTAAAGTTTGATTGCAAATCAAATGTAGGATAATATTGTTGCATAATGTAAATATTTTTTTAGCATATATCTTAACCTAATATAGTATATACCTGTATTGTTTTATAAAATATCATTGTCTATTTACGTGCCCTAGTGATTTTTAGTAGGCCTACATAATTTTTTTTAAAAAAAGGTTAATGCCTTATGAATTATTCCTTAATTAGGCTAAATTGTGATGTTTTATTAAAGTTCGATAAAATGTAGCAATTTAATAGCATTTGAACTAAAAATAAATATATTAAGGCTAAAAACAGTAATTTTTTTTTAGAAAAATAATTTGTTTTCAGAGCTTTTAATAGTTGTTTAAATTTTATTTGAACTTCGATTCGACTTCAAGATTATTCTCAAATATTCGCTTCAACTTTGCTTTGAACTGAAAAAATGGGCTTCGCACACCACTAATTTGGGTCAATACAATAATAAATTTTAAAAAATTCTAAAGCTTAACAAAATGGTAACACCCTAATTTTCCCCCCAATAGTTAGGAATTATTATTATTAGCACCACGTCTTACTACCCGTTCGGGTTATACGCACTTACGCTAATGTGTAATGGTAGGGTGATTGGGAGAAGAAACGGAAGACCTACAGTTTAACGTGGAATCCGAACCACGGTGGAAGACTGGCATTCCCCACATTCACAAGATGTCTTGTCAGAGGTGAAGGAAGGGTTTGGTAATCAGATAAATCTGTGCCAGGACCGAGGATTGAACCCCGGAACCCGGCACAGAAGTCTGACACTTTTCCCCTAGACCGCCAGGTCACCCAATAGTTAGTCATTAAAATGCAATTAAATGTGTTATCATTTAACATGGTTAATGAGTTTCAATATTTAGGAACAATAATTTTAACTAGCAATAACAATACGCGACACCTTAGCTCAGTCAGTTGCGTGTCTGTCTACCGAGCTAAGGATCCAAGGTTTGATTCAGAGTATGGCCGAAAAATTTATCACTTGTGAAATGTGGGTTTACCCTTTTACAGTGATAAATTAATGGCCTGGGACTGGATGTTGTGTCTGTCCTAATATTGAGTTATATTATAAGGCATCCACCTAGCAAGCCACTGTTGGAAAATATATAGCTTGAATCAAAATCTGACCCAGTTCACATGCTGGAAACAGTAATGGATGTAAAAAAGCAGTAACAATAAGGGTAGGAAAGCAGTCAGATTGGACCTTTTCACCGAAATGGCAAGCAAGCTGGCCAAATGAGCACTAATTGCACATGCCTTTAGGGCAGTACAAGCTGAAAAGCAAGTGAAGAGCTAAGATTAGAGTACCTAGCTTGCATACATCCATAAATGTCTAATGAGTATACCACACATTAATTAAACTAAAATGAGATGACAAACCTCTCTTTCTGGGCCACAGCGTGCTCTTGCTGATGCCTTCAGAGTCACTTTTAGTGTGGCCGAGGTGTGCAAACGGCCGAGACTGGGATGTCTGAGTTACTTGAAGACGTTCCTCTGCAGCCTTAGCTTGCAGTTTATGGAGTTCCTTCAGTTTAAGAGGTATCAACTTTGTGTTCTGCTCTCTGAATCAGATAAACAACGTAAGATAAACGAGTCTCTGCCGTTTTTGTCAATAAAGTTAATAAAATGGATATACCCAAAAACTCCATAAGTTTATCCATGTAGTAAATTGTAAAACTTTGAGATGGTAAAAATAAAAAATAAGTGCCAACATTTTTATGACCAATAATTTTACCTTTGGTGTTTTGTAACTTTAAAATAATGAGCAACAAATTGTTAAACACCTTAGCTCAGTCAACAATGAGTCTTATCTAGTGAGTTATGGGCCTAAAATCGTATTCCAGGGGTAAGAGAAATGTATATCATTGGTAAAATCGCGACTTTCTCTTAAAATAAATAACAAATTAGTAGTAGCAGGTGCATAAGAGCAAGGTTTAGTAAAAAAGATAGCTATAGAAAATAGTGTAGACCCCTTTTCACTGAAATATCACATCAATTGTGAGCCTCTGGGGTGTGCAAAAATTCAAAACTCTGATTTAGCTCAACAACAAAAAATTTAAGTTTTGACTGCTTAAAAAAAATTGACTTCAAAAATTACGCAGATCCGGCAATAAAAATATTTACTGCTTAAATTGACAATTTATTGTTAACTAACACCATTCTGAGTAGTTTATTTATATTAAAAATCAACATTCATATGAACAAAAAACTGAAGTAATTGAATTGTAAATGGAAACAATAACTTGATTTATCAGATTAAAATGAAATATTACAAACAATTGTTCAATAAAAAAATGTTCCATATACAGACATATATAATTGATCACACAGCTCCCTTACAGGGTTCGCAAGAAACTATGCATATAGCTCAAAAACCAGCTCCGTACTTCATCCATCCCCAGCAACTTTCTCCACACTTCCCTATCCTTGCACACTCCCTTCACTTCAACAACATCCATACACCGAGTCATACTTGCACTTTTATTTTTTAAACTCTTAATGTTTCTCTTTTTCACACATTCATCTACAATATTATACCATATCTTACATGGCCCACCTCTTCATTTTGATCTACACACTATATCGTATTTACCCGAATATAAGACGAATTGAAAATAGGACGATACCTATTTTGAGAACTTAAAATTAGGGGAAAAACTTTTTATTAACTTTTAGAGATGTTAATATTTAGTCACCAACAATAAAAATTAAAATAATACTATCAAATCAATATTATTCATAATACTGTACATTAGTTAAATTTTCATTGCTGCAATGCATATTTTATTCCGAGTAACATCATTATCACATGGATGACTCAATTTATTATAATGGTACTATAAAATGTTGTGTTTTAATATAAAACGAGTTTAAAACACACCAAAAAACTTCCGTCAGTCATCATCTCCTTCACTTGTTTTGTCATCATCCCCTTCAATTGTTTTGTCATCACCACTTGATTCACGTTCATCATCCTTACTCGAACTCAGATAATCTCCTATTCAAAGTCTTGGAAAGAATACGTTTTAGAACACACAACTCATAATATGCTAAGCATCGCCATGCTAATTTATCGACAACTAGTGAAGTCGTGAAGTTGTTAAAAAGTATTGTTGTATCGGGTTTGCTGTAGTATTTCATAGCGATATATTGATAGTAACTATTCAATATATTTTTCCGACTGCTTTGTGAAATAAAATGAATGATAAGATGTAATGGTATTTGTATGTTTAGAATGTTTTGAAAATGCATGGTATATGAATAATCATGACTAGTTACTTTTTCTTTTATATTCTGCATTGGCGTTAAAACTATACATTGCGTTAGTTGTAATGTTTAGGTACGCCATTTTATCAACTCTTTTTACGAATGGATCGAGGATATCAACTGCGATTTAGATGGTGGAACGATAATGGTCAATAGCGAATTGTTAGAAATCAATCAGTGACAATGCGCTACCGCCATTACAACATTCCTTCTATGAACTATATGATAGTGTCTGTTGTTTTTTAGGCCTACAACAGCGTGGAAAACCCAGTTTACAATTAATTTTTTAGCTATAAGATTTTTTTTGTCTATATTTATTCATTGCTTTACCATCTTTTTAACTATTTCAAGTTTTTAGTATAGTTATTGAGCTATGAAAGTGGCCAACATGGACGTCCTTTGCACAATACATCGTAATTGATTAAAGCAACACGCATAAGATATTAAACTATGTGAATATCTGCTAAAATGAAAAAAAATATACTTTTGTGTTAGAATTTAAAAGTACATGTCTTTTCTTAGTAAAATAAACATATACCAGTATATCAGTAGTATACAACATAAAAATGTTGACCTTACAGCAACATTTTTCTTCACGCATGAATATAAGATGACCCCTGACTTTTCGAGGTTGAAAACTGAAAATAAGCCTCGTTTTATATTCGGATAAATACGGTAATTCCATAATATATTTTCGCCACTCGATCCATATTCATCTTTCAACATGTCCAAATCAATCTAAGATGCATTTTTCCCGGTGACCTATTGGATTCCCTTTCAAACCACACTCCTTCAACACCCATTCAGCGTATAACCCGAACGGGTAGTAAGACGCGGTGCTAATAATAATAAACACCCATTCATTAGTGACTGTACTTACAAGTTTTTTCACATATTTTATATTTAATTTTTTAGCACCGTGTTTTACTACCCGTTTGGGTTATTCGCCTTTTTTCCACATAGATTTCTTAGCTATCACATTCCAACCGCATTCACTTTGCTATTGTGTTTCTCCTTACAAACCTAAATTTCCCATCCATACAACAATGATGGCGTTATCACTTTTATATACTGCCATCTTTGCCTTTCACAAATAATTTTACTGCATAGTCATATAAATAAATACCCATAATATAATATTTTTTTCAAACATAAAACAATTGAATAAAAATATTCAAACTTTGATTTTCATTCAAGAATATTCCATGTATTTGATTCAAATTAGCTTTGAATTGAAAAAGTAAGCTTTGCACACCACTAGCGAGCATACTAATACTACTATAACTTAATAACAAATCATCAGGCATAAAATGCTGGAGAGTTCTTATACTTCAGATCTTGTTTTCATTGAGTGTGTTAGTACTAATTTAACAGAAAATTTTCACCAAACATATTTTAAATAGGCTGTGCCAACGCAAGCTTGTTAACAGAAACACTAAGAAAGGGAATGAATGGTCATTGACATGGCATAAAAATTAAAATTAATAAAGATAGATTTGTAGCATCACAAGATGAACTCAAAAGCTAGATTTTATCAATGTGTTACACCCTCAAGGTTTATAAACCCTCAAAAAATAAATCTGCGACTCTTCACAAATAAGGATATAGGAACAGACCCATCAATATAATCACCAAATCCAGACAGGCCCCTAGCCTACGCCTTAGGTGAATTCCTCTCCTTCCTACTAGCACACTTATTATTTTTCCAAGTGCTATTGACTAGAGAGTGAGTTCATAACTGAAAAGACATCAGCTGTTGACAATCAATCTTGCAGCCCAACTCAGAGTGTCAGTCAACTCTCTTGACCTGATGAAGCTGTCTGTGGCAATGAAAGCTTGTCCTTAAAAATGTGCTTGTGTGTTTTATCTAAACAATTTCTAATCCAGTATCATTACGTTAAGTTTGCTGCCTATCCCTCCTAATTTAAACCAAGATTTAGCCTAGTGCCTTATTTAAAACAACCTTATATAGTAATTAGAATATTTAGTGAAAAAGTCATGATCATACAAATATGATTTTTTAACTTAAAAGTTAATATAGGTGTACAAGCTATTTCTTTTAAATCAAACAAAATAATATATTGTGGGGTTGTTTGTTTTAAAATATTATCTTGAAAATGAGTTTGATGAATTAAAATCAAAAAATATGAAGATAAAATAAAAGAATTTCAAATACTCAAAATTTTCAAGTTTTGAAAGATGTTAGTGTTTAATTCAAGTAACTAATAAAACTCAACCAAAATAAGAGTTTATGAGTAATCACACACCCCTGAAATTTATTATATACTTCAAATTTCTACCAAGTGGGCACCAAAGATGTTTGTCAAATGTCAGAAAAGTAAAATACAAACTCTAAAATCTAGATTACTTCTTGTACCCATTCCTCTCTTTTGTACTTTCTTCCATTAATAACATTATATTTCTCTCTAAAAGAAAGGTGATTTAAGTTTAACACCCACACAGAACATATAAAGCCACACTTAAAACTGTTAGCATTAAAACATTGTTCAAGAGAAACCAAAGGTGTCAGAGATCAGTTATAAAATCAAAATATAGGCATTATCTTTAATATAAAAATATAATAATGTTTAGTGTCACCTAAAGTTGGCAGCAATGTCTTGCACATCCATTGCTGCAGCGAGTAGCCCTGTGGCATAGCTCTTCAAAGGTTGTGGTGACTTTTCTGCCCATGAATACAGACGGTGAATTAGGCTCTCCATCTCAGGCTGTAGGATTAACAAACTATATTACTATTATTTAAGTAATATTATATTTGGAAGAAGGGTTAGGAAAGGTGGATAAGACATATAAAAGGGACGAACACAATATGGCCTTTACAATGAAAAGAAGAACACAGTTCACACTTTACATTGCTGCCATTGGACAAAGAGGTAATGGTTACCTCTCAAAGAAAATCGATTGTAGCTACCCAATCCCCTGACCTAGGTTTCATTTTATCGAAACTCATCAGGGATGAGTGTGAGTATAGATATATATTATATAGGTTACAAAGATTATTACTTGTCTAAAGAATTAAGTCTTCAAACAAGGTGATAGAAGATGTCATATTTCGAGATTGTATAAATTATATACATATATACCTCTAAATAAAACCTTTTTGCCCTAGGTCAAGTAAAATGGTTATACTCAATAAATGATGCCTAGTTTTCACAAACTGTGTTTTAACTACCGATAAGTATGTGAGAAAGCCATTTGGGGGCATAAAAACTAGTTTCCAAATTCAAATTAATTATTCTTTTGTGTTTTTAAGTAATATATTGTTTTGAAATATTACAAGGAAACCATGCTTGGTGTGCACATGTAAAAATTATTTATGTTTTATCTTTTAATAATAGAGGTGAAAAGTGATACCAATTAGCAGTGTTATGCTTATAACATTTAGAATATATATATTTTAAGATGGTTTGAAAACAAAATGCTGACTTATTCATTTCTATTATTGTAATTATTACATATGTTACTTCTCATCCTGCCTCTTTGTTATAGGCCACTATAAACTCACCAAGAGGTTCGGTAGAAAAAGAGATCTGTGATTCTTATTATATTTTAGATGAGCAAAATCGTAAGAATCGCAGTCATCTGACACTCGCCTCTCCCTTTTCTCTCTAGCTTTACACCACTTAATACTAATGAATATGTTGAATATCAAAGTGGAAACGAAAATGAGAACAAACCCGTCGCAAATGTGAGTTGCATGCAATATGCTCCCTTGGCCATACTGTTATTTGGTACAACTCGTAATTATGACGACGGCTACCTGAACTTTGGATCCGCATATACTGGCCCTGAAAACTGTTAGATTCTTGATTGTGTGTTGTGCGGGGGGAAACTTAATAATGAGAGCATTGTTCCGAGTAAATTAAATATAAATTTAAAAACAAAATACAGTCAATTTACAGGCAAACCCAAGAACTATTTATTATAGCCATTTATTATGATCTGATGTAAAACAAACAAGATATATGGAATGGAAAAACCCAAATAACCAGCTACAAAATAGCTGAGATAAGATCGATGAATATGCAGCCTCAAACCATTGCTGAGGATTTAAGTTTGCATGCATGCAGATAAATGTTTACGTGCACATAATTACTTAACATGTCAACAAGATTAGATATATTCAACTCCATCTCCAAGATCTTAAAAAGCAATGGACTATGTTGGAAAGATTATGTTTTTGTCGTACAGATGATGCAGCAGCAAATGGGAGATTCAATGGTTTCATTGCAAGACTAAAACAATTTCCAAATGGAGGCTCCCCTCATTGCTTCATACATTGTGAATCTCTAGTGGCAAAACTCTACTAACAGAACTTAAAAGATGTTTTGTACTCAATTATTAAGATGCTCAACTACGTTAAATCATGAGCTTTAAAAACAAGACTTCTCAAACAAATGTGTTTTGAATTGGGCTCTCGTTATGATACATTAGTTCTAAACATCGTTATTTGTTGGCTGTCGAGGGGAAAAGTTCTCCTGGGATTTTATGAATTTATAAAAACTAAAATACACTAAAAATTTGTTTTTGTTTATTATTATAATAATTTGTTTTATCTCTAATAAATTACCAGCTAACTTAACCAAACAAAACCTAGCCTTCTTTAGTTATACCAGTTGAAAACTAGGTTAAGTTAAGATGGATAGCATTTATATAATCAACATTTTAAATTAGTAGCCCAGCTCTTGGGGTTTAAGACTCTTCAAAAACTTTTGACTTGGCCTCAAACAAATCTCAGTTTTGATAAGTCAAAATTAATGGATAAAAAGCTCAAGTGGGTTTAATAATAACAAAAGAAGTGCCTAATCTAAGGCTATAGTTACACTGGCAAGTGAATTGTGACAGTTCTCGTATGAGAGCTGTCCAAGTCTTTTTATCCTAGCAGCAATAAATTGCTGCGAGATGTAGGGCGAGTGATGTTGGTGAGTGACTTGCGAGAGTTCTCACAAAGCTGTTTACACTTGAGAGGAGAATATTGCTTGCACAAGGTTTGTTTAAGTCATTTTGGTATAATGCCTCCCGTCAGATGTGTCAAATATGCAGCTGCATTATTAATCCTAAGCCAAATCTATTCTATTAGCAGAAAAAAAAATGGAAGGAAAGGCAATGCTGGGTTAAAGGAGTGGATCCAGTACCTTTTTTTTTCTCAACTTATTTTTCTTCAATTATGATTAAAATGACTGCTTATATTACACAACTTTCTTGATATTTCCACTAGTCTGGTGGAAACTTGTTTGCTATGGCTTGTAAGTTGTAAGGCATCTTTTTTTAACCACTGTATTGCTAACTTTGCAAAAAACTTCATTTTTCCTCTTAAAGAATAGTTACCAGTTTGATTTTAAAGTTTTAAAGTTTCAAAGCGTGGCACACCCCTAGTTAACCCAACGCCTATTGAAGACACTTTATAGAGTAGGATGCATGAGGTATTCACTGAGATGGCGCACACTCACCACTTGGAAAACAGCAGACACTTCCAGGCCTGGCATAATGTCCAGCATGAGCCGACAAGCCGCAATGTTCAACTTGCGAGAATCTTTGCTAGAGTTGTTGGAACCTCTTGCAAAGTAGTTGTCTTTCAAGTAGTCGTTTACCAACTGAAAGATAATAAAGCAAATTTGACAGTACAATATTTTTTAAAAGATTCTTGTGTGGGAAAAGATATCTGTATACTTGAAAAGTGACACCTGTATATGAGACTCGAACTCGGTTTATCATTTTTTTTTAAATTTACTAATATGTTGTTTGATGTGGTTAAATCCATATTTAAAGAGCATTTACATGTCCTAAGCTTCACAAGTCATCTTCTGTATATGATTTGATAAGCTCGTTTCTTGTAATCGAAATTACGAGGAATTGACTGAACTGATTTTGACAAGCGACCACTCATTTTAACGGTTAGGAGCACAGGATGTCGGTAAAAATAGTAGTTTTCCTGAAAAACCCAATTTACACCCATGGAAACCGTTATTTTTTTAATGACTGTAAATATCTAAGTAAAATATAGCTCTTAGGCTAAAAATAATAGTTCAATCTTTATTTGTTGGTCCTAAAACATCACAATTCGCTCTTGGGAGCCTACCTGTTCAGGCTATATGCATAAATGATAGTTACTCTAATGGGGTAGGGACTAGGAAGTAAGCATTTTAAAGATAATCTATCTGCATTTGAGTGGAAGGAAAGTGGGAAACCATTTAGGGAAAAACTACCCTCAGTAAACCCTACTAGGATTCGAACCCACTTTATCAGCAGGCCAGTCCAACATGAGAGTGACCATTTGGCCGCTGAGAGGGTAAGTTTAGTCTTTGATTTCAATACTCTTTACTATATATCTGGCTGCATGCATAATCCAAGAAATTCAAAAGTTTAACAAAACTATTCATCTCTTTGAGCTTTTTTTTTTCTTCATGACTTGCTTTGCATGTGAAAAAGTAGCCTTCATACCCCCATAATATACTATAACTTAGGTTAAATGTTACTTTGATTACTTTAGATTTAATAATTACCAAACAAAAGAAAATATTATGTTTGAAATAAAGTGCATTGAGCAAAAAACAATTGGTAATAAATAAAATGATAGAATATTAGAAAAATGATAGAGCACAAATAAAAGTAAAAACACCAACACATATTTACACACACCTCAATATTTCGATGCTATTATAGAATCTTCCTCAGGAAGAAGTAGTAGCAAAAGAAAGGTATAAAATCACAATGCTTGTGAATTTTTCAATAATTATTACTTGGGTTAAATCATATTGGTTTATGGGTGCACTGTACTGTTACAGGTGGCTTGTGAAAGAGTTTTTAAATAATTTTAAGGTGTGAATTTGTTTGTCAAGTTGGATTAAAAAACCCAAAACGTTTTTTATACACAAATTTAACTCTTTAAATCATTTTAGTTTTAATCATTTAGTTTTCCACTCTTTAAATCATTTATAAGTTAATTTAATTGCAATGTAATTGCTATGTCCCATTGAATTAACAATTATTTATCAAACTAATAAAAAGATTCGCTTAAGTTTCTAAAAATGTGGGTCAATCATTGATTTGCCACGTGTTTGAATTTTAGTAATATTTTAAGGTTAATACATATTTTAAGATTAGAAATAACCTGACTTCTCAGGGTTTAACAAACAAAGGATTATAAAATTTAGCATTATTTTATATGAAAAGATATAAATAAATAATACTTTATTTTTTTCACTTTTTCTTTTAAATTCTCAAGATTATAATTATTAAAAATGAATGTGTCAGTGAGTGCTTTTTGCAAAATAGGATGAACTATAGGCCCTAAAAAAACTAAGAGAATTACACTGGGTTATACTCTTGTACTTTTTTTGAAAATTATTGCATAAATATTAAAAATTCCAGTGACTTTTTTTTTAATTTTTCAAATATTTTCATTGTAATACAAAATTCCCCGAATTTAACAGGTTTTCCCTGTGGGTTACAACCTTTTATTTTCAAAATGACTTCCACTTCATTCTAAATTAATTAGTAATTATAATAATCATTATTATTAATTATCTGTATTATGATTTTTATTTTATAATAGTTTTTTTTAACATTATAGGTTTGTAAAGGTGCTTAGGGTCTATTTTGGTTTAAATCATGTTAACGATTATTTTCCATTTTTTAGCGTATTACAATGCTAACAATTTATTTTGTTTAGAAATGCCTTTTAGTTTAATAAGTTTAATAAAAAAATATGATGATTGGTTAAAATAATATGATTTTTTTTCATTCATTTTAAATAAAGAATTTGACCGGATTTAAGTTTAATAGGATGCTATATTATTTCTTATAAGTTAATTTTATTGAGATTTTTAATTCGATTTGTAATAATTTTGGTTAGTGAATTAATTAATCGTGATTATGATTATTATAACACATATTTAGTTATTACTTTCTTTTTTTGTTATTTAGTACTTTTACTATCCTGACTGACCTTATTCATAAAAGCATCTTTACGAAAGACAACTTTCAATATGTGACCAAGGGCACAATCTGGGTCTGTTCGAGATGGGTGCCGTTCATCGAATGGATCTGGGTCCATCTTTAAATAGTTTTCTGTTTGCGCTTCGATGAGCTCTGCCAGCCTGTAAAATAAAATACAAGTTTGTGATAACATTCCTCAAGATTTAACAATAATACTGAGAGAAAGAGCAGGCTGATTGTTTGAGAATTTGCATGAAAGAAAGATGGAAAAACGATTCCTACAGTAAATTCAGATGAGAATATACTTTTTTGAAAGTTATAAATTTTACTAAAATAATTTTCATATGTTTATATGTCAAGTCATGTTATTTGAAGCTGTCAATTTTGATGGATAGGTTCAATACCTATTAAAAATATGTACTAATGTAAGGTTGCCACTATTTCCTTGCAACAAAATTTCCTTTTGTTCCCAGGTTTTCCAGAAGGAATTTTTATGTTTTCTAGAAAAAGAAGTAGAGAAACAAAATTTAATTTTTCATCAAATTGACTAGAGTGGGGTCATGTAATTGATATTTATAACCTGGTTATTTGACCTTTATGGGTAAATATATGCAATTGTTATCAGGGCTAAGGATTTAGAGTCAGAAGCAATTATGGGTGGAATAAGTCGATAAAAATGTACCAACTCCAAATTTAGCTTCAAAATAAAAACTTACACTATTATAACAATATATGGCATATCATTTTAATTTTATACCTTTTTTTTTATTAATTAGGAGCAATTTTTATCATTTCGATTGACCAATTTATTTAAATATACATTCACAATGTCAAAGATGTTTCCAACTATGTCATTTGTACTGGAGCATTTTCCTGTTGTAAATTTATTATTACTAATTAATATATATTAGCCATTTCTGGAGGAGTCTTGAGTCAGAGTTGGAGTCAGACAGTGGAAAAATATATGAGTTGGAGTTGATGGCTTAGCATACTGAATCCGTAGCCCTGGTTTTTATGTAATACAATGTTTCAATGGGAGGGTAGATACCTATAGTTTTCTTTGACATGCTCTGTATTTTCTCTAATTTTACCAGACATAAAAGTATATGTTTGCTCCATTTATTGCAGTTTTCCAGGTTCTCAACAATCCTAGAGTAATATAGTAATAAAATATATACTGTTGACTGCAAAAATGCAACATGTTTACAATTTCTAAAATTGTTTTCCTGCCAGCATCCTACAATACAAATATTTGATTTGGAGTGGGGCCATTTCGAGACCAAAAGATATAGTATAGAGGTGGCCAAACAAATCGTCCTGGCCGCTTGTTTGGTCCTATCACCTTGGTGATCGATTAAAATATATTGATATACAGAAAATGAAAGAAGGGTTTGCAGCTTTTCCTCACATGAATATTATAAAATCTAAATATCGAAGCTGTCTGAGTGATTAACACTTAAAGTCCTGTCTTTGTGCCATAGTATTTATAATACATTCACAACCTTAGTTTACTTGGATGGCAGCTCAAAAAGTTGATATAAATATACCCTAATATATCCCTTAACAACCGACATCTTTCACTTCGGAAAACTGTAATGAAAATGTATGAATTTGATCCTAACCACAGTAATTTAAACTAATATTATTTATACATTTATTTGAGACCAGGCACAAAGCTTATTTCTCATTTTATTCCACTTAGAAAAATTATTATTCACATCAATTTCACAAAAGCTTCACATAGCTTCAAAATGGCGACCGACAAATTTAAACCATGTGATTGAACGTGAGGGACACAAGTTCTTTACAATGATGCACCCTTGCAGAGGATAAAAACATTTTACAATAAAATAATCATAAAATAACTTATTATATTCATAAAAAAACAAGAATTTTCTCTTTTCCAAGTAAATACGATATCTGTAGTAAAAGGTATTAATGTATGCATTATATCACACATCATAGATAACATTCCAAACCGGAGAAAAAGTACTTTTAATTATGTTTAAAATGTTATTTCGGATTGGGTAAAAAGAAATTATTAAAAGTTACAAAAGAGTGTAAGAAAAACAAAACAGTGATCTTTTACAAGTGTTGGTAACCCAAAATCTACTAAACATATGCATATGATTTTTGAACTGTCATCTAGGTAAAAACCTATCATGAACAGACTCTATAAGCCCTCTTTCGACAAACTTTCCTAAGATTATGCAGTGTATTGCATCCACTTAAATATTACATGTTGTAATGTAGTTTAATAAAAAAAACTCAGTTTCAGTTAGTGAGGATTATAATTTTAGTTTTACTATCAAAACACCAAATTATTTTTTTTACCAATGAAACAAATATCAATTCAGGGTTCTTCAGTAGATCACAAGTTTTTTTTTTATCTTTTCTTCTTCATTAGGTCCAAAAGTTTGGTCTCCTGGTATATAGGCCTACCAAAAGTGTGATCTCTGTCGTAGACTATTAAAGTATTAAGTATAGTCAAAATTTCTTAAGAAGTTAAAGTAAAGAAATTTAAAAACTTATGTAGCTTTTTAGGGGCGAACTAAAACCAAACTGCAGCTGTTTGAATATCAACCAGCTCAAAACCATTAGCTTCAATTTTGTTCAGTAGGTACCCAATTTGACTGAACAAAAAGATAGGTTGATATTTTTTGAATGGCTATTAATTAGGCCAACCTTCTTTCTGAGCAGTAAAATACTTTTTTTAGCATTGTGTCTTAGTAGCCAATCGGGTTATGTGCGTATGAACTAGTTACGCCAATGGGTCAGGGATGAGAAAGGTTGAATTTATGGGAAATGGGCATACATTTGCGTGGAGAGAATGGGAAACCATTAAGGAAAAACCACCCTCAGTACACCCAACAGGGATCATGCCACAATCTCCCTATATTATTGGCAGTCTATTCTAATGAGAGAGTAGCACCCTAGGCCATGAGAAGCGAGTGATTAAAATACCTGATGCCAGGTGACACAATGGTGTGTTCTACCTGAACCTTAATGTAAGCTTTTCTTCTTTCTTGATCTAACTTTTATCAAATTCAACTCAACATTTATGTACGAACCTTGTAAGAATTGCAATAGGATCATAGTTAGGCGTTTGGTAGTCCTCGTCCCAGAGACGCAAGATCGCCGAGACATCAGTCATTTCTGACAACTGGTCCATTTTAATATGAGCTGCAAATTAAAAGAGAAAGGAATTGCCAAACAATACAATTTAATGCAAAGGCTAAGCCTAGCATGCAAAACTAAAATGCTTTCTAAGTTTATTCAATAACATGAAAATGTTTTGTGGTTCCTTGATAACTTTATACATGTTCTGGGTCTTACTACCCATCCAGGATATCCAAATTTAAATAAACAAAAGGGGTGAGGATTAAAGGTGAGGATTAGAGGAAGTGTATCCACATATGTGTGTGGAGAAAGAATAGGAATTATTTAAGTAAAACTACCTCAATAGGCCTGCATACGGTTGGGATTCAAACCTTGACCTAACATCATCAAATAAGATGAGACTAGTGCCTAAGTTCATGTGGGTGACATCTTTGGATGCATTATGGTAATATGTATGGCTAAAAAAACTAGACTATAATGTGATTTGTAATAATGTGTCTATATTTATTTCAACTCTTAAGCCATTGCATCATTTATATTCAGCATATTTAATAAGGGTGTGCCAAGATTCCAATTGTCATATTTGATGCTCAAGGTCTAATCTCCTTCACTTCGACGTCCACAATAACCTTCGTGTCTGTGTTAACATTTAAAAGGAAGAGTAAAATTTTGATAAATCAGTGACCAGATTTGAAATATCTCAATAAATATGACATATTTTAATATTTAATCATTTTTTAAAACAACTACTACACAGTATTTTAATAAAGACTAGTGATTAGATGATATAGTATATGGTGTAGCAAATATAATTCAGATATGTCAGCATAGAATAATCTTAGCTTACACTTTGCTTCCCTTCGTATTTAAAAAGTGACCTTTACACATTTCTAATATTTAATAGGCCTACATACGAACTTCTTAGGGACCTGCTCTGGTGGCATTTTGAGTGCATGTTAAAAGCCAAAACAACTTATTTTAAGAGCATTAAAAATTGTCAAACAGTGTTATTAATCATATTAAACACAGCATAACATCTGATGTAACAATATTAAGACTATTTCGATTCTAGGCTAAAAAATAATAACTCCACTCAAATAGTATCTATCCCTTCTTGATATTGTTCGGTTGCATTTCTCAAAATATTATATTTTATAAATAAATATTAAATAAAATAACCATTTATGCCTATATGTAATTAATAATAATTTAGCTTAAGTTAAACCAACTTTACCTTCAATTTGGTGAAGGGGCACACACATTATTTTGTAAAAAGGGTTGGTGACAAAAAACACTACCAGCGTTATTAATCACATTAACACACAACTTAACCTTTAATTGTATAAAACATTAAATTAAGTTGGGTTTTGAATTTTCTAGCATGAAATACTCGGCTTTGAACTGGATAATAGTTAAGGGTAAAAATAGTATAAAGGCTAAATATGTAAAAAGGAAAAAATAGTAGATTTTTAACCACTTTTTAACTAGGCCTACTCCTTTTACCCTTCTTGATCTGTTAGTTATTTTTAACCTTTTTACCCTTTTAACACTTTTTGCTATTTTGAACTTTTTACCCCATTGATTCTTTCTGCTCTTCTTAACCATTTTGTCATGTTTCACCCTTATTGTTCCTTTTACATCTTTTATCCTTTTGACACCTTACACTTTTTACCCTTGATACTCTTTTATTAAAGATTTTTTAATTATACCTTTTTCCATGAAGTACCCGGCTTTACCGGAAGAAAGATTTTAGGGTGAAAAGGTTACAATAAAAAAAAGTACAAATTAAATCAAATTCAAATTTAAAGAAAAGTATTGAGGAAAAATGGATTAAAAGGATAAAAAGGGTAATACAGGAAAAGGGTAAAAGTGATAAAATGAGCATAAAGTAAATATAGTAAAAATAAAAAAGGTATAACAGTTAAGAGAGTAAAAACCTCACAGAAAGGTAGTGTTCCATAGTATGTGTATCGTTTTCAAGCGCTTCTATTTTACAGGATTAATTTTAAAATTAGATATGTTTAGACGTCATTTGGCTCTCCAGGAATGTCTACATGTCAAACTTATATTTTATATCACACCAAATAATGTTTTTAATACTAGTTTTAGGAATTTTGAGGAGACCTCCCAAAGTTCGCTAAAATGACAACACGAAAAAGCCCACAAGGGTATTTTCGGGTAGCCCAATATGAATAAATCTACTTACACTAAGTGGGTGTTTTACAAATTTTCTATTATTTCAGCATGTTGTAAAATTACAGGATCATATAGGCAGCCAAAGTGTATGAGGGGAACCCACAAGAAACCGGATTGAAAGTGTGTGGCCGTTCCTAGACATAGTAGAAAGTTCCCCCGCTAAATGGGTCTACTAGAGACCTTTCCAAATCAGTTGCCCAAGTGGTGTCCGCATAGAAGGTTATGTTTGATTGTAGAGTTGTTTTTCTCAACTGTTCTCGTTTGCTGCCTGCAACATCGTTATGGCAGATTTAAAGGAACAAAAAGTGTGTTTTAAATTTTGCTACCGGCTTGAAAAATCAGCAACGGAAGCTTACCAAATACTTCAATAGCTTTTAAGAAGGATTCTATGAGCCGCACACAAGTTTTCTAGTGGTTTGGGCACTTTAAACATGGTGAGATGAGTGTTGAAGATCATGATCATTCTGGGCACCCTTCATCATCCCGAAATGACAAAAACATTGAAAAAATTCGCCAAAAACTCTACGAAGATCGTTGTTTCAAAATCGATGAAATTTCAGAAAAGACAGGAGTGAGTTGGAGCTTATACCAGTGGATTTTGACTGAGGATTTGCAAATGAGATGTGTTGCCGCTAAGTTTATTCCTCACCTGCACACACAGGATCAAAAAACCATTTGTCTGAATTTGAGCCAGGACTTAATCAGAATGAAAGTGACCCAAACTTTTTGACCAAGGTCATTACAGGTGATAAGAGTTGGTGTTACGGATATGACCCCGAAACCAAGCAAGGGTCTAGCCAGTGGAAGACCTCAAACTCCCCTCGACCAAAAAGAGCAAGACAAGTGAGGTTGAATGTTAAGACAATGTTCTTTTTTTTTTTCGATGTTCGTGGAATTGTGCACCAGTAATTTGTTCCCCCTGGTCAGACTGTTAATCAGCACTTTTATTTGGAAGTTTTAAGACATTTGATGGCGGATGTGCGAAGGAAACGCCCAGAGCTCTGGCGATCAGGTAACTGGTTCCTTCACCATGACAATGTCCTCGCACATAGTCTTGTCTGTGAACCACTATTTGGGCTCTCAGGTGTGGGCTATCGTATTCTGTATTCAGTATTCACCAGACCTAGCCCCATGCAGCTTTTTTTTGTTCCCAAGAATGAAAAAATCTAAAAGGGAAGTGTTTTGATGATGTGAAAACAGCTATGCAGAGGGCACTGGTCAATAACAAAGTTTAAGAGTTCTAGAGGTGCTTCAAACAGTGGGAAAAAATACTGGACAAGTGCATCGCATCTAATGGAGAGTACTTTGAAGGAGACTGAAAGAATTTTGTAAAAAACTTAATAAATTGTATTTTTAAAGCAAAAGTCCGGTTTCTTTTGAGTCCCCTTTCGTATAATTCCCCCTTCTATTCAGGTATCTGGAGCTGATTGGTTAAGCAGTATGTATGCAGGAGATTACCTTCTCTAGCCATAAAGCTGATTGGTCCAACAGTATATAGGCAGCTACCTAAAAACAGTTTTCCATCTGTTCATTCTGTGTACACCAAGGAAATAGCACAGTATAAATAGGAAGTGTGTTCTTATCTCATATCTTGTGCGGTGAGGTCGTAACTGAGAAATTTTATAGTAAATGATAATTAGATAACAAGGAGAACATTCTGAAGTGGATGAAAATTTACATACAGCAAAAATTCAAAATAGGACTAGTGTTTTTTGACTATTATGTATTAGGCTAGAAAATCTAAGAAAATCTTTTTTGTAGTTCTATAAAAACTTATATAAATATAAAAGTTTGTTTTAATATTATTTAATAATGAGCTTATTTTGACATTATTATCTTGTTTTAATAATTACATGAAAGAAGTATAATTGCAGTTGGTATTATATATTTTTAACACTATGTCTTAGTAGATGTTTGGGTTACACGCTTATGTACTAATTACATTATTGGTTTTAGGGATTAGAGAGGTAATATCTATAGTAAGTGTACCCACATTTTTGTGAAGGGGAAATGGAAAACCATTTTGGAAAAATTGTCCAGACAAGCTCGTAGATTAGATGTTGTCCTACATTTTAGTCTTAATACTTTTATTATTTTCTTTGTTTCATGTTTTGTACCACCACTACCAACCTAAAAAAATTGTCAATAAATAATTTGTATTAAAACCCTTTAAATTTAATTATTATATACAAATTTTATGTAATGTAAGTTTTCAGCAGTTTTTGATTAACTCATTGTACGGCTCTGAAAAAGCATATTTTTGAAAATGTTTAAGCTTCAAGCAATTTTTTATCCACACATACTACTCATACAAAAGTGTAGGAGGAAAAAATGATTGGCTTGTTACTTTAAATCCTTCATTGTGTTTTTTAAGTCCAAAATTCTGAAAAAAAAGTTTTTAAATGAAAATTTAACCCCAAAAAACTAAGCTTAGCCATAACTTTAATCTTATTCCGGCTAAACCAAAATAAAGTTCATTATTTAAGCTTTTAAATGAGCCGTAGCTGACATTTCTGCTAATTCAAATAAACTTTCTGCAGATTTTAGAAAAAAGCACCGAAATTGCATTTTTTGCCGGTCCATGCTCTAAACAATAGCCTATATCTAAGGGAGTAATTGTTTCGAGTCAAGAAGATTGTTGCATATCGCATACCAAATGCTATCAAAATCAAAAATCTTATGGCAAAGCCCATTTGTTGATTTAACATGGAATGACCCTTTTATATAAGTTTTATATAGTTTTAAATCTTATTGACGATTAAGTTTAACCATTAATTATTATAAAGTAAAATATGTCTGTAAACGCTGAGAAATATGGCCAAATGATATATAGTTAAGTAGGTGGATGAGTGGAGCTATTATTTTCTAAATCAGTAGGCCTACAAAAATAGTCTTATTATTTATTCATCAGATGTTTTAATGTGTCTAATGGAGGACTGAAGGACCTACACACAATATCACACATTTTTGGTACTCTTTCCCCCAAACCAAATATTCCTTTTTTATCATCCCTATACTTTACTTAGTGAAAATAAAATGGTGTATCATTTAAAAAGAGAGGATAAAACTCACCATCCTCTTTTAAGATGACCAGTAAGACATCTGCCTCAGTAACTCACAACAAATTGGCACACTTCAAACTATATTCCTAGGAATATTATTTTAAGAAATATGCAATTAATTGTCAACAACCACTTTTCATCTTTTTCCTTGGCAAATTCAACTCTTGCAAATCAAGCACCATTTTACCTCTTTGTCCTGTTTAAAAAAATCTATCATTTCTAATGATTTACCACTAAGTAAACACACATAACTTTCCATTCCAATTGAGCCGATTCAAACAGCCACCCCCAAATATAAAAGGTAAATAACATAAACAATGTAAAAAAAAGCTAAATGATATTTAAAATAGGCTTAGTGATCAGGGTACAAGCCTAACTTTCAAACCTTCGCTCATTTATATAGGCCTAATTATTATATGGTTCTTATTCAACCAAGATTAGGCCTAACCTAACATTTCATGTGTTAATATAATGTATTTAAAATGTCCATAATATTTTATCAAATAAACAATTTAATTTCAAAACATAACATCATCCACCGGAAACAATCAGAAGACAATATAATACAGTAATGAAAGATGTGAGTAAAAACAAAGTTAGTCAATAGGCCTGTGTTTCTATGTTTCACTTGGGATCGAAGTGTGTTAAGCCTAATGTTTTGATTGTATAAGCCCTAATGTTTATTCTAAATTATCGAACATGATAAGTCTTATTATCATAGATATGCCGTCTACTTGTGTATTTAGTAATAACAATGAAATATATAATGATACCTAACAAAGAAAAAAGTGTCATATTAGCGATAGGTACTGTCAACTTAACGTCATATTATTAATAACACTTTAGTAGTATTTTTTTGTTTTTATTTCAAAAATAATGTTTGAACTCATGATGTTCCCTGCCAGATGGTAGATTAGTTCATTGTAACATCCTGTCAAATGCAATGTTAGATCTTTGACTAGCATAAAGCACCTGACTAATGAAATAAAATAAATCACTTTATCATCAGGCCATTTAAATCAGATTTTAAAAAATATTTTCACATCTAACTAAAACATTTTTTATTACTAACTGTGTGTGCCATACCTTTTGGTTGAGCAGCATGTGCTACACACACATAACCTAGCACTCATTCAAACCCATATCCATCAAAACACTATTAATAACACAATATATATAGGCCTACATGAAAATGTATTTAATTACTGATTCATACAATTATTACTTGCAATTCCAAATCTAAATATTAAATACTTACAGCCTATTTAAAGAAACGTTAAGAAGCGGTGTATTTGTATGGGGCCCATCTGCAAAAAAAAAATATACCCTTTTAATTATTTCTACAAAAAATATGAACTAATCTATTCAAGTGAATGATGAATACAAATACAAAAAAGTAAATATTTTCACCTGGTAAGAACAATAAATTTAAAAATTCCTCGCAATAATGTATTGGCTTTATTTGTTTTCAAAAGAGCTTAAAATATTCTGTATAGCCATTTTGATATTCTGACGACATGGACATCTTTATTCATAGTTTCACTAATTTAATATTAAATTTCCCCCTAAAAAATGATGTTATCAAGAAAAGAAAAACCAATCTGGAGAAAGTTTAATCTGAGTCATATTCATAAATAAAAAATATTTGTAACAATTATTTTGCTTATACATTTCATTACTTTCTTAATTATTATAATAATTTCAAGATTTAAGACATCTCCTTAGTTCCATTGACCAGACATTGAAGCTAAAATGCGCTAGTATCGTCGATTAGCAAGCGCGCAATTCTAAATATAATAGAGAGGTTTGAACAAATTGAATCTTCAATTATGGTTTTAAAGATGATATGGAGATCAGATAAAATAATAAATATATTTTTATGATATATTAAATACAATGAGTTTTTGATCATTATTTTAAAAGCATTGAAATTTGATTGGTACTGTTTTGCTAAATATATAATTGCTCTCATTTTAAACATAACTAGTAACCTTGAGGTGACTTTATACACATTGTATAATATTTAAATTGTAGAAGTATTATTATAAATAAAATCTATTTAAATCTGAGATTACTAAGGTGATAATACTATCAACTAGCTTACAACGTCCAAGGAAAATCGTGTTTGAATCCTATTAGTTGAAATGTGTATTAATTTGTCTGTATTTATTAAGAACGCCAATGTGAAGAGGAATATGTATATTTTTAACCAAGCTTGCAACTGAGTGAAGCATTGTAATTTTAACACAATTGTAAAAAAGAAATATATGAATGAAAAATTCCTTAGAATCCAAATAAATCTATAAACCAAAAGTGAAAAGGAACGATAATTACCAACATTGTTTTTTTTTATCAAATTCACACTTAAATTATTCCTATTATTTATTTTAATGAATTATCACAAATGACACGAGAATTTAAATGAAAATAATAATGTAATCCCTATTTATCTCAGCTACTCTTGGGTGTCTAATAGTATTTGTATATAATAATCATAAACCGTTGTATTTATACAGTATATATTCAAAACAACGACATGTAGTGATCACAGCGATAGCTCATATTGCAGCAAGCCATGTAATATAATACTTTTTTTCATGTCATCATTCTCTCAACTGGTTTGATGCACTTCTCTAATTCTTTCTATCCTGTGTCATTCTCTTCATCTCTACATAGGTATTTAATACCGTATGGCTCACATCCTCTTTTATTAGCTGCTTCATAAACTCAAATCTTTGTCTTCTTCTGCAATTTTTCCCTTCTACGTCTATAACTTTAATTAACACACTAACCTATCTTGAATACCTCAAAATGTGTCCCACATTCCTATCTATCCTTTTTTTTTAAGACGTTTCGATAGACTTCTTTCCCTCCCTATTATTTATAGAATCTGATCATTTCACACTTTAACAGTTCACCTAATTTTTAATATCTTTTTGTTGCACCACATTTCAAATGTTTATATTGTACTTATTTCTGGTTTTCCCAGTTTAAGGTCAATATTAAAACTAGTGGTCTTCTGTTCTTATAGAAGGCTCTTTTCGCTTGTGCTATTTTGATTTCTATATCCTCTTTATAGTACAACCAACGTGTATTCTGTACGTTATCAATTAAAATTTGAAGTCCGTCAATTGTGAATAGAATTCTGACTATTCCTTAGGGCTGCTTGTTCGAGAAAAAATGGCATGAAGACCATTCCGAGTGGATGCAATTCTGAGCTTTGTCTATGAAATGTCAATGTATAGAAATCTTTATCTTTTGCTTTTTCTGCTTGTCTGAGAAATGTAAAATTAATAGATACGATTTCAATTTTTGTGAATACAGTTTAAGTGGATACAATTCCGATATTTCATTAAGGCTGCGTGTTTAAGAAATATTTGGATCGATATTGTCCTCTACACTCCTCTCTCTTCTCTTTAACTCAAATCCAAGTAATTTTTTCATTCGTTTTTCTTTTAACTCGATATTGAAATCCATAAAAGTACAACACACTGCTTGCTTATGATTGTCTTGGTTAACTCATTCATCACAAAATAAAATATATTATACAGATACGGCCAGACACCTTACTTGCATCAATACCTCCCCTCGCGAAGTATCACCTAAGGTGGCTCCGTGGGAGAGTAGCAGGAGCGAGGAGAAGAGGGTCAGGTTTTTTAGTTGGTAGGGGTTTGGTCAAGCCTAAGCACTCTACAAATCTTGGCGGCTTGTGGGCACTCTAACATTCAAACCGAGACCGACACACTGTGCGGAAAAGCATTTTTCCCCCCTCAAAAAAAACCTTACTTGCATCAACGCTGATCTGAAACCTTTGATTGTTCCAATTGTTGTTGGGACGTCATCTACCTCTATGCTTGTATCATGTATCAATCTTCACAACAGCACATCCTCTTGCTCTGATTGGCGGGTGTTCCAGTAGTTACCTACAATGACGCATTGCGTGTTCATAGCTGATGCGAAAAGCCGTATACTTATATCATGAGATAGCCCTCCCGCTCTTGCTCTGATTAGGGCTGTGCAAGAGTGGTAATATTTTATTTTATTTTATTATTTTTATAGTTGTGAGCCTTTTTAATAGAATAAAAACATTAAAATAAGTAATAATAGAGCAAAATTGTTATGTATTTTTTGTTTAAATAGCTATAATGCTTAATTTAACTTAATAATACTTGTTCGTATCCAAGTATTAAGTAATACGAGCAAAAGCCTTAATTTTTTTATGGAGGTACGGAAAGTATAGCTTTATATGGTAAACATATTTTAGGCACGGTCTGTACCGTATTTTCGAACATATTAATTTTTATTTAATAAATATCGTGTCGCAGCCTTCGCAACAGCAACGTCCCTTGATGGATGTCCCACGCCTGGTATCGTGACGTCAGACTTCTCATGTGCTCGGTGCATGCGCGGTGTTGAGGCTCACACAATTATCCATTCTCGTGCGCGAGCGTGGATCCCCTTGCTAGATCTCCGACGTGAAGTTGTTGAATCTCCCCCCAAACCCACACAACCACCCGTACCCTGCCAAAATAATACAACATTCTCCACCACGTATGAAAATCTTACGATTGGTGATACCTCCACGGCTCTCATTATCCCCTGTGTGTTTGCGGGAACTAGTTTTAAAATCTTGTTTATACTCGAAACATGTAAAATCAATTAAGATCGTTCTAGAATAACTACATTAGACTGAGTAAGTATAAAGTAAACTCGGACAAAATCACTATCTTCTGCATAATCTGTCAGCTTGCTTCCCTCTCTATATATTATGTATATGTATCTGTATCTTTACCGACGGACAGTTAGGGAAAAAAATGTAATTGCAGCTTGTAAATTGAAAGCTCGAAAACACTGACAGGATTTTGGAGAAAGAAAATAATCTACAAATTTATCACTTGATATGTAAGGGCTCACTAAGAGCGCTGGTCAGCTAGAAAGAACATGTTCTCTAATAGGCCCATTGATGTGTACTCTGCGAAAGTATTTTTTCTTAACTCCACTGAAGATGCACAAAAAGGAGTCACTATATAAATAATGAGAATAAAATAATTCGGGCCATTAGCTAGCTGCTATATAAGGTTAATACGGGGAAGAATACAACTTTTTTACTTTAAAAAAAATCTATCAAGATTTGCTAAAAAATAAAGCTAGGTTAACGATAATAATCAATTTGGCTTATAGAATAAACCGATTTAGGTTATGAAAATAATAATGGCACAGCACAACCAAGTTTAAGAAGGCCAATTTTCTCTCTAGGCGCCGCACAGTGGGGTATATACTCTATTTAGCCGGCCAAAATTCAGTTTGGTGAAACACAGCTCAGACGGGGAAAAAACCTATCTGAGTGGGTTGAACAGTTTGTCAACAACAAACGAGACTTTTACTCTTCTCCACACTACTTGCCGTCACCAACCGAACCAGTCAGTCGAAATTTAATCGAAGTTGATTAAAGTGCGTGTCTGTTTTCGTTCTGCGTAATTACGTACTGTCGAAGGTGAACATTCTTTGTTCAAACAAGTGAAATAGGTGTTTCACAATGGATTTTACTAAAGTAGGTAAATAAGTTTATTTGGTTTATTTTAATAACAATAATAATTACAGTAATTTTTCATGCGTTATAGGTTCAAAGAAGAAAAACATTTTGTTTTCTTAATCAATTGTACATAAAATCAATAGTTCTAGTTGTACTTCCGGACCCGTCCTGAGATTTATTTTTATGTCAATACAAAGATGAAGATAAGCTGTTAAACTTTAAGAATAAAAAAAAACAAAGTTTTCAAATCCGTGTGAAAGTATTTGAATTAATCCGGACAAATTTTATAGCCATATATGTTATTTTTATTGAGTTGGAGATTATTTTTAATATATCTTATTTATTTCCTTTTAGGACCCTAAGGAGTAAAAATAATAACTAAAAAGGAGTTATTTCACATCATACGACAGAAAAATGAACACAATATGAATGAAAAGTTATAATTCGCTAATAATTTTCTATTGAACGCTGAGGCTTATTCAGAAGAAAATAAAAAAACAAAGTAAGCATACATTTTCTCATTAGAAATCAGAAATTAAATTAAAAAATTAGATGGGCGGCAGCACACAAGAAAGAAAATATTTTTGTAAAAATGAATCATGATTGGCTTCAAGGTATATTTGAGTTAACAAAGGCAACGACAATACGACCTGGGCGTCCATCGAAGACGTTCGACGAGTCAAGTGTCGAGCGCAGTAAGAGACGTAAGACAGAGGAGTTACGTAATACTACAGGCTCAGACGAATTAATTTTTGCAGCTCAGATCCAGGTACGAACTAAAGGAAAACGACATGCTTCGAAAATATTGAAGGAAATTACTAGCTCACCGACACGAGCAAATAAATATTACAAGGCATACAATCCTTGAAAAAAGACCAACTAACACAATTGCCCCTTATATGTTTGTTGAAGCTGGACTATCCAGAAATCCATATTAGTTCATCAGACATACCACTAAACAGCTGTACTCTTGCTACTCCATTTTACAAAGATAAAAAAGAGAATGCTACCCAGATAAACAATCACATAGTGTGACAGATACATGTGCATAAATAAATTTACAAGAATTAATAAACCATATTGTTGAAACTATAATTGAGGTTTGAAACGCACTATTCTTATGTAACACAAAAAACACTGTAATTGTACAACATGACTGTTACATGACGCCAACAAGAAGGTTCGTTTTAAAGAATGCATTGTTGCGCGCTCACACTGTTGGTTAAGAGGTTAGGCTTAAACAAGCATGATATTTTAAATATGTTTCGACACTCCCACTAAATGAATGTTTACTTAAAGTCATATAAATGGTTATAAATACAGTTTATTTAAGTATGGTTAGCTTCAAAAACAAAACTAATGATAAGCAACTTTATATAAATGTCAATGAGAAGTATTTATTAGTACTCTAGTCTAGTCATTTCAATTGCAGCACGGAGTGTCAGAAAACGATCACGTGGAAGATGTTTGGTTAGTATATACTCTAACTGGCCTTCAGAGGGTACATGTTTGATGTCGATTTCACCGTTATCATACTTCTCACGTATGAAGTGGTAACGTATGTCTATGTTTTTAGCTCTCTTGTGGAACTCTGGGTTTCGCACAAGACGCATTGCACTATGATTATCAACTGATAGAACTGTGGGCTCTCCCAATGTTTTCTCAATGTCAGGCAGAAGATGTCTAAACTAGATGACTTCTTTGGTCACAGTTGATGCAGCAATGTATTCAGATTCGGTAGTGGAAGGGGAGACTGTTTGTTGACGTTGACTAGCCGGCCGTTACTCAATTGAAATAGGTATCCAATTGTGGAGCGTTGGGTGTCCAAATCGTTAGCGAAGTCAGAGTCAGAGAATATAATTAATGTGGGTAGATTCTCATTCCTTGTAAATTCAATACCAATGACTTGGTCCATGGTTTTCCAAATATCTACTCACGTTTTCAACTGCGTGTATAATGTCTGGCCGACTAACTATTGCAGCAAACATTAAGCTGCCAACAGCTTCTCAGTCTCAATAGGGTACTTTTATTTCTTCTTTTTCCCCTTTGAACTCAAATGGGTGTGTGAATCAGAAGCTACACTGATTGGCTTAGAGTCTTCAAGATTGAGTCTCTTGATTAATTGTTTGATATAGTTCACATTGCCTTGATTTATATATTGAAATGTTTTCGTCTCCAGTAAGTTTTACTTTGAAGACCAATTTTAAACCTATAGCATAGGGTTGTTCTTTTCCAACGCATCCAGTGCTTCTTTGATTGCATCAGTCCACTGTCCTGCATCGGAACTCTTAATGGCCTCCTCATAGGTCTGAGGTACATCTATTTCCACTAGGTTAGCTTCATGGCGTTTGAGAGGCCTGATGATATATCTTGGTCGCAGTTCATAATTTACTTCAATGTGGCCAGGTTCTTCATCGTTCTGTTCGGGATGTTGAGTGCCTACATCCTCCCTGAATTCTTTGATTGGAATGATGTTTTTCTTTATCAATACGGTGTTCCTTTGAGGAATCAAACTACTTGAATTTTCATTGAAAATCACATATTTTGAAACTGTAATTTTCCGTGTGTTTTGACGCAGCAAACGATAGTTGTTTGAGTTCCCATCATATCCTACAAGGATGAGTTTCTTGCTCTTTGGCGCCAGTTTGTTTCGCAGTTCCTTTGGTACATGCATGTATGCCTCACTGCCAAAGGTTCTTAACTATGACATCAGAGGAATTTTTCCACTCCACTTTTCATAGGGTGTTGAGTTTGGTTCTTTAGAGGTTGGAATCCTGTTTAAACTATAAAAAGTTGTGATTACTGCCTTTTCCCACAAAAATGTTGGTATTTCCTTTGCATAAAACATTGAATGTGCACTTTCCATAATGGTTATCATGTCACGTTTGGCTCTACCATCTTTCTCGGGAGTATATCGTGCCGTTGTTTCAAGCTCAATTACATGTTTTGACATTTAATCTTTCATTCCCTGATTATGGTATTCCGTCCCATTGTCAGTATGTAGGGTCTTAATAGAGTATTCACATTTATTCTTGAACATCTTTGCAAAATCTTTGAAACATACAACGACATCTGCTTTGTGCTTGATGAAAAATACAACACGATTGCCCGAATAGTTATCCTTAAATAATACAAACTATTTATCACCCTGAGCTGACGGTGTTGACATTGGTCCACACACGTCACTGTAATTGAGTTCGCCTGGTTTGACCTTGGCATACTTTGAGGGTGAAAACTGTAGCCTGTGCTGTTTACCATACTGACACAATTAACAGAATAAATCGTCAATGTTATTAATATTTACACCTTCAACCAAACCTTTAGTGACCATTTCACCCAGAGTTCTCTTATTTATATGTGCGAGTCCCTCGTTCCACAATTTTAGACTACCACTCGCAGTGAAATTTAGGCCTACTTCTTGATGTGGGATCACTGTACGGAATAATATTCGATACAGATTGTTGGTTTCACGGACCGCAATAGCTTACCACTTTCGTAAACTTCCGCATATCTATATTTCTTAAGGATCTTCAATTCTTTTCCAGTTATTACACCTTCAGAGAAAATACTTTTTCTTAGTTGAGAAACTTACAACACATTTGTGATGATTGAGTCACATCAATTACCTTTGATCAATGTTTTTATTTTGATGTTTCCTCTTCCCTTCACAGAAAGACCTTTGTTGTTTACAAGCATAACACTCGTATCGTACACAGTCTCTTCAAACTTAGAAAAGTTATCATGACGATTAGTCATGTGTGCAGAAGCGCCACTGTCCATTGTCCAGTTATCTTCGGTGGTGACTACTGACATTAGCATAACATCCTGCTTCTCTGCACTGAATGCTGAGAAATGACCCTGTTGGAAACGGTCCCTATGAGTGTTTTGCTGTGTGTTTTTTCGGGATTTCTTAGGTGCACGTCAGTCACTTGCGAATTATCCTTTTATTGGCAATTATATCACGTTACTCTTGGTTTTACTGATCTATTCCTTGGTTTTTGGTCCAGAAAATTACAAAACATAAGTTTAGGCTACAGTTATATTAAAATATATGAAATAATACAAACAAACTGGCATGGGGTGCAAGTAAAAATATTTGTCTTGATACACGTGAAATATGTTCAGTTTTTTTAACTAGTCACATTTCAACTACTTGTAGTTATTTTTGTTAAATCATTGTTAACGAACATTTAACTTTGAATAATTAGTTAAATCGATCTCAAACAACAGCTGTCTAAGATGTCATTTAGAACCGCCAGTCACATTAGGCTTATGTAACTTAATTTCTTTAACATATTCACGCATGTCATACAAGGTTTCACTATCATACAAAAATGTCCTGCTTTCAAAATGTTGCTTCTGAATCTGAACATTGTACTCTTTGCATTCTCTATATAATACTTAGCACCACGTCTTACTACCCATTCGGGTTATCCGCTTAAATACTAATTACAATAATGGGTTAGGAGTTGAGAAGGTTGAATATAGAAAAAGTGAACCCACGAACCCGTGAAAACTATTTAGGAGAAACCCCTCCAAGTTCACCCGAGTGAGATTCTAACCTCGATCTCCCCGTCATCGGCAGACTGGCTCAACACGAAACTAGCGCGTTAGCTAAATTAGCCACTGGGGTGAGTTTTTGTATATAAAAATATTCTAAAATATAATAATACACTCGTGAGTAGAAAGTTTAAAACAAAAATTTTAGGCTAGCCCTATTGAGGAAAACTAGATGAATCTGTTTCAATAAAGCATACCGTTCTGTATTAGGCCTACACAAATAAACTCAAATAGGCCCTAATTTTTTTTTAATTTAGTAGGCCTTACAACAAGAATGTTGTGAAACATAAGTAAGAATTGTACCTTGGGACATACAGTTTGAGTTCCAAGGTACACGACTAAGCTATGTTCCAAGGTACATAAAGAAGGTGGCATTTTGAGAACAATATTTTCCTGTCATTAATAGGCTAATACAAATTGAAATATAATTAAAATCATCATACATAAAATGCCTCAATACATTTCATAGTTTATATTAAAAAATATTTTCCTTTGCCTGTTGTAGAATAAACAGATTATATCACAAATGAATTAAAATATTTTCAATACCTACAAAAATATGATTCAACTGAACTTTCATTGAGTCAAAATTGAGGAACTTCAAACAGATTGTCTGCTATCCGGGATGGGGAACAAACTAACATAGATACATTCAATATATTACTACTAGCTTTTCAGAAAACATAAATGCTCCAAGGTACACACGTTCCAAGGTACAACACTCTCCCCTACTCTTTTTAACCTCAATCCTAATAATATATTTTAAGATTTAGAGCATGAGCTCGATGGAGAATGAGAATAGGCTTAATGTGAGGGCATGGTCTGGATAGAGAATATAAGAGGGAATATAGAATGAAACTATACTTAGTGTAAGAGAGTATGACATGGCCAGAGGAGTGTAGAGAAAACGCGCACGAGCCTCGACACCACGCATGCGCCTTGCACATGAAGCGTCAAATCAGCGGCATGCTTGCACATCTTTGCTCTCCCGGCACTGTACGCTGAGACTTTAGACACAATTTAATGTACTAGCATTGTTTGCCGGATGTAAGTGTATAGGGGTTTAGTATTATTTTTGGTTCAACTAAACTAAATGCGCAATTAGGGCGTTGAGTTTCCGAACATTCTGCATAAAAGAATGGACACATCCATACACACATAAACACTGACACACTGTAACAACTTATGTTGTAACAACACTCACCGACTGGGACAGCCAACTGGGACAGCTAACTGGGACAGCCAACTGGGTCAACACGC
>CABFVX010000166.1:331277-407487 GCA_902151425.1 Timema shepardi | reverse complement strand
AATAACAAAAACAAAGCATTTATTTTCAAATATTTCCAATATTCGTATTAATATTTGCGTTTAAAAATTTGATATTTCTAATATCAATAAGTTTATATTAATTATTCCAATATCAATAAGTGTATATTAATAATTACTGCGCATCATATGTTTTGACTAATAAATAAACCATATAAAAATGTATATAATTGTTGCTCGGAGTGCCGATGGATGTGAAAACCAGACTAATGTTAATAATTTTACAAACTATGAAATTTTAATTTTTGATACTACAATTAATTTGAACATTAAAAAAAAAGACTTATTTCATAGTTTTCACTTTTGTCGGCAGTTCCCATTACTGCCTATTTTTTTAAATTAAAAATGTATTATTAATAATCGTGTTCCTTTATTAGTACTCTTTTTTTTACTATAGTAAAATAGTTCTATAAATTAGCAATATTACTATTTTTTATTATCAACATAATAGTTATTATTAAATATTACAATTTTCATTTTTCATTTTTTTTTAATGTATTAGACTTATAATTGAAGGAGCTTTATGAGAATAAATCGCACCCCCTAACCCCCTCCTCCACAACCTCATACACCTACATCTGAATCAGCTCTTGCCTTCATTATATTCTCATTCAAAAGCCTACATGTCAGAAGGACAAATATCTGCCAAGTTGAACTGGGGGTAAACGCTTTTATTTGTAAACAAGTGGTGTGGTCTCACTCCTGGGTGATTCCAGGAAACTTAGGTTGGAAAATGACATGGCAATAAGAGGAGGGGGGATAAGAAAGGTTTGGCGTTGAGGAGTGGGGGAAGCCAAGCTAGCTGCATGGTAAGAGGGGAGAGTGTTTCTTCCCCTTCATCTAAAACTGAGAGCTCCAAGGCAGACCCTTCCATCCCACCTTAACACCCATACCTCGAGTTGGGCCTGTTATGATGAACGCTCCAATAGAAAACTGTAAACTCATGTTGGCACAATCATGGGAGATATAAACAAATATCACAATGGTAATTATATGTTTAGTTCATTTAGTTAATAATGTTGTCGCAGCCTCGATAGTCAGTGAACTCACGATCAGTGGGGATGGTCAGTATAATGGTCCGGGCTCCTTAAGGGTGTTTATTCTGATATGGTAAGAGCAGACTGAAAGGTGCTTATCATCAGATGGAGAGGGCAGCCTGAAAGACGCTTGTCATCAAATGGAGGCGGCAGCCTGAAAGACGCTTGTCATCAGAAGGAGGCGGCAGCCTGAAGGGCGGTTGTTATCAGTTGGAGGGGGCAGCCTGAAAGGTGCTTATCATCAGATGGAGGGGGCAGCCTGAAAGACGCTTGTAATCAGATGGAGGGGGCAGCCTGAAAGGTGCTTATCATCAGATGGAGGGGGCAGCCTGAAAGACGCTTGTCATCAGATGGAGGCGGCTGTCATCAAATGGAGGTGGCAGCCTGAAGTGCGGTTGTCATCAGTTGGAGGAGGCAGCCTGAAGTGCGGTTGTCATCAGATGGAGGGGGCAGCCTGAAGTGCGCTTGTCATCAGATGGAGGGGGCAGCCTGAAGGCGCTTGTCATCAGGTGGAGGTGGCAGCCTGAAGGCGCTTGTGATCAGATGGAGGGGGCCACCTGAAAGGCGGTTGTCATCAGATGGAGGGGGCACCCTGAAGGCGCTTGTCATCAGGTGGAGGGGGGAGCCTGAAGGTCGCTTACCTTTATTAACACTTAGTATAAACATTTAAATAAGACAAGTATGCTTTCTAGTAATGATAGTAGTAATGATGTTGATTAAGATTCGTAATCTAAAAATGAGTTGGAAGATTGGGTTCAGCAAAATTACTCTTATGTGCCTCAACGTTATGATAAGCATGATGGCCTAATATCGCTTCATTCTCACAGCTTAGATCTAAGTACAATAAGTTAGGTAAGGGTGTGCGAAGTCTACTTTTTCAATTCGAATCAAATAATGGAATATAGCCGAATCGAAGTTAAAATATTATTTTAATTATTTTATACTTTTAAAAATATCATATTGTTGTTCTTATATTACACTATGCACTAAAATTACCTGGAAAATGTTGTGTTGTACAATTGTTTTTAATATTTAGTGTTAATCTGACAAATCAAGTTAATATCATAACATCCAATTTAATTATTTCAGATTTTTTCCCATATCAATATTAATTTATAATGTTTGTTTGTTAGGATTATTTATTCTTATTTAAACACACACACATATATATATATAACATGAATAAAACACGTAGAAACATATAGGACACAGAGTTGACACCAGCCCCGAGGGGCTCTCGACAACACACACGACATAGAAACATATAACATAATTTATAACGTATGAAACAGTTCAGAATGGCTAGATTTGATAATAGAGTGAGTCTTTTAGCTATTAGTATTTTTACTGAGGAAGCTTCAAAGCCGCAATTTGTTTCGAAGCGAAGCAAAAGTTGGTGTTTGTTTCGAAGCTTCGCACGCCCCTTAAGTTAGGATTTACGCAGAGAGAGAATGATTTACACATTTCTTCATGTCCTTGGAGTGGACATTTGGTTCCGACTTGTCAGCATGTGGGGGTTGTTTTGGGTCCTCAGGTTGGTAAAAATACATCCCTCTGTATCAGTGCTATCTATCAGGTTTACCAGGCACTAGTCTCACCGTCCTGGCTGGTCTCGGTGGCTCACAAGAAAGTGAGTGTAGAGGGAGGATACACCGAGTATGGTGGGATGTAACAATGGAAAGATAAATTATTATACAGTAACACACAAACAAACTCCATGGCATCATCCCACAATCGAGCCATACCAAACGAGCTGTCATCATCTGTTTGTAAAGATAATTCTAAGTTCTGCGGATATAGGTTGTCATGTTGTCAGCACAATGAAACATTAGCAGCCATTAATATTTGTAAAAACTGTTGGTGTACCAGTATGAAGTGTTTTGTCGATTTAAAAAGGGAATAAATATTTTATAATGATCATGGGTTCAAACCCAACCAGGGTCAACGGATTTGTCTTAAGCAATAAAAATACATTGCACAAATTCTTTCAGAGCGGAAGCTAATCCGTTGGTCCTATATCGAATGTGGCATGTAAAAGAACCCTTAGAGGTTTGTGAAAATAATTTTTTGACAAAATTGGTAGACCCTTTTGCTCTCGCTCATAGAAATTTGTGTGTGCTGATAGAAAGTGAATGTTAAATACTTTGAATTAATTTTTTTTAAGTGACCTGATTTGCTAATGATAAACCAATATCATTAAAAAAAATTCTCTAATCTAAATCTAAGGATATTCTTTGTATATAAATAAAACTAGACCAATGTTTTTTTTTTAAATTCCTCCACCAAGTTTAGCCACCTTTGTCAAACCACTTGTAATTTATTAAGAGTTGTAAAGAGATAAAAGTCAGAACGATCCACAGTAAGGTCACATTTTAGAATATTTAAACTTTAAGCATAAATTTAATCAAACTCATAAGTTTGATTAAATTAAGGAATTATGTGAATAGAAAAATAAAGTCACAAATTTGGTACTATCCTTATAACAAAATACATGTGATATATTTTGTTAAAATGATTATTTACTATTTTAGCATGCTTATATAAATTCAAATAAATACTAAGGACGGGCCTTCAAATACTTAAATTGCTCGAATCCTTAAGGGTATTCGAGATTTGAGAAAATTCCAGATTCCAGATTTAAATCCTTAAAAAACTTTTTTTTTTTATGTTTGAAGTAAATTTTGTTTTAGTGCTCTATATTGCATATTGGTGGTTCAGAACCTATTATAATAATTATAGGATGAACTTAACAACCAGACCCCAGACCAGTAATTTAACACTTAACTGAATGTATGAATGTTGCCATATAATAAGTGGATTATAAGAAAGAATATTAACATTTAGTTACTATTTGTATTTTCTATTATTTTATTATATTTACATTTCCTCTTATGTTAATAGTTTTTTCCAAGATTCAGATACGGATTCGAGGTTCGAAAGCAAATTGAAGATTTGGATTCGTTAAATAGTGGATGCGACCCTAAGAAAAGCCATAATTAAAAATGTGTTTTAATGTAGTGACAAACATCACATAAAAAACTTTTGATTAACTTTTTAATACATATATAACTTCATAATAATACAATGTAAACTGAAATTTTCTAGAGAATAGCTTTTTTATCTTTTGTTTTGTGTTTAACTACTATTTATTGCTAAAATTGACCAAAAAGTTACTTTAAGTGATTTTCAGTCACCTTTTTTTTTATCGAAATAAGTGGCTTTTAGCTAAGTACTTGATTATAAATAAAAGTTATTTTAAGTTGAGAAAGTGACTTGTTGTGAACAGTGTATATATCAAAAGTGACAGCTATTTGTGAAAGTAGATCTGGTAAATTTTCTAGCTGTCAGACAAGACTGTTCCTATAAAAATTGAATTGTAGTACCACAGTGACTGATGAGTGAAGGTTTAGTTAAGTGAAAATAATAAGAAACCCATAAATGAACTAATGTGAACAAACTCAATATTATTAAAATTCTATTTTTCAAATCCTTAAACTACCTATTGTTCATAGCTCTTCCATTTATTTTAATACTAAAAATATGTTCAAACCAGAAAGTAGATACACTTATATGCGAAGTAAGCCATTTTTTCTTTTGCTTACCACTAAACATTTCTAAATAATTGTTTTTATTTCTTTATTGCGGTAATTGTTGTTTCAGATACCAACTTCTTGCTACGTTTTCTCCGAGTAAAGAAGTTTAGCTTGCCCATGGCCCAGCAAATGCTGCTCAAATACCTCAACTTGAGACAAACATTTTCCCACATGCTCCAAAATTTGGATGTGCTCAGCTCACCAGTCCATGAACTAATTTCTAGCGGGTCAGTATGAAACAATAGGTGAAGTGAATAAAAGATAGAATCTACTTGGTAGAATCTAGGACTTAGACTTAGCACCAACTAATGTCAAAGTGAATAGTTAGAAGCTAAGTCTAGGTAGATGTATCCTGCCTGGACCGGAAATAACAGTAGATTCTACAGTAGTAGATACAACCCAAGAGCTAGATATATCTTGTTTCGTACTATGAATCAGCATCCGCGTGAAGGGAGAGTTGTAAAACATATTGTTAAAAAAACACTTTCAGTCCAACCGGTGTGGCAGGACATATTTGAACTGGGACATTTTTAGGTAGCGGTTCTTTGTCAATGCCACATTTTTTTTATAATTCCTAGTAAATCTTAAGACTAGGAAATTTTTAGGTAGTGGTTCTTTGTTAATGACACCCTTAGGAATCGTAGTTGTGCGTGTGGACAAAAGATACGATTAAAACACACTGGTGTTGATGTGGTGAAGGCTTTGGTAAATAACTTAGGTGTGAGAGGTATCACCATCCGTTTTCGGGAAGTCAAGGCTCCGCCACGTGTTTCATCAGTTACTGGCAAAAACTCCGCAGTTAAAATGTCGACATTTTCACTTTCAAATCGTAACAGCTATTTACATTTATTAACATCCCACTGAACACGATAAATTTTCTCATGTCTGACCGGCAGGAATATCGCCATGATCGAACTGATGGACACTGCTGAAAAGCAAGCATGCCCCCTCCACATCTCAAAAAAATCTAGATGTATCTCAGCGAACAAAAATAAATTCTACTCTTTATTCACCCAATAAATCTATCCCGTCTGGAAAAGTCAAGATACATCTAGACATACTAGAGTCTACAACTTTTATTCACATAAAACCCAGATACATCTAAAAAACCGTCCAAGGCCTTGTCACATCTAGTTTATATTAACATTGCTCAATAATCATTGTTCTCTATTATACCGAGTTCAAAGGCATTACCTTCGTACCCGCGTCAGTGGTCGTATAGTCTCAGGCGTTACTCTTGTGTCAGACTGGACTGCTGATGATGGGGAGATTTGGGTTAGAAATCCAGTCAGATCTACTGAGGGTGGTTTTCCCTAAACGGTTTCCCACTCTCCTTCCACTCAAATGCTGGTAGATTATCCCTAAAATGCTTCTTTCCTCATCCTAGCTCTATTAGAGAAATGATAATATATGCATATAACCTAAACAGGTAGTAAGACGCGGTGCGATATAAGAAATAAAAATACCTTTATATAAATTTTGGTTTAAACTCATTGACAGGGTTGTATTTTAAACTAGAGTAAACAACCATAGTATTTTGTTTGGATACCCTTCTCTACCAATTTTTTGGGTGTGCAAATCTTCAAAATGTCAAAGCCAAAGGTCAAAACTCCTTTGCTTTTGACTTTGATACTTACAATAACTTTCCCATATTGGAGATTTTCCAAGGAAGAAGGAAAATTTGATATAATATTAATAAATTTGAAATATCTGACTAAATATGACATATTTAAACATATAGTAACTTTTATAAAAGTTACTAAACAGTATTTTAACACAAATAAGTGATTAAATGACATCTATAACACAAGCAGAGATAAATTCAGATATGTCGGCAAAAAATAATATAGTGAGTTTTTTCTTTTCCTCTGAACCTTTCTCTTTACCTGGAGTAGTGTGACAGCAACGAAAACTTTATCTTCGACCTTCCTTCACAAGTATAAAGATTCGCTTTGACTTTGTTTAACATTAAAAAAAAAGTGGCCTTCACACACTCAAACCAATTTTCCTGCCTTTCAGCTGTTGCCCAACTCTTGAGCTAAATTAAGTGATACAGATGAAAATAAAGCTCTACCCACTATAAACAAATTTGAAGCCAATTTTATCTGAATTCAACATGATGAATGTGTTTTACTTAACAGCAACCATCGCTATGAGCAATTAATTTCAACTAATTCTTAAATTGATTGTGAAAGGGCCATGACAGAGTTTTCATAGCTCAGTTTGTTGATATTCTGACTAGCACCTCAATTCCCCAGGTACAAGTGGGTTGGTTGATGACTATAGGTTTTTTGTTTCGCAGATACATTGTTGTTTCTCCAAAACGAGATAAGCACGGTCGAAGAGTCATTATTACTACAGCGGGTAAGTCAACAATTGATTTCAAATTTTAAAAACTGTACCTGTGAATGGTTATCATTACTTAGCAGAACACTCATTGGCCAAATATAAACGAAATATATTTCAATATGTAGAGAAGAGCCTTCGTATAATTGGTAAAATGTATACAGAGTGGTAGAATCCATATCACAGGTACAGTTTTAACAAGCCCTGCCTACCCTGGCAACATTATACACCACGCCACTGGTTACAGCAGTATTTAGCCTTGTGATATTTCAGGAAGATTTGACCCCTACAAGTTCAAAAATGTGGATATGGCCAAAGCACACATGATCACGTATGAAGCGTGCTTGGACGATGAACAGACTCAAATCGCAGGTTTCACGCATGTGGGAGATGTGGCGGATGTTTCGGCGGCCTTCATCACTTTGTGGTCACCCACAGAGTTCTCTACAATCGTAAAATGGGGGGAGGTGAGCTACAAACATCTTATTAAGTTACTAGAATATCCGAAAAAAATTCATGAATGCCAAAAACCAAACGGGTTTAAAACATTCCTAGGCGGAGCTATCTATCAGTAGTAGAACAAACAGGGTATGAGAAAAATACTAATGATAATACAATTTGAGTTATGACCCTCTGATTAAATTGCATAATTCGATTCACAAATATCCATTCTATGTTTCTATATCAGTTAACTTTCATTTCTCGTGCATTTAGCTCTTAACGATCAATAAAATATGCAGATTTTTGGCATTATCATAGTGGAAAATGTTAACTTTAAAACTAGGTTTACAAGTTTATATATGCATAAAATCATAGAAAATAGTTTTATGTTCTCATTCCAGTAAACATCACACACTTCTACTGTTAAAAGTTTTGTCAATATTGAATTCAACCTAAGTACAAAATATGATTGGTGATATCTCAGATACCAAGGAAGACACCTTAATTGGTACTAAATATTAACTGTTAGCAAAGATGTGGCATTCGAAAGATTTGAAAAGAAATTACCTCTTTAAAGCATAATATAAAGTAGGTGATTGGTCATCTTAATCATTTTTCAATGTTAAATTTTGTTGTAAGCCATTAAGAGCCGCACAAATAAATTGTTACTCACAGTATGTTTATACAATCACTGTGAGGGAATAAACTATTATTATAACATACACACTTTAAATTTCATCGTTTTGTCAGTGAAAGCTGAATTTTAAAGCCTATAAAAAATCTCAAAAATTTTTTCAGTTTAATTTGAATTTACAATCAAAATGGATTTTTCAAAATATTTAAAACTAGGATTTTTAAACCTTAGTCAGTTTTAGTACGCATTTAAATAGGAACAATAAGGGATTTCTCTTTGATACTATTAGTTTTTATAAATTTTACCTGAAGGTCTTTAAGAAAAACTTTTTTTTAGCACTGCATCTTACTACCAGTTCGCATTAACAACTAATTTTGTTAATTTGCTATGGATGAGGAAAGTTGAATTTAGAAAAAGTGTACCCACACTTGCATGGAAAGAGTAGAAAATCATTTAGGGTTTGAAAACTCAGTAGAAACGACCGAGATTCGAACCCCAAACTTCCCATTATTGGCATGCCCAGTCTATTGTGAGAGTGACACCTTAGACTGTGCTGTGCGCCCACCTAAGCGGGCTCAAAGCTTATTAATATGCTTAGTGATTCTAACTGCTAAAGCATACATTGTTGATCTAAAAAACTAATTTATTTGATTAATTGCTCTACTAGGTACATTAATTTATATTGAGATGTGCAATTTTACATGTTAATAAGCCATGCCTAGCTTACATCATGTCTTCCTGCACTCTATCACATTACTGTCATGGCTGTTATATTCTCTTACTTGTTCCAAAACACATATTCAATTTATAATATCACTCTCTATTTCTTTTTCCAGCAATCTGTACCGATGCGTCATAAGGAGATCCATATTTTAAACGTACCCACCGCACTCAAATATGTTTACGACTTTGCACACAACCGATTTAGTGAGAAAATGAAGAATAGATTTATTGTAAGGACAGTTGATACCAGTTAACATCTAAATTTTATTTTGTTAAAAAAAAAATCTCTTTCCTTTCCCGATATTCTATTCTCCTCTTTCCTTTAATCTCCATATTTCCTTTTTTTAAAAATATAAGTGTGTGTGTATGCAATTTTGCATAACACACATTATAATATCTAGTCAAGTAACTTTTAAATGTTGCATTTTATGACATGTAGAACTTAGTCAATATTTTGGCATCTTTTAACATTCTATTATAATAGAAATAAATTGTCCAGGTGTCATTTTTCAAGTGATTTAATTTAATTGGAGTATCATCATCCATACATCTATACATCTCTACCAACAATAATATCAAGTTGTATAAAAACAAATGTATTGTTACAAAATTAACAAAAAATAGATTAAAAAGCAAGTTTACTTCCTGAAAGAAAGGTGGTTGTAAATTGAGCTCAGGGGTGTAGGAATGTTCTTGGTTTTGGGGAGTGTGGGACTAAGATGAATATGTGGTACCCTCAGAAATGAAGTTAGCCCCTTTTATAAATCAGTTAACCTGTCAACAACTAACACAGCAACTCGATCAGAAATTTCTTAGATCCAAACTAAAGAAAAAGTGAGTGTCTTCAAAACCACATTTGTAACCCAAAAAAAGGAACTTTTGGTGCCCTTCTCGTTTTTTATGGAAGGTAAGGTGACAGGCAGAACCAAAGTTCCTCCCGTTCCTACGTCCCTGATTGAGCTAGTTTATTTTTCTTAATGCTAACTTGAACTTTTATATTTTATTCCTAGATACAGCTAGTGTAGAGAGATAACTTACTAATCATCATCATCATCATCATCATCAACAGTTTCCAGCCACTGGCCATGGGTCTGTTTGGGACATATGCCCCTCAAACGTATCCTTTCTCCCCACCACCTTTCCTCCACAATGACCCAGTACTTTCCTCTCTCCTCCACACTCCCTTCATCCACTTGCTCCTTGGTATTCTTCTTGGCATCTCGCTCCCCACTTCACTATCCAACATCTACTTTGATACCTTATCCTCCATTTTCCTCACATGGAACTTAATAATACAATATTATACTGTCAATTTTATCTAATAAATGATACTTGTAGAATATAGAGCCTATGTGAGAATCAAACCCTGAACCTTTGGATTTATACACTGATGCACTGACAACTTTGTTCTTTGCCCAGCCTCAAAATATATTAATAGCATGATATTTTCTCTTACAGATACACAATTCTTTGGAAGAACTTCATAAAAAAGTCGACCCTCAAGTTCTTCCCAAAGAATATGGCGGTGTCATGCCACTGTCTCAAATGACTGGTACTCATTTCCTAATACTTTGATTAAAACTATTTATATGATCTAATACATTTTGAGAAGATAAATGATGTGGGTGTAGGTCTCATTTAGTCGAGGGTTGAGTTAAAACGAAAAAATAACCGAAGAAAATTTTATTCACATTTTTAATTTATTGTAGTATGTCATTAAAATAATTAGGGATGTGCGAAAACCGCTTTTTGAAATTCGGGGCAAGAATATGAAAAGATATCGAGACGTGAGAACGAGATGATGAAACTTGCTCTTAAGTACACATTCTTAGAATGTTTTCTAAAAGGTCACCACAAAAATACCTCAATAAGTAAAAAAGTATTTTTATTTAAACTGATTCTTAAAATGTTTTAGAAAGCAAAGTGTAACTTTTGGAACCTACTACTCGACACAGAAACCAGTGCATCTCGTGTCCAAGTGTTGCAATCGCTCCAAAGTATGAAAGGCTAAGGGGTGAGAGTAGCGTTCTAGTACAGTCACTACCAAATGGCAAATCGGACTTAAGTCCTTCACTGTGAATAGTTGGTTTAGCACGCTTATTTGAAGCCATTTTAAAAAATCTTTATGTACCTTGTATTTAAAGTTGATTAGGTATCTGTAATGTTTGTCAAAAGAGGTAAAAATAAAGTAAAAACATTCTACACAAAGCTATTGAAAGTTCTACACTGTCAAACTTAAGTGCCCCCATCGGTAAGCTAAGCGGAGTGTACACGTCAGAAAGTCAAGATAACGACTGATGATGTCCTTCTTCAAGAAGTTGACATTTTTTCCGCATGCAATGTTTACTGTGTCGAGTAGTAATTTAAATGGGTGTGCTAAGTTCACTTTTTAAATTCAATGCAAACTCAAATTGAATATACGAAATATTCTTGAGCCGAACCAAGGTCAAAATATCTTTTGTTTGTTTTATGCTTAGAAAAATATTATAATGGGCTTAGTTTTATAACTTTATACATTAAAATCACTTAGAAAAATGTTTTATTGCAAACATTTTTAAAGTATTTCATTCTATAATGATAAATTAAATTATCACAACCTAAAATTCAATTACTTCAGATTTTATATATATGCTTATCAATTTGCAACAGCTCAGACTGGGAATAATAATTGAACATAAATGTAGTATTTTAGCTGGCAATGTTTTTATTGGCTAAGTTTCATAATCGTCAAAGCCAGAATATTTCTATTTATCTTTTATGGTTGTGTAATTGCCGTTTTCTCATACAACCCTCAGATCTGTGGATGAAGGAACTAATCAGCAAAAGAGGACAACTATTGGCTCTGGACGACATGAAACTGTTATCCAACAAAGGAATTATGACAAGGAAGAACAATAACAACATCTACGGTGGATTAAATGGTATCGCTGGGCTCCCAGGAAGTTTTCGCAGACTCGAAGTTGACTGACCATAAACATATTATTAGTTAATAATAATGGCTTATGCCATTTAATGTATAAAACGGGGATTTACACTTTTTTAGGGACTGTGGATGAAAACATCGCTTTTAAATAGATGTTACACCCAACAGGTGAATCTCCCCAATTATAACCAGTACTTATGTGCACCCCTCCCCCAATCAGTATTTTTTTATATAGTTGTAATATTTTACACAATGAAAGTATATTGTTTTATATATATCTTATAATGATTTTTTTCACAGATAAGCACAAACGGTTTACCAAAGAAGATTTTATAAAATAAAATAAGTGAAATATTGAAGAAAAAAAAAGTCTTTTTATTGTACATATTTAATGGTTTTTCCACCCTCACTCCTCACAAATTAGAGTACACGTCCTTAAAATGCAACCTTTCTCATCCTTATCTTTGCTTGCATCCATTACTGTTACCAGCCTGTTTTTTAATTAGCCCATGTATTTTCTACTACCCGCCTCGGTGGCGTAGTTGGCTAACGCGCTTGTCGTGTTGAGCTCAAACGCTGAGGACGGGGAGATCGAGGTTCGAATCTCGGTCGGGTGAACTGGGGGTGGTTTTTCCTAAATGGTTTTCCACTCTCCCTCCACGCAAATGCGGGTTCACGTCCTTTAATTCAACCTTCCCAATTCCTAATCCATTAGCGTAATTAGTACTTAAAGTGTATAACCCGAACGGGTAGTAGGACGCGGTGCTAAATATTATTATTATTATTATTATTATTATTATTTTCTACTAGCGGCTTGCTAGATCTGTCATAGCTTCATATACATTATAATCTAACTTAAGACTAAGACAGGGATAACATACAGTCCCCGGCCCATTAATTAATCACTGTGGAAGAGTAAAACCACACTCCACCAATTATAGATTTTTCGACTATGTCAGGAATTGAACCCAGGACCGTCAGTTTAGTGGACAAACACGCTAACGACTGAGCTAAGGTGTCTGATACTATATACTATAAAAATTAGTTAATCAGCGAGTTCATAATTTGAAAGAAAAATCTAGTCTTTTTATGTCCGAAATTATATATATATTTTTAGTATTCATTCATTAGTATGATTAGTACATATATATACAACCTGAACAGGCAGTAAGACACGATGATAAAAAATAATACATTGAATGATTGTGAAAGCAATTTAAGTTTATTTTATAAAACATGATTGAGATTGAAGGTGTTATATATTTTATTAGCGTCCATTAAGCTTCTTTCCTATGCCATTGAGAAGGAATACAAAGCTCCATTAGTAAAACTTTTAACAGAGGGGGGAGGGAAAGTATAGAGGTGGTAGGTGGGGGGGTATGAAACCTCTAAAACAACTCCTTGTTATTGTCCTAACAAATTGAAATTAAAATGTGGTTTTAAAAAATAACATCTGGAAAGGAATCAAATACAGAACCTATGGACTAGCAGCTTGATGGGTTAATCCCAGTGTGTGAAACCTTTAGGCATTGGATGGCCACATCACTTCATGGATTCCATTAGAGTTATGAGGGTCCTCCCAAGTGTTTTGCAGGCTTTGGATCCTGTATCCTTAATCTTTTCCAGCAGTCGTCCAAAGGTGGTATGCGATATTGGTATTTGTTAAAGGTGTTTGCTATAAAACTCCTATACTTCCTGTTACTGAGCTGGCCGACCATGAGGATGATTTTGATGCGTTTGTCTTGAGTAAACATAATTTAATTAGTCCAAAAACGAAAACATTACATTATTGCCTATGTTGCATGGCTGTTGGAACACCCTGTTGCCTACAGTACATTTTTCCTATACGATAGTGTGCCAACTATTAATTGATAGACAGATCAACAAGAGTGGTTCATCTTTAGACATTATACTTTAAGAATAATATTTTTTCACTTTGATTAATTAAAATGTACATCATTTGAGAATGTATAACTTGGAACAATAGAGCAGTGTTTCCCTAACTCTCTCCAGCCGTGTACCTTTTTGGGACCATTACCCGACAAACATACCCCTTTTTATCTCTTCATATTAAATAAAAATAACGAAAAGTATACCTACTATTTTGTAAACGGTATTATAAACAGTATTTTCAAATTTTACATAAATGGTCGTCCCAAATTTTGTATTATGTTTTTGTGAAAGGTTAAAACAAAGTTGCCACATAAGGAAAGAAGGGCTCAAAAAGTCCTTAGCATCTCGTCAAAATATGCGCTAACTTGTTTAGCAGACTCACTCTTATTGAGAAATATTTAATGATCAATAAATCTAAGTGGTGTATTGAGTACCCCTGAGATTCTTCCTGTATCCCTAGCGCATACCATAGTTTGAGAAACACTGCATAGAGATTCGTAAATGACAAAATTTGCAAAAAGGCCACAGGCCTTCCCTGGGTTAATTAACCACTGGGCTATCCAGGATTGTCTTGTACTTCAGTCAAAGTTGGTGTTGACAGGAGTTTTCAGGAGACAGAGAATAATCCGGGTATATTCTGTGTTATAATAGAACATTTATAATCACTCGGACCATGGGTGTAGAGAGAATTTTATTTTGGATAGGGTTATAAGAAATCTTAAGTTTTGAAGTATTTAACGTGCACTTTCTGAAACAATTGATTATATTAGCACACGAGAATGTCTATGAGCGAGAGTGAAAGGGCTTGCCAATTTTGAGGAAAGGTATTTTCACATCCCTTCTAGGGTTTTTTTTACATGCCACAATCAACATTGGACCTTCGAATTTAATTCTCCTCCGAAGGAAATTGTACTACCTATGTATTTTTATGGCTCAAAAAAATCTTGCGAACACGGCTGGGTTTGAACCCATAAAAATCGGATCCTGAGGCAAGCACTTTACCCCAAGACCACCGATGACATGTTGATTTATACAATTAAACCCTAATGTATAAGATTATAATTTTATTTGTGTGAGAGGGGATNATGTGAGAAAATTGGATGCTCCTAGAGGCTATTTGCAGTTGTTCTTGTTTGGACATTTTTTTTTAAATTCCAATCTTCAAGAATTGCTCAAATTAAAAAAAAAAATTAGATGCCTTTAGAAGATATTGAACATGGTCTTCCGCCAACACATTTTTGAAAATTGAATGCTTTTAATAAGCTAATAGGAGTGGCCCTTCCTTGGATTTATTTAAACAAATTATATAGATATAGATATTATTTGAAGTTTAATATAAGACCAAATAAGCTTCATATTAAACATTCTTGAAGATTTGAGAGGCGGTGTGGTTTGAACCCCATAAACCTCGCCTTCCATTTCCAAAGCCCATGATTTGGAACAGTAAAGAAAATAATCAAAATCTCATAAAGCACTGTCTTATACCTTAGGTCGTTGGACTACTAGTTCGACCCCTCATAAACTTAAATCCACATCACTACTCTTGGCCTGAAGTCCTGTTTATTTCAAAACTACAAACATGACCGCCCATCCAGAGAAATTAATCACTGATGCTCTATGCCCATGACATCATAGAGGCACAGAGCCATCTCGTGGCGAGTGCCATATACGTCAGCTATTATATCGTGACATACACGGCACAACACACAATTAATCAATATTTTGCATTCATTTGGGAGCGAAGACTCCAGAGAATACAAAATAAACTTTAATCTGAGTGACCTAGAAAAACTAGGAAATAAAGATTAAATTATGTTAAGAAAAAGATGAGAGAAACAGAAAACAGCATGTGTTCAAGTGAGAAAAGAGGAATAGAAGCAAATAAAGGAGGAGGATGGATGAATTTTACCCCGTCCAAAGGCTGAAAACGTTTTTTTCTAGCCCCCCCGTCTTACTACTTTTTCAGGTTATACACCTATGTAATAGTTACACTAATGTATTAGGGAGTAGGAAGGTTTAATTTAGAGGAAGTGCACCCACATCTGCATGGGGGGAGAGTGGAAAACCATTTAGAAAAACTATTATCAGTACACCTGACCAGGATCGAACCACGATCTCATTTTCGGCAGTCTAGTATAACACGATATTAGCACATTAGAACACACAGTTACAAAAACATGTCTGGAAACAGTTGACGATGATGAAGCAAAGTTTCACCAATAATTCTTGTAAGGACAAAGAAAATAAAGTACGCTTCTAAGTATGCCATGCAAGATTATATATGGAGTCTAATCTGGAAGGAAGCATAAGGAGTTAATGTATAGTATGATTTTGGTAGGAAGAAAAGTAGAAATTAGTTACTAAAGTTACTAAAACAATGTTAATATATTCATACATAAAGTCATGTCATCTGCAGATGTTACTTTTGATAGATATTATCAATACCTATCAAATAACACAAGAAGATATTATCAATGTTGGCCGCAAAGAAATATGGTTTGATTTTCTCTACTGTTCCTCCAACCAAAATCAGGGTATACAAAGTATACATATGCCTCAAAGACTTGGACAAAGAGGGATGAGAGTAGAGTACAGTCGGCAGAGATGAAATTACAACAAATTATTTTAGGAAAACAAAAATAGACAGAGTGAGAAATAAGGAAGCAAGGAGAGATAGTGGGGTGGAAAATCTGAATGATAGCATGGATAGGAATAAAATAAGATTGTTTAGACATGTTAAAGAGGATGGGGGATGATAAACTATATCAAAGCACACAATGGAAATGAGAATAATTGGAAAGGGACCCAAAATGAAATGGTTAGAGTAAAATCAGAGCAGTGTGAGCATAAGAAATTTGGACAGGATGATGGAGATACAGCATTCAAGCCTCGAATTTGCAAAAACGGGATAGGCCATGTAGCATTGGGCCACAAGAAGTAAACAAAAAAAATAATTTCGGTACTCACCCTATCGCACGGCTTTCCGCGTTCAAGCACAATACAACCGCACTCTCCATCAACATAAATAAAACTGATCGCTTGTAGTGAAAATGAACGCAAAGAACTTGAGCTACAAAGACAGTTCACTCGTACACATTTAGTATGACCTGGAAAAGCAGAGATGTCTGTGGAAGTTTAGTCATGCGCATATTTGTTTCCCGAATGTTCCAGCTCTTTCTCCCCCACTCATTTTCCCGTCATCCAATGTCTCAGGGTTGTGTTGTATATATAGTGGCGGCTGGGCAACCATATATATATATTTTATTTAATCTAATAATTCTTTTTCCAAATTCTCTTTGGGCCTTTTAGTAAATATGATGGTGAATATTGAACTGGAAATATTTATTTATTTTATCTAATTTATGAATATCGATTTAATCAGTATTGGATTGGGTTCTTTGTAACGCCTTGAATTTATCTTAATTTCTGAAGGATTTTTTTGGCTATGACGTCGTCAATATTTAGCTTATTATTCTACATTAAAAATAAAGTATTTAATTCTAAAGCAAATACTGTGTTATGACTTTGACATTTTTTGCGTTAGTGCTAATAGGATCTAGATTGATTGTTTTGAACAACTTTTAAGGTTTAATGGTAAATATCTTACAAGAAGTGTTTAATTCTAAAGCAAATATTGTGTTATGATTAGGACATTTTTTGTGTTAATACTATTGGGATGTAGTTCAATATATTTTTTTGAAGACTTCTTATAGTCTAATTACTTTAATAAGCTTAGTGAAGATAAAATTTTCACGATCTTTGTTATGTCTAGAAAGTGGATCCGAGATCTATTGATAATATTATTGCAGGGCTGATGCCGTTTTTTGATCGTTATATTCTTTATTGATGGTGTCCAAAAATATATGTATCTATATGAATTGTCATTACCTTTATTGAAACTTCACCTGCTATCTGATGAATGACATCATGGCTTGTTATAAAATTTTGTAAATTTCAAATGATCATTTTAGATAATCTTTTATATATAATTTTCATATTTAAACAATGTCTTATTTAATTAAATGAACTTGAAGTCACTTCACGCTTTATTCAGTTAGTTGATGTACCATATCCCTTAGGTTGGGTAACATTATGATTTATTTTTAACACTGAGAGGAATCTCTTTTTTATGTTTTATTTGAGGTTAACCGTTCACGTAATCAACTTCCGCAACTGGTGTGAGTTGCGAGATCTGAGTCTAGAATCTTCGAACTTGGATATTCTTAACGCAGAACTCCTATAACTCACTCCTATTGCCCCTTTTGTTTATTCCCGTTTAATCTTATTTGGACCTCCTATTTTATTTCCCTTTTTATTAAGGAGGATTCAGCCAAAATGATGATGATTAATCATGTGGATTATAAAGAAGAAAACATAAAAAATATATAACAAAAATACAATTTTGTAGATTTTTTTTTATTGAATACACAAGTACATATTGACATTAGCGAAATGAAAGGAGCACATTTTTTTTACATCTAGTCTGTGATTGAAAAGAAATAAAAAACAAAAAAAAACATGACATAACTTTATAAATAAACAATTCTATATCCAACTGCTTGTTCAAGTTTGTTTGATCTGTCGACTAATTAAAATGAAAACATGGTATTTCCGTGTGTATTCTCATGGATGAGGGAGGAGGGGGGCTCCAATTATCACTTGCCTAGTCTTTTTTTATACTTGTTTGCTAATAGACAACAAGAAATCTCTCGCCAACAATTAACATGTCTAGTCCAACTTTCACACCCGCAAACATTCGGTTATTATAATGCTGGGAGCATATAAATAATTATCTTTGGCACTTAAAAATACCATACAAAGCATTAACGAGGGGGTTTTGGGATCAAGAGGGGAGGTTCACTGACAACACACATTTACCTCTTAGCGTAAGAGACAAGAATATAAAAGTCTTTAGCTTAAATGCTGCTTGTACTTAGGTTGGTACTTCTGCCCAAAATACAATCTGGAAGAAGATCACGTTTGTAAAACTTTTTTTTTAACAAGTTGTAAGCTTACAACTTTAAAGAATTTCACATTTAGTGTGTGTGTGTATATATATATATATTATTTTTATTTTGCCAAACTAACGTTTTTTGTTCCTGAAATAAATTTTGATAAAGACAGTGAGAATGCATTAAAACATTGCGTGGTGTTTCAACAATTTAGAATATAGCTCCGTACAAGTTAACACTGTCCTAAAACACGCCTCGATATATTTCACTTTGCAGCAGCCAGGGGAAATATGGCTTGACCATGACTATACACAAATAAGATTACAATAAATAATTGCTGGTGATTTGCAGCACTGTACAACTATGATTATGTTTTATAATTACTGTTATGGTACACAAAAATAATAACAACATTGCGACAAGCTTTTTTTTAAAAACTGAATACTATTGTTAATTCTGTGGGAATGGTCTGAAGTACCACATTTTTCAATTTAATGAAATTCACCTTTATAATGTATATTTCTAAAGGATGCTTTTTGTTTGATAAAAATAACTTTCATATGTCATACTCAAAGGCACAAAACTTGAGAAAATCAGACTTAATTGAAATAAAAAAAAATAAAAAAAATGTCCCTTCTGAAAACCATACATTTAAGATTCCATTAAAAATATTAACTCCATGGCGTCAGCCCACAAGCGAGCTAGCCCAACCGACCGAACCTCCAATAAAAATATTTATAAAAATAAAAACAGGAGCAGATTAGATTTGTGTTAAATCTGCTTATTTTACAAATTCAAAAATAGAAACTAAATATTAACTTTTTTTTAAGTTATAAATCACTCATTTATTATAACATTCAGTAAAGGGGGCTGCCTTGGTAAGTGAGAAATTTCCATGCAGACGTTCAACTCTAACGCATTATTTAATTCTACAACACGTTATTTCAAAATATGGTTCACAAAAAAATAAATTTGCCATATTTGCAGAGCTAAGAGACTAGGTTTGATGAAAAAGGACTCTAGATTTAGTCTTCCTCTAACAAATACAGTTATTTATTTATTTATTTATAAGCTCACAACAGAAAGTTTTAAGATATTTAAGAACTAGCAGCAAGCTTTACCTTGAGATAAGAAAAATGGTAATTTTCTTTCCTTTCTTACTTAATGAAATGACAAAGGGTGGTTGTCGGTGAAGGTCAAAAGGGAGTATATATAAGCTTATAAAGAATAGAGAGGTATTTCCAACAAATGACACAGAGCATTGTATTTTAAGCTGTGTGGCTTTTCAGCACTTGATACTTTCTCGTTGACCTGGGCTTATTAGAGCTCTAAAACAAATTACAAATAAAAGTTTGGAAAAATACATATATATATATTTTTAAAATAAATATGTTGTTGAATCCTTGAGGATCACAAATGACCGGATTTAGTAAACTTAAAATGGAGGATGAACAAAGGCTGCACCCTTCACATAGAAGATTGTAGATTCAAAAATTCACATTCATATCAACATATCACATTAATTTTCAGAGCCCTTTCTTCATCAGAATAGGCCTGGTATGTCCTGAAAATTACTGTGCCATGTTTATCCGACTGTTAATGTTTAGAAAACTACAAAATATTAACGGTTTTGTTACCTTTGCATGGTCACAATGGCACCAAACAGCTGTATTAAATCAAAGATTGAAAGAGGAGAGAAGGGCAAAGCCTACACACATACCAGGGAATTGTAGACCTCAAAGTTCATAATTAAAAATACAACTAAACAGATAATTAAATTTAATTAGGACTTCAGCATAAGAAAGTAGGACATCAACTGAACTATGGCGGCATGGCTAAAGGTTGTTTATTTTTAGTATCATTATTGGCACCGCGTCTTACTACCCGTTTGAGTTATACGCTTTAAGTACTAATTAAGATAATGGGTTAGGAATTGGGAAGGTTGAATTAGAGGAAGTAAACCCGCATTTGCATGGAAGGAGAGTGGAAAACTATTTAGGAAAAACCACCCCCAGTTCACTCGACCGAGATTCGAACCTCGATCTCCCCGTCCTCAGCAGTCGAGCTCAACACGACTAGCGTGTTAGCCAACTACGCCACCGAGGTGGGTTAAAGGTTGTTAATGATTATTTGGATTCTTTTTTTGCCTGTCCCTTGATTTTTTTTAATGCTTGGATTCGGCAGCTTCTTGTTCAAACTTGCATCTTTGACTCTTGGTAGATGGATACAATGCTGTATTAATATTAGTTATAACCCGCCTCGGTGGCGTAGTTGGCTAATGCGCTTGTCGTGTTGAGCTCGACTGCTGAAGTCAGGGAGATCGAGGTTCGAATCTCGGTCGGGTGAACTGGGGGAGTGGGGTGTGTGTGTTCCTAAACGGTTTTCCAAGCTCCCTCCACACAAATGCGGGTTCACTTCCTCTAATTCAACCTTTCCCAATTCCTAATCCATTAGAGTAATTAGTACTTAAAGCATATAACCCGAACGGGTAGTAAGACGCGGTGATAAATATTATTATTATTAATATTAGGTATATTTAAAAATACAATGTTCTATCTATCTAACAAGAGTCAAAACACAAGTTTGAACAGGAAATTACAAAATCCAAGTAACCATTATCAACCTCTAGCCATGCCGCCATTGTCCAGTCATTGTTTTAATCCCTTTTGCTGAAGAGGGGGATTGTTAATAATCATAATTATGTGTTTTGCTGAGTTTTTAATGGTGAACCTTTGAGGCTTACAATGTTCAGGTAAGTGTGTAGGTCTTACACATTTTAAATATTATTTGATGGTTGAACTCAATCATTAAGTTGAATATGTAACAAATTAATATTTTATGAAGCATCCAGTAATGCACTCAGTTTGAAGTAAGAAGCTCACTTGTTTTATGCTTTGTGTCTTTAAGTCTACACATACTAGTCTAAAGTTTCAAACCGTTTAAGATGTGCACTTATAGGTAATATATTAGTTTGTATCTTATGGATCATGATAGCAAACCTATATCAAGTGAATGGTGTTATAACTAACTGTTGATTACACACTTGATAAGTGACATTACAGCGCTTAATTTAGCAAAAAACACAACAGTAAAAACTTAAAATGTTGAAAAGTAATTCTCACTCTACCTTTAGAAAGGTTGCGTTCTAAAAATTGAAGAAATGTGGTCCGACAAATAAAATCGACACAAAGTTCAAACCCGACTACAACATTAAACTTTACACACATCACATTGCCACATTGTTTATTGCATCGATAGTTCTATTCTAGTTAATTAATTAGCACTACTTTTTGTGGAACAAGATTAGGTTTCCAGTGCCAAAAATTTCCACAGACATCCTGTAACCGAAGGTACAATTTTATTTAAACTTTAGAAATTTCTTTGTATTTTTGTTTGTATTTAATCCTACAAGATATGAAATAAAGGTGCCATTTAGGGTGATACCTGCTTACCAAATCAAAGTCTTAAAAGATATATTTGTCAGTTAGGTTTTTTTTTTAGTAAAAAGTATACTCCTTAGCAATTAGACATGTTGACTTGATTTTTTTAAATCACATTTACTTTCAAGTGGTCAGAAAAATTGGAAGGCACTTTAACTACTTTTTGAACACATTTAAGCCAAGAATACTAATAACAATGGACACTCATCTCTACGTACAATTTAAAGTGAGCTTTGCAGTACAACCTATTCAAGAATACATTCACAGTATTTGATTAGGCACAACTTGATGAATGCTAGTTTAAATTGCTTTGTGTCACAAGTATACAAATTTTCATGAAAAAATTTATTTATCAAGAATATGGTTGTCTACAAATTCACTGTCGCCGATTTAGTTTTTTTTCCCCCTTTAATAATTTACTTAGCTCATAAATGATTTAATAAACAAAGAAACAAATTTTCAAGGCCACTTCTTTATAATTTGTTTTTTATTTTATTTTTCTTATCACTTTTATATGGTTTTGTTTGTCAACAATTTTTTTTAAATCAATTCAACCTTGGCATACCCCAATGGCAAGAAGGCATTTTTTTTAATAATCTTTTTTTCTTCTAACTTTACTATTCATATAAATTTTGTACATTATTTTTCGCATGAACAAAAAAAATCACAAAAATAATTTTCAATATACTTTCTTATGTTTGAAATACATTTGTAAGCAAAAAAACTGACTAGACTATACTGGCATTTACACAAGGGAAAAATAATAATTATTTATTCTACATATGCACTTAATTTTGATAAATAGACTGACACAGCACAAAACATTAACTACTATAACTCTTATTAGTCCACAAAATATAAATATGTATAGATAAATGTTTATATATTTCTATTATGTACAGGTATCTTCATAAACAGACTGAGTGATGTCCTGGCCACACTTAGTGGGCGCACAATTTCCATTAGCCCCTACAACAAATCACAATTATTTTTATTTATTTTTTTACATTTTCCTGTAATCGCATGTTGAATATAATATTCTTTCCTTTTGATTCGCTTTCTTGACAACAATTCAGACACATTCGAAAAAATAACTTACTATTACAACAGCTACATTACTGTACATCAGCTAGAATAACTCTTGTTACACATGAGCATAAAATTTGAAACAATTCTTGGCTCTTGGTTCTCCTACTTTGTTCAACATGTTTGTACTGTCTAGCTACTACATACTGACAACAAGGAGGATACAGCGTGCAAGCATCTTATTGAAACAAAGGAATGTATGTGTAATGGAGGACGATATACTTGGTACGAGAAGGTGGTCACAAACAGACCGTTGTTAGCTACACATGCCTTGTTCAAATTAATGGCACTAGAATTTGTTTACAGTGGAGTGAAAAATACCCAAGTTAATGGAAAACTTTTTACTTCAAACTAAATATTTATGGAAGTATATTTTTTGTATTTTTTTCTATAAGTTGTTATTTATATATATATGTTACACGAGTCTTTATCCGTTCCAATTCATACAAAAAAACAAACATATTTTGCAACAGTTTTCTTTGTATTTTTTTTAGATACATTAATGTCCTAACACATTTACAAATACATTTACAAATGTTGATATCACATTGCACTAATCGTTTTGACTGGTCTCTATGATAGGTTCGACTTTGACAGGTATGTTGTCCTTGGGTGACTTGACGAGCGAGTCTGGCGAGCCCACGATATCCTCGATGTCCTCCTGGAAGAGTGTCTCCGGGCGCGGAGAAGTGAAACTCATCGGCGGCTTGTACGTCATACCGCTGACCCCTATCCCCACCTCGAGGTTACCCGGGGAGGGGGAGGGCGCGGGGCTAGAATCCCCGGGACTGGCAGGAGAGGGTAGGGAGAGGGGGGGCAGACCATGCGCAGACCCATTGCTAGGCAGACAATGACTGACCAACCCCGCCAGACTGGCCTCGGACAGACCCGCGCCATGGCCATGTTGGGCCGCTGCGACCATACTGCACATCTGTTGTCTTATCCCCTGGACCACAGCAACAGCTGCGGCCGCTGCTGCACCAGGAGACACTGAGGGATCCGGGCCATTGGCGCAGGGCCCCTGTCCATAGTTCCCCACTCCAAGAGAGTCCTGGAACAACAGAAACAAGTGTCAGTGGATAGTCCACTATTTGTTTTGTATTTTAGTGTACCTTGTCCTACTCCCCTGGTCCAAGCTATCCGCATATATAGGCTAACACATTAAGGCTGAGAACGAAATACTCTAGAACAGTGGTCTTCAAAGATGCGCTGCCAAACATTGATAATGTTTAAATGTATTATCTCTGGAAATTCGGATTCACAACAATTGCGGACATCAAACTAAAAAAAAGTGGGGAAAAAGACAACTACAAGAAACTGGTTCGGGGTCTCAAAATAAAATTATAATTACAGTTTAAATTATTATTACTATAAGCGTATAACCCAAACAGTTAGTAATACACGGAAATAAATAATTAATTTCTATAGTTTATGATTTTATTCCTAGTTGAAATAACTCGAAAAAACATCATTAGTATACATTTTTAAGATTTTAATTTAATTTTACTATTAAAAAGTTCTCCCCCAAAACTTCCTTTTTTTTTCAACTGGGTTTTAATACCTCCAAGTAAGCCATCATAATCAATAATAATAATAATAGTAATAATAATAATAATAATAATAACAACAACAACAACAAAGGAATTGGGAAGGTTGAATATAGAGGAAGTGAACCCACATTTGTGTGGAGGGAGAGTGGGAAAACACCCTCAGTGCACCCGACCAGTACTCAAACCCCAAGCTCCCTGTTACTAGTTGTCCAGTTTATTACGAGGAACCCACCTTAAATGATGCAACTACCTCTGTGGTGTTATACTCTTCTTTTTTTAGCACCGAGTCTTACTACCGGCTTGAGTTGTACATAAATATAGCCTACTAATTACACTAATGTGTTAAGAGATGAGGAAGGTAGCTTTATAGGAAGTGAACCCAGATATGTGTGGAGGGAGATTTGAAAACCATCCTCAGTAATCCCGACTGGGATTTGATCCTCAATATCCCCATCATCAGCAGTCTAGTCTATTGTGAGAGTGACACCTTAGACCATGCGGCGATTAAAATAGGGTTCAGTCTTCTTGTTAACACTATTACACACTACATAATTATTATATATTATATTTTTAAAGATAAAATTCTTTATTAGAATTTAAAAATATTAAGGGTTTGCGAGCAGGCTTTTCACTTTGAGTACAGGTTCAAATTAAGATTGAATGGAATGAATCTTATTTTTTGTGTGAAAAAAGTTATGATTGTGCATCTCTGGATGGTTGACTAAATTTAATATAGTTGTACAAATTATATATATTATTTTAAATCATACTAAAGAAAATATCGGACTCTTTGCTATGGAATAATATCTTGAAAATTCAATCAAATTAATTAAACTAACTGACTTGTATAGATCATGAAATATATTTATAGAATAGCCAACTTTGACATATATTAATAATACTTCTTTAGTCCGACCCTTGTCTCAATCTGCAGCTTGTCTGCCTACTGAGCTGAGGGTACACAGGTTCAATTCCCGGTACGTCCAAATCATTTATCATTGGTGAAATGTGGGTTTCCTCTTCCACAGTGACGAATTAGCTATCGGTTTCTGGGTGTTACGTCAGCTCTAGACTTAAGTTAGTTTATAAGGGTGTGCTGATATAAACAGTCAGTTCAGAAAGCGCATGTTAAATACCTCTAATATTAATAATAACAATAATAACCATACTTAGTTCCTGGCTGTCAAAATTGACACAGTTTGTCAAAAGCAAAATCTGAAGAACAGATTCCATGTCATATAAATGTAGTGGTAGAGTAACTTTATGAACTCTCACAAAAGTTTATTCAACAGAATATTGATTATAGCTTTGGCATGTATGCAAGATTGGGATTTTGGTTGGAAAAACCTTTTAGAAAACACAAAAAAATTTTTTTGCAACCAACATTGGAAACATGTTAGATAATAATATTATTTTATAATAATAATAATATTTAGCACCGCGTCTTACTACCCGTTCGGGTATTTTTTTTTTTATAGGTAATGATAATATCCATCAGAAATGACAGCTGAAGATCACATGACTTGACATATGAATATGTGAAAATAGCTTTAATAACTTTTCTATTTGTCAGAAAAGGATCTTAATAGGATAATTAGACATAAATTATACAATGTGCAGCTAATTTATTTTTTTTTTGAGCGAATGAATAAAATTAATTTTTAGTGCTTTCCTAAATTCTACTTTAGTTAATTGAATAATCACAAACTGTACTAAAATGGAGGATATACTGAACACTCACATTGACACACTTCAAGCTAGCCAACATGATTGATCAAAGAAAGTGAAACTCTTGCATGGAAGTGTGTTTGTGAATGATCTGCTACCTAATGTTGTAGTCAAACATACTTTAGTCGACCTCGATAATCCCACCATTCGACCCGGGGGTTAATAGGTCTTAAGCATAACTCTCGCAAAAGACTTGAGTGTTGAAGACAATAGGGTCAGAGTTGAAACCCTGCAAAATGTGGAGTTTTTCTTTAATGGTTTCCCACTTCTCTTGATCCAAATTATGGGGTAAATTTCCTCTAAATTCTAAATTTAATCTCCATAATCCCTACCTCATTAATGTTAATATGCAGGTAGTCACAAAACAAGTATTAAGATGCGATGCTATAAAACAAGCTTACCTTGCATGGTTCCATAATGGTATAGCTTATAATTAAATATGGAACATTCAAATATTATGTTATTTGAGATTTAAGCTTCATAAAAATCTCAAAATGATCTCAAATACGATTATATGAATACCTTGACATGATATAACAATAATTATAAAGACTTGTGAAGTTGGGAGAGTAAGAAAATCAAAGGCAAGGTTTCTTTAAATTTCACAATATTTTAGTGGAATTTCAAAATGCCAGTGAAATCATTTTACAATGTTTAAAAAAATATAAAACAGAAACAAAAAAATAATTATTTAAAAATGATCCACAAAATTTTCAATGGTCCCAATTGGCAGTTGTCATGTGAAGGATGTAAAAAACTGCACTTTGACACCATTAATGGTTTGAGTGTTGTAGTGTATCTAACACTCTGATTGATCGGGGGTGAGATGGGTTCTTAAGTAAATAAATACAGGTTGAGATGGGGTGAGAAAAGGTAAGTGTTTTTGCAGTTTATAGTATAGCAAAACATTTCTTTGGTCAAAATAAATCAAAATTATTTAGTAGAAACATATTGTTTTGTTTTCTTCGCATGGTGATATATAAAAATTCTTGAATATACCTCAAGGGTGTCCTGGAATTTAATGACAACTTTTTCTTTTAAGTTAAAAAGTTCCTCATCAAATACTAATATGCTCGTGGCAGGAATTAAAGAAATATTAATGTGAAGAAAATTAAACTCTCTGTTTTACTGAAGCAACATTTACTTATTTTAGCCAAAACAATGTTTTGCTATAAAAACTGCAAACAAACTGGCCTTTTCCCATATTTTCTTCACACCAACTTTAACTAAACAAATACAGGTTTACAGTGGGATGGAAGGGAATGCAAGTAAGTATTTATAGTTTTATAGAAAAATCCTATTTAGCCAAAATAAACAAGATATTGCTTCAATAGAGCAATTAAGTTTTATTTTCTACATATAGTAATCTGAACAATTATTTTATTTGTCATAGGCATTAAATTAAGATAAATAGTCAGTACCAAATTCGATAATGCTCATGAAAAATTTTAGGGGTTTGTGAGATCTCTGATTTTGAACTTAGAACCAGGATCTTTGTTAAAGTTTGGTAGTCGTCATTTTCGAGCTTCCTCTTGATGTAGACCCTACATACAAATCAATTTTTCAACACAATGATAAGTTTGGCTATAAATTTAGATGAAATCGGCAGTTTCCCTTATAAATTGTTTGGTAACTTAACTAACTTAAAAAATGTATATTAAATTTCACATTAAAAATGTAAGAGAGTTCTAAAACTACTTTCGACTGATAAACTAATTCAATATTTTTGTTAATTTTGAAAAATTATTGATTGAAGTTACATTGCCCTGACAAGGCAATGCAAATAACAATAGCTAAATATATCACTAAATACTTCAATAATCATTATTTTTACATGGTTCCTTTATAAAATTATAATTAGTGTTGAATTAAAAATTTAACATTGAGATTACATATTGATTGTTTTTAAACTTAAATAAGATATTTAAAACTACAAAACTAGCATTAGTTACTATTTATTTATAGAATTATGTGTGTTAACTTGTCTTGAATCAGTGTTGATCAACATTGCAATAAATATTTAACCAAACTTACCAAAATTAAAAAAATACTATTTTATATCATCTATTAGAAATAATATTTTAAACATCTTAATTTTCATATGAATATATGAACCACTTCTATCAGCATTAAAAATTGAATTGAAATATATTTTGTAGAAAGATAATTTCCAGTAAGAGCGCATGTGAATTAAGCACATAAAAAATGAAATTGGAAATAAAAGAAGTGATCTTGCGCAAAATAAAGGAAATATGAAACACTTCAAATTTCTAAATGTTTGTGATTCTTATGTTTTTATATGGGGTGATATTAGTTACAAAGGCTTATTTTGGGAAAATACTAGCTCATTAAAATGTCAATTTTACTAACTTTTTTTTTGTAATTGTGAGTGTAATTTTTTAATGTCTTTAAATACATTTTTATTTGAGTTTTGTTTCTATTTTTAAATAATGCTTTTTTATGGTTTTATTTCTAATTTAAAAACCAATATTTCCATTTTTTAAGATTTTCTATAAAATGTATTTATTTATAAAAATTAATGTCATTCTTAATTTAAGAACATGTGTTGTTTTAATTTTCTTTTAGATCTCCAATTTTAGCTATACTATTTTATTTTTAAAATAAACAAATATATAATCTTTAAGATTTTTAAATTATGAATATACTCAAACTTGGGAGCTTTTGAAATACACGACCCAAATGAAAAAACACTAGTTCGCAGACGCATAACAAATACAAAAGAACTATTATATGTATTGTTTATCGCAACATTTATCAACTTAGCTAATGTGTCAAGGACGATGGAGAACCATTTAGGAAAAAAAAATCCTTTTTTAATCCAACAGGGATTCAAACTCTGATCTCACCATAATTAGAAATCATCTAGTGCAAGAGTGACACCTGGAACCTTCTACCACTGAAGCGGGTCTAATATATGTAGAAAATTAAGCCAAGTGTAGCTACTGAAGCAATATTTTTTTTTATTTTGGCCAAAATAAGATTTTTGTTAAATAAACTACCAAAATATTTAGCTTAAAGAGTATCTGGTCGTTTTCATCAACCTTTAAATGTACTGTTAGCAAATTTCCTGACTGTTGCTTACACTAGCTCCCTGACAAGATATGAATGTTCAAATTATGTAATATGATCTCAACAATTGATTCTTTAGTATCAATTTCTATTTGAAGTTTTTGTTGTTATAGTTTCAACTAATCAAGGTTACACTTAACACTTTTTTTTAAAAACAATTATAAATAAATATATATTTGTGTCAATTTTTAAATATCATTTAACACTACAATTGTTTGTAATACAAGATAAAATGTAGACATTCCAACAACACACTAAACATTGTTATCATACATAAGTAACAAAAATAATGCAAAAATTGTGTGATATTAGATTGGGATAAGGTTTTATTTGTGGTATTTGGCCAGACTATATATTATTGGTAATTTTGTGTTGTATAATAACCAGTGAATGTAAAGACCGAAAGCAATGGTTTATTTAAATTTACCAGCGATTTTATAAATTTCTCAATGCAGTTTAGTGAAAGTATAAAACATGAATTGTATTTTCTACATTTACTGGTGATTTGATAAAATATCTTGTGTATGTGGATAAAAATAAATAAAATAAATCCAAATAACCTAAACTAACCTAGTCTAACCTAAGCTAAGCTAAAATAAACTAGTCTAAGCTTGTCTAAATTAACCTAACCAAACCTAATCTTGACATGACTTATTAACATTCATTGGTGGTTGATGGTCAATGTGTAAGCTCACCGGTGTTTTTTGTAAAATGTTTGGTGATTATGTGAAATAGTAGACACATTTTTTACATTCCCCAAGTGAACCAGTGGCTCTGTAGAATCACTGGTGACTTTACAAAATCATCACAGTCAGCACATTCACAATACCATATATAACTATTTTATTTTAGTTGCTTGTAATTTCCTTCTCTGAATAAATATGTCAGAAACAACTGAATAACTTGAGGTCTATACTCACTGCTTTAAGACAATTATTGTTATTAAGGTGTGATGAAAGTGAATAAGAGTTTAAGCCCGAATTTTTGCAGTTAAAAACATCCCTTTGGATAAAACATATTAAAAATATTGCTTGAGAATATATAGTCACATTTTCTTAAAAATTGACATATCTGACATGAAAAAGTTTCTAGATCTACTTTCACGTATGCATACGTCAAGTCATGCGATCTGAAGCTGTGTTGTTTATAGATATCTTTTATATTATTTGGTATTGATAATAACGCTAATAATATAGTAAAATGTTATCAGCATTGGCCATAAAAAATATGTTTGTATTTTATAGATGATGCTGATAACAGATATTCAAGAACTTTTGATATTACAATGTGTAGAAAATTAAAAATAAATGTATCTAGTGGAGCAATATTTTATTTATTATTGCCAAAACGGTTTTTTGTTTTAAGTCTAAAAATACAGACCTTAGTGTGTGCTCTCTTCAACCACCCAACACCCTCCCCCAGCCCATCCTCCCTTAAGATCAATAATTTGTCTATTTTTCAAATATATTCTTTATCCATGGATAGTTGCCATTCACGCATATGGTGGGTTTTTAAAAAGGCGCAGGTTCCAGCTATAAGGAGTTAGCGGGCAAATATGAGTCGCAAAGAATTGAAATGGAACAGATATTATTATTATTGAATTCGACTTTTATCATAAAAGAAAAGCCAAACCCAGAGAGATATTTAAGAGACTCCCTTATAATTTACCCTCTGAGGCTCTGCCTCAAATATTTAAATTTACTTTATTCTGTTTTGTTTATTTATTACTTTTATAACCTATCACTAATAATTATGTTCTTTTTTTATAATTAATCATCAGTATATATTATTATTTAGCTATTTAAAAAAATATTATTGTATGTGCTTGTATGGTATTTGTGTACTTTTAAGTGCTGGCCTGTGATAGGTCTCACGACTGTTGGCCAGCACTATAATAAATGAAGGTTAAATTGAAATAATAATAACTATCATCATCATTAATTATTAATATCATACACTTTCTGAACCGATTGATTATATAAGCACAGGACAATTTCTAAGAGCAAGAATGTAAGAGTCAACCAATTTTCCCAGGAAAAGTATTTTCACCTACCGTCCAGTGTTCATTTACATGCCACAATAGACATAGGACCAACAACTTCAATTCCCTCTGGAGGAAGTTGTGCTTGAGATTTTTATCACTCAAAAGGCAACAATTTATAAAAGAAGAAGAAATGAAAAGTGTTTTAGTCGTAGAATTTATTGGTTTTTGCTCAGCTGATTTAACACATTGATAGTGGGTGATGAAGGAGAATACTGATTCATCAAAGCCTTAAGATAGTGATAGAAATTAACAATAACACACTTTTTTTTAGCCCACCATCTTACTATCCGTTCGGCTTATACGTTTATGCACTAATTATGTTAATAGTTTTAGGGATTAGGAAGGTTATATTTAGAAGAAGTGTGGAGGGAGAGTGGAAAACCATTTAGGAAAAACCACCCTCAGTACACCCAATTGATATTCAAACCTCGATCTCGCATTCATCGGCAGTCTAGTCTACTCGGAGAGTAGTGTGTTAGACCACGTGGCCACCAAAGTGGGTGATAGCAAACTATTGTAAATAAAAATAATTAGACAGATTCTGACAGTTAAAAAAAACCTTATCACAAAATGTACAAATTTTTACAAGCATGATAAAAACAAGCAAACATGAAGATTTTTTTTATATGAACAATTTAAATATTTATCCTAGTCCCCAAGCAAAAAAATCTGAACAAAATAACTGTTAAATGAATATTCACAGGGGTTTATTAGCCTGTAGTAGCTACTACCCTGGAACATAACTTTAGTCTTGCTTAGTTTTGGTAGCTGTTGGTAGTGATCATTGTGCTTTAATTCTAGCCTCTTATAGACAAGTACAGCGCCACATACCACGCCTACAGCTCAGACTATTTTGGGAAAGCTTGGAGAGGGAAAAAAGAAGAAAAAAATATATATATACACCACACACGATTAAAGCAGTACTTACCAAATAAACATCACCATTGGTAGGGTATAGCGGTGAGGATGTTGTGTGATTCTGTAGCAAATTGCTGTTTGGCATTTTTTGTGTACTGTGGTGCAAAAAGTATTGACGATGAGGCTGAAATCAAAAAATTTTCTGTTTAGCTCACAAGAGTTGTTATGAAATTTTTGGAGGATGGTGAAAAATTATTTAGTAACAAAGACTACCACATTTTAAAGGATAACATTTACACACTTGTGCTAAAGGCCAAAACTTTATTCAAACAAACCTTTTGAAATAAGTTTAAAAAAAACAAGGTATTTTGTCAAGACAAACCTCAAATTGGAAATTAAAAAGTATGACCATTGCATTCACTTTACACAAAAATAAAAATAATAAGTTTTGTTAATTAATTTTTGCTTATTTCAAAGCAGAAGTTTTCATCCATATTTTGGAGATAAAACACTACTTGTTCAATGAATTGTACGACTAGATAAACTTACAAGATGTATATGATCGTTAAGCTATGGATAAAATCGTGTCAAATATCATATCTGTAAATTTGAAATATGACACATAGATATGGGACCATTGGTTAAGTGTATCAATGCTCTACCACTTAGCTATCCAGGAATCATCGGATGGCTTCGGATCATTCACAGACTCCGCCTTAAGCTACGAATGACAAATGGCCCCGAGCAAAAGACAATTCCTGGATAACTAATTAGCGTGCTTAGCCAAGGGTCCTGGGTTTGTTTCCTGTGTACAGGTACCATTTTAAAAACTTAAGGATAAATACATATTTACACCCTACCCTGTATATGTGTAGATATGAAATAATGCGTTTTAATTTTTGTTATTGATACCACTAGCCATGATATGGTTACTCTATGCATAGACACCGAACCAAAGTATTGTATGGACTAAGGACTTTATTGCAAATATTGAATTATATCAACAGGAATGAACATGATCCAGGAGAAATGACAAACCAATGCCATCAGCTGAGCAAAAGTAGGGAAAGGTGGAAATTTAGGGTGATGCGAGAAAAGGTCAGTGTTTTTGGACTTGTTAAAGCAGAATTTTTTTCTTTGTCAAAATTAATCAACCAATACTCTAGTAGAAACATAAAATTTAAATTTCTTCATATGGTGATATAAAAAGTTCTTGGATATCTGTCAAGTGTGTTTTAGAATGTAATGACAACTTTTTCTCTCGAATTAAAAAGTTTGTCATTTTAAACCCTATGCATATTCACCCTTGTGAAGAAATTTTAGCTTTAAGTTTGTACTGAAACAATATCTTATTTTACTTTATCCAAAAAATGTTTTTCTATAAAAGCTGTAAAAACACCCCACCTTAAGAATGATTAGAAAAAAAAAGGACCGGTAGAGTGTAGACTGATAACTAGTGGATAAAACTTTATAAAATATAAGTAATAATATACATAAGAGGTTTATTTTCTACATATATGTGTGTGTGTGTGTGGATGCATATATTGGAGATGGTATGATCGAATCCTCAAATCCTATGGTATTCTTGTAATAGATTGAAATGCCAGTGATGAGGGATTGGAGTTCAATTCTCAGCCGGGTGTACCAAGGTTTTTTTTTTCCTAAATAATATTTAATTGCCCTTTCCCACAACACTTAATATCAATTCTACATCAAAATTTCCAACCCTCGAGAGAGAAATAAAAGCTTCATAGTGTCAGCGGATAAAGGGTGTCGTCATGTGGTCAGCATAACAAACCCTCTGACCCTTAATCTCAGTTTTCTAAACTGAAGCTACTACTTTTCCATTAAAGTAACTCCTAATTGTTTGTCCCAACAAGGCTGAGTTGTCTTCATTTCAGACCAACTGCTTTAAAGAAAAGTATAAACGCACAGGGAATAAAATTCAGGACCTCTGGATCTGTAACCAAGGACACTGACAACTAGAGTAGATAGGCAGTCTCCATTAATGTGAATATGCAAATAACCCAGATAGGGAGTAGCAAGAGATTTTTGGCGGAAAAATATACCAAAAAAAGTTGAGTGAATGTTGGTGAATGTTTGAATTGAATCAAAAATAATAAATTCAAGACTTCAACCCAGAAAAAGTATTTTTACCAAGTGACACACGTCCTAACACAAGCATATAATGTACAAAAATGTTAAGTAGCTTTACAAACAAGTTAGTTAAATGACGTGTTTCATTAAAAAAAATAGAGTCTACATGCCAAAACAAAATGTGAAGTGTGTATTATATAATTTTTTTTTTAAATTTGGAAATGTTTGATTTTAATGAATAAATAAATAAATAAATTTAAAGTTCATGACAATTTTAAAATGTAATTGAATTATAAAGTTATGGTGGTATTTAGTTTGTAAGGAACATTTAAAAATTACAAACTTCTTTTGCTGGCAACTAATTATCAAAAGTAACAAATCTGGAAATAGCATACATGAAAAAAAATTTCTAGTAACTTTTTTTAATGTCAAAAATGTTCCTTCTTAGCTAAATCACAAAAAGAGAGTAGACTGCATAATGTAAACTCTGTCCACCCTGGAAGGAAGCAGCCTTACTTTGACTGACTACGCAATGGCCCTGTCTTATAAGTTTGCGCTATAGTGGAACCAAACCAGGTAGCAGTCTTACCTTGACGTATTACACTATGCTCCTATCTTAGAAACCAGTGGAACCACACAAGGTAAGTTTACTACCTTTCAGGGTAAATTAAGGGCACATTTCAAATATGATACTAATATTAAAATTATTGTTGAAATGTCAAACTTTAGCCCAATTTAAATAAGAATTTATTCATTTAGTTATATTTAACAAGATATTTATTTTTGTAAGCTTGTTTCAAGAACTTGTGTATTTGAGGGTCAGTAATAAACAGCCCCAGGTGTCGACTCACTGAAAGGCGCGGGTAGCCCATGTGGGGTTCCTCCTTGATGTGCTGCGGGTCTCGAAATACGACTGCCCGGATCACCCCTCGGATATGGTCCTCTGGCCAGGAACCCAACAGGATCCGCTGTGGTCGTCCTCGGCCCTTGGGACGCAGATCTGTCAACATCAGAAGTGGGTTACTAACATAATATTAACAATGGGGTAAAGAGGACGATGTTCAACCAATAAAGAGGGCTTAGGGGGTCATCCATAAACCATACATAGTAATGGGTTTTATTAACATTTTTGTTTGAATGCTCCATCCCCCAACCTATGTTACACAACTTTTCACATCAAGAGTGAATGTCATTATTTAAGAGAGGAAAATTTTGTGACACTAAAAAAGGGACTGAAAATTCATTTTAAATTCCAAATATAAATTATTTTAAAGCAGGAATAGTAATATTACTGTTTTCGACATTAGAATTTAAGTTTAATATCCGTATGTGTTACAATGTGATGTACTCCCCCTTATCCCATGTAGCACTATAGATACATCAAACCTCCCCCCGTCCCTCTCTCAAGAGCACTACACGGTTTATGGATGGCCCCTTAGAAACATCTTGATAGGCTGGTTGGAAGAGTCTCTAAGCACAAGTTAATTGTGTAAGAACGGCAAAAACGAGTTGACTCTAGATGCACCTGTGGCTGTGATTAAATTATAGCTCTATGACCCGATTATTTCACATCACACGTCCAACACTGACACTGTTTTAAAATCTCAGTGGTGGAGCATTGGCGCATTAAGCCAAAGATCACCAGATCAATTCCTGCATCCAGGTGTGAATTATTGGCGATATTTAATGTAAACAAAAAAATCTTTTGTTAAATAAAAATATATTTGTGATTACTTATTTTATAATATGTGTTTTAAACATGTTTAACACATAAGTAGAGCCTGGGAATGCATTTGTAGTGAGCAATTGTAACATATTTAGCCTGCTTTTGCATTACATGGACTAAGTTTCAAGTCCACTGGGATTCAGACAAAGTCTTACTGTTTGAAGAAAAAGTGCCTAAATTATCTTGACCATTAGTGTCTGACCGAACACCCAACTTCGACCGCCTCCAGCAAAATAATCGGCTTCGGCCAAAATTAGACCAAAGGTTCGTTTAACTTACCTTACCTAATGTACGCTCATGGGTGCGGTCAAATCACAAGTGACAAATGACAAGTCAATGCATGTTGGATTTAGGCGCCCAGTCAGTAGACTAGTCATTAGTCAGTAATGGTGACACATGGTTTGTGTTTACTATAGTCTTGTGTTTCTATCAGATTCATTAAGAACTTTCCCCTCAAAACCATGGCTAATGTAATTAATTATTGTATACATAAAAGATAAATGATTAATATTTGTATCGGACTAAATGGCAATATAAAATATTTTAGTCACTTTTTCAAAGCCATTATAAAGAGGAAGAAGTGATTTATTTTTTTGTCATACTTTTATTTTGTATTATTATTTCGAAAATGTATTCTGCTTTATTTTATCTACAGTAAAAAATGCGACCTGTTATTTAACATGATCTTAAATTTGAACTGCAACAGAAATTACATTAAACTTTAAAATAGGAATTTTACACAATATATGTGATTTCTTTGGCTTCGGCCGAAGGTGAAAACTAAAACGAAGTTTGGCTTCGGCTTTGGCAAAAAAAACCTTCGGCCGGACACTCTTGACCATAGCCAAGGACATAATTATAAAATCAATAACATGTTGGGACCATCTATAAATACTATAGTATTATAATATAACTATTTACATGTCCAATTTTAGTGCACTCAAGTTGAATTCTTGAAATTTATTTATTTTAATTTACAAACAAAACTTCGAAACTGTCCAACTCAAGACTTATAATTAATTATATAGGCCCAAGTGCAAGAATGATGCTGATCGAAACAAAAGATGGAATTGAGTAGAAGATGAGTTGATTTGCTATTTACTTTACTGCCACTCAGCCCACCTTCTACTTTGCTACACCTTCTGTTTTGATTAACCTTGTTGCATTCGGGCCATGCAAGTCTTTAAAAAAAATTGACTTAACTGGGATATTTATAATTCTAGAAAGCAAATTAAAACTATTTAAAAACTTTTTTAAACAAGATAATTAAGGTCTGGGTACACTGCCTCTAAATTCAAACTTCCTCCAACCTAGGACATTAGCATAGTTAGTTCATATACGAAAAGGTACTGAGACGCAGAGACAGACAACAAATAAAAAATGTATATTTAGTAAAGTCAGGTCTGTTAAATCACCTTTCCCTACCCTCCAACTGTTTGAGAAGAGGGAGAAACGGAGATGGGGGGGGGGAAGGGAGGGTGTAAAAGGAAGAAAATGGTTTTGTCTATTATTGCAAATTCTTGTTATAAGTATAATATGTAAAAACAAATTAATTAATCCTGGCATAGAAAAAAATTTAGGTGTTTGCGAGGCCCACCTTTTCAATTCAAAGCAAATCAGAATCAAATATATGAAATATTCTTATAGCAAAGTCAAAGTGTAAATATTCTTTTGGGAATTTTTTTATGCTGGGGAAAAATATATATGTACATATTGTGCTTATTTGTATAAATTTCGACAATAAACTCATTGAGAAAATCATTTATTGCACAATTGCACCAAATCTTACTACCCATTCAAGTTATATGCATATGTTTTAATTACTCTAGTGTATTTAGGGAGGAGTAAGGTTGAATTTAGAAGAAGTGTACTCATGTTTGTGTGGAGAGATATCGAAAACCGCTCTAGGTAAAACCAAAAGGGAAACCAAACCTGATCTCTTCACTCGACAGTCACATCTGTTGCATCATCCAAAGTGATTTGAATCAACATGCAATTGGATTACTTAAGATTATTTCACATTTCACATGAATTTTAATTCATAGTTTACACAAGAGCTCATTATGTATATTAATGAACATAAATGAGTATTAAGGTCGTTAATATTGTTATTGACCAAGTTCCATGACCGCCAAAGTGCAAATTGTTTTCAAAGCCAAGTCAAATCTGATATTTTTGCGAAGACAAGTCTTATTTGTTAAAGCTTTGCACACCCATACAAAATCATAAAAAAAATATAAAAAATCTCCCCTCCCCCCCACATGTTTTAAAACAATTTGATGGCCTGAGTGTAGTAAACACAGTCATAGTGGAATGATAAGTGACATTATGACAATTGTTCTTTTGAGTTGTCAGCTTCCCAAACATAAAAAGTGTAAACATTTACGAATTGGTGTGTGTAAGCAAATAAGTCAAGTACCTGCGCCACCGTCAGCGGACGGCCCCAGCATGTTGTGCACCCTGTTAGCGTACAGCACGAAGGTGGGGTAGGGGATGTCGTACTTGCGAGCAGCTTGAGACAGCGAGAGACCTTCCTTCAGCACTGAGAATATGGCCTCCGCCATGGTTTCCGGCCGCCAAGATTTGAGGGGACCCCGCTCCCTAAACCGCAGGTTGTGAACCAGGCTTTGGTTGGTGTTCCAGCACTTCTGCCACATGGACTGCAGTTGGTACTGGTAGCTGTCTGCTAGAAGAAACATGGGGCCCCGGTTAGTATTATTTATTTTTCTACCACCTAATACAAAAAATATTCCCTTTCTTTGAGTGATGCTTTCACAACACTACTCACTCTAATAAAGATGAGTATACATATATTTATAAACTTGTAAAATAGTGCCTTAAAAATAATTTCACAACGCTTTTTATTCCTTAACCTAAAGGTTTTAATACATGAGACAAATTGAATACATTTATTTAATTATTCAAGCAGATTCAACACGGGAGTAATTACTATACACGTTGAAAGAGACACAGAAAAAGAGGAATTAATATCACACTGTCACCGCTGGATAGAAAGGTGATAGTTTTATCTTAAAAAGAAAACCACCTGTTAGCTTCTAATCATTGAAAATAGGTTTAGTGTAACTGAAAACTTTATAATAGTTTAATATCATATTTAAAAACATCTAACACTCAATTAATTAAATACTAGACAAAGTAAAATACAATATGAATTAGAAATTTTTGTTGAAGTCACTGTAAAAAAACATGTGTATTAACGTGTGCCAAGAATAAAGTAGAAATAAATGTACCAGAACTATGTTTAACGTATGATGTACACACTACAACCTTGATCCTAAAGGTTTGTGCTTTGATGTATTATTAGGGAAATACCTCTGGAAAATGGAATGAGATTCCACATGTATGATTGTTATTACAATAAAATTATTACCAAAAAATAGTTAGGATAGTGCTAGTTTTAAAAGCTTACTCATTTATTATTTTATGAAAGCATGTATCTTACCCATCCCCGGAAGTGCCAACACAATAATACATAATATCCCAAGACGTGAAACATTAATAACAATAGCCTTACACATCTCATCGAACAATGACAATTTTTTGTTAAATAAAAATTATGACAACCCCTTTTTTTTATGTAATTGACATGAGCATTACAGCATTTGAACAGACTTCATAAATGAATATATAATATCCTGTTCAAATTCAGCGATGCTCATGACGAATAAAATAACTGTTGGAATTTTTGTATGTATAAATCTAAACTAAACATATCCACTGGAACCATTTTGGACAGTTAAACAGAAAAAACGTTTATTTAAATTATTGTTGGGATGCTCAAATCCTCATGAGAATATAAAAAAACTATCTTGAATACAACACGAGGAACTTGTTTTCAATTTTCTTTTAAAAAGACCAAAATGTATTAATATAACTGATTTACTAAAAAAAAGTGATCTTTTTGTTGTTTATGAATATGATGTAACAGACATGACAAACAATAACACTAACCAACAATTTAATTTTAAATAAAATAATATGTGTTACTGTCAAGAGTTGTGGGTCTCCATTAAAAATCTGCCTTAACAGAGTGTTTTATTGGAGTCAGGGTAGCCACTCATCGATAAAACCAGGAAAACCTAGAATTACGCTTGAATATTGAGCTTCGAGGTGGGGAACCCCCAGGAGATGTGATTAAATTTTGCAGTCTGTTGGGTGGAATTTAAAAATATTAAGAGCCTTTATCCGAAGATGTGTCCAAACTAAGCTGCATGAATTTTCCTTAGCTTGAATTGGTATTAAATATTCATACAAAATTACTGTACTTGACACTTTTGACATTGACACGGCTGTCACAATAGCTGGTCTAGTTCATAATATGGTGACCAGCATGCAAACGTACTATCATTCAGATGGAAAGACAATTTTTTGACAACTACAACACCTAATAAAACTATTTATATAAGCATCATGCCTTACTAACTGTCCAGGTTTTAGTTTACCTGCATTTGTGTGATAAGCGAGTGGAAAACCATTTTGGAAAAACCACTCTCAGGAAACCCGACCGAGATTCAAACCCTGATCTCCCTGTCATATGCAGTCTAGTCTAACACAAGTGTGACACCTTAGACTATGCAGCCAGTCACCAACGCAGGTATCAATATATTTAAATGTCAAGTTGTGTGATCTGTAACCGTCACTTTTAGCTATATCTACCAGAATCCTGTCATAGTCAGAAGACCTTGCAGCCGCCGAGAGGAAAGAACGTGTAAATTAAGTTAAGTTAGTGTTTTAGTCTTTCTTTTCTTTATATTTAGGTTAAGTTAGTTTTAGGTCCATACAGGTGGTGGTTTAGGTTGGAAGTAGATGGAGCAAAATCTCCGATAAGGCGCCTCCCCAGACCACCGCTGGTGCTTTCGCCAACTCTAGGGACTATTAGAGCCAGAGGTCGGTGGGACAGTCAGTGTGGAGAGTACCAGGGTCGTAAAATACCCGAGGCGGACCATCTAGTAGGACAAAAACTATATAGTAGGATTATAAGGACCGTTAGATTAAATGCAAGTTACATAATTTAATTATTGTTTAAAAATTGGATATTGGTTAATAGATGATGTAGACAAAAATATATAAGTGGATTTAAGTCTCGAACTACCCTCTAAATGTCGTGATGGATTAAAATTAAATAAATAAATAAAGTTTTGTGTTGCCAGTGGTGTTGGTGGAACTGGGGGGATTGCCACTCGCCCACTGGAAATAATTTGCGCTACCCCTCTCCTCCCGATACAAATTTGTCAGTTCTAGAGTTATTTCACTCCTCCCCCACCTCCGCCAACAATATTTTCAAATAAGAAACTGAGCGAAAGCCTTGCCCAAAACTCAAATGGCTACCAGAGATATTGAATTTTGAAAAATATTTCAGGCAAAGACCACTAATAACTTAAAGGTATCCAATTTTGAAAAATTTGTTGAGAGGACAATCCAAATAGCTTTTAGAGGAATTTAATTTTCAAAATATTTGCAGGTGTAGACTGCTCTAATGAGTTTCAGGGGCCTTATAATTTAAAAAAATTCCTTGGAAGACTATTACAAATAGGTTTTTGAGGGATATAATTTTAAGGAAATTAGCTTTTATAGCAATACTTTTTTGGACATTTACTTGGGGAACAGTTTAAAAAAAAAAGCTTTTTCCCTAATTCCTTCCCTAAATGAATAAAGTTCCACCGCCACTGGATGTAACACATTTATAATATATGACTGTTAAACTTGTCTACTCTTTAAGGCCATTTCACACCAGCATCCAAAGTAACCGTGGACGAAATAAATGTCCATGGACGTGCCAATTTACACTGCAACCAACGTCCGTGGACATTTTTGATGCCTACGTGGACGCCCTGCAGATCGCTTGGAGAGTGATCTGAAAACATCCGTACTGTGGACACTGTGGATTTCCCCATTTGATAAGCTGGAAAGAGATTTCCACAAAACATCCAACCACGGATTCCACGGACACCATGGATGCCAGTGTGAAATAACATTTACTCATGGCTGAGCACATAAGTGGAATAATTCCATATTATACAGTGATTTTTTTTTTTTAGGAAGAAGGGAAGGGTCCTTTAGTGACTCATCATGGGCATAAGCAGAGGGGGAAATTATGGGGTTAAACGTCCTCCCCCAAGAATTTTTAATACTAAACTTAAAGATAGCCTCTTATTAGACTTCAAATAACTTACATAGGCATTCACTTTTTAAAAATTTGCCAGGGAAGGACCCCTTCAAAAAAAATTCGGCAAGAGGGGAGTGGAGGGCTCATCATTTTAAATAGACTTTAAATGAGTATGATTTTTTTTTTAAACTACATACAAGGACCACTATAAATAGTTTCTAGGAGTATTCAATTTTCTAACATTAACTGGGAGGAAATTAGAAAAACCTTAAAACACTTTTTCATTAATTATTTCACCCTCCCCTCTTAAACATATAAAGTTCCAACACTACGATATAAAATAACGATGTTCTTATTGTTTAAAGTTTAATAGTAAGTCTTAACATCATATCATAAATTAACAATTTTGAAACCCCCAAAAAATTAAATTCTCACTATGCCCAGTGGCTCATGTCAGTCTACTAGCTGGAGATTTAAGAAATTTGTTTTTAATAGAGACTCATCTTGAAGTAATTATAGTGCTTTAAAACATAATTGAAGTAGAAAGGTATTAATTGTTTAGGACTACAATAATATACTAAACTAGGCATTGGGAAGATAACACTCATTGGTACAAATTCTCATAATCCAACAAAAAGCCTTAAGGAAATCAGGGAAAAAAGGATTATTATACCAGGAAAACAGAATTTCACGGTATAATTTTAATATCGTCAAGAATATTATTTTTGATATTTCATTTGTTTTGTCTGTGAAGATTGACAAATATATGTTTTCAAATAAACATTTTTGGGTAATTTTTCTACCAGTTTATTAGGATGAAAATATTAAATAAGCTGCCCAACAAAAGATTATAACACTAAAAACATTTCAAAGCTCACTTCTACACTCTTAGTTAAAAATGGCACAATATGATATATATAAACATCAAATAGTATTTTATTTAACTGTAGCTAAGTCTGGAAATTTAAAGAAGAACTAGCACTGTTTTCTTTGATTTTTCTCTCGCTAAGATACAATCCAATTTTAATATGAAAGGCCAACATAGATTTATCTGATTGCCAAACCCTTCCTTCCCCTCTGACAAATCATGTATTAATCACAACTTGTGAATGTGTGGAATGCCAGGCCTCCACTGTGGTTTGGATACCACATTAAACTGTAGGTCCTCCATTTCGTCTCACAATCACCCTACCATTACACATTAGCGTAAGTGTGTATAACTCGAATGGGTAGTAAGACATGGTGCTAATAATAATAATAATAATAATAATAGGAAAGCCCTTTTAGAAAATACAAACATTGATGTTGACCATAAATAAATATAGCAATCTATTATATTATTGTTAATTTATAGATAATGATAATATCATTATATCAAGAGTGACATTTGAAGACCACATGACTTGACATAAATAAGTGAAAAGTAAATTTAGTAACTTTTCTACCCGTCAGATGTTATGAGATTTGGACTATAATTAACATATTAGGGGATGTCATGAGTCTAGTGTTGCTGACCCTTAAGGACAAAATTTGCCAATTATGTGTTTATAGTTAAATAGTTGTATAGTAAAAAGATGTTGTCATGTATGTTTAAATTACATATGTTTATTTTAAGCCATTTTCTTTTAAATTCATTTATTGAAATGAAGTTAAGAACTAAGTAAAATAAAGCTGAGAAAAAGGGACTGATGCTAGGTTTATATGAACACACATAAAAAAGTATGGCTGGCATTTAAAATCGGTTCCAGCAAACTAACAAGATAAACACAATATTTTCATTTTAATATTGATAGTTTTTCTAGGATCCTTATGAACTAAAAATACCCCCTTTCAGTTTTTTTTGACAAAAATTCTCTTATGAAATTTTTTCAAATTTTAATTATGATTTTGTACAAATGACTTATCATCTTGCCCAAAGTATTGATATTTCTGGGAAAATGCTAGTAGCTACCAATTTGATTTACTGATTTATTTTTAATTTATAATCATGAATTCATGTAACCGTTTAAGTGAATCGACATTTATGTTTCTATCGATGATCCCATCACTGTTGGTATAAAAATTATTGATTTAATTAATCTTTCAACCAAAGTTTGTTAGTAATAGTGAAACTCATATACTATTGCTCCAACACTCATTTTGAGTTAGCTTACCTGTTTTTTATTTGATAATTTAATCATTCTTTCTTCTGTTCAGAGCCGTAGAACAAAGTAAGTCGACTGGATTTACTTAAAATATATTTATCATCTAGTCTAGAACAGTGATTCTTAAACTGTTGTCAGCAGACCCCTGGTGGTTCATGGTGGTGTGATGGGTGGTCTGTACATGAGACCACAGGGAAATGAAACAATATGGCACAATTGTATTTTCTCTCTCAAATATGATATAAGAGTTTGAGACTAAGTTTTCAAAAATAAGTAGTAAATACTTCCCTGATAACCATTTTAAACAAAACCACTATGTCAATTTGTGAAAATAACCTAACATTAAACTATTCTTTATTTAAGGGCTTAAATCCAAATCAAAACAACCCCCCAAAGACAGGAATAATCTTTTTTGGGCTATGGGGCACATAAAACGTAAAGATTCATCATACTCTCGAGGTTGAAATTTTTCAGTTACAATATATTTTCTCTTTATTAGAAAGTAAAAAGTGAAAGATATCAAAAGTGTGCAATGTTGACAGGCTAGCTCTGTTTGATCTTGTGGAATAAAGTAGTTGACCTGCCAACTTTTCATAGAGATGACAGTCATATAAAATTTACTACATTATTAGTGTTGTTTTATTAATAACTAGTAGAAATAAATGGCAATGCCCTGGGTAAACACAAAATGGATTGAAAAAATATCTTTATTTTATTTATTTCAAATGAGTTTTTAATTAATTTAAAAAAATCTAATCCAAATTTTAAAATTTTGGCTTCGAAGTTCACATGTTTGTGCACAGGGGCTATTAATTTTTAAATTTATATATATCAAAAGTGACAGTATGTATTGTTTGAAAGTAGATTTGGTATCAGTTCTACCTGTCAGACAAGGATTTTCCTATGAAAATAGGACAGTAAAATGTGTATATGAAACAAAGTTATATAAATATGCTTTGTTTACTACTTGATAAACACTTTAGTTAGAAATATTCTGTCTTGACAAGTGACAGGTAGGTAGTATAATAAGTTAGGTGGTCCGCGTGTACATCGAACACTTATCAAGTGGTCTGATACTGACTGGAAAAAGTTTGAGAAACACTGCTCTTGAAGGATTTTAAGAAGTAAAAATATCTAAAATTGGTTATGTTTATTATCAATTATTTTATTAACGGAATTGTAATTAATCTCACAACAGAACTTTAATAAAAAAATTCAATGTTGAATTATTAACTTTGGAATGAGGTCGAAGCTAATAATTTACTTTTGTTGAGAGTGAATCACTTATAACAATACAGAACTATTTTGTAAAAAAAAAAAATCTTAATAAACATGTCATGGGGGAACATAGCTAAAATACATTTTAGTTAATATTAAACATAGTTAACTTCACCAAAATAAGTCAAAATAACAAGCGAGAACATAATTTCAAAACACCAATAAATTTTAATAAATATCAAATTAAAAGAATTAACTCTAAGATAATGTGAACTGTAGCAATTATACTCAACACAATACTTGATAAACTATATACAAATGCAATATTACTGTGATAGACACAGAGAAAATTATTAAAAATTAAAAATAAATTCAATATAGCTATTAATAATATGTATTTACACTTTCTAAAAACTGATTTTGATTTTAAGAATAAGTTGTGAAGTCCCCTAATAATCCTTACAAAGTTAGGTGTGGTTGCCAGTGAAAATGCCAGTGTTTTTGTAATTTTTATATTAAAACTTTTTCTGATCAAAATAAACCAAATTTTGTTTCAGTACATTCATAGAGTTTAATTTTCTTATCATGGTGACGTCAACAGTTCTTGACTATCTGTCAGAGAGTGTCATATAATTTAATGACAACTTTTTCTCTTAATTTAAAAAGGTTGGCCATCTAATGTCACTTCGTTCATGACAAATATTCAACAACTGTTTATGTCACAATGTGAAGAAAATTAAACTATGTTTGTACTGAAGCAATATTTTTTTTATTTTGGCCAAAAAAAGTTTTGCTATATATAAAATAGCAAAATAATGGCCTTTTGTTTCCTATATACACACCTTAAGTCTGTGGCTTTAAAAGGATTATACACATATGTCTGGTCAAAGGTAGGAACACTCCTAATTAATAGTCTATATCATCGGCGGTTTAGTCCATTGCGAGTTATGCCTTAGATCATGCGGCCACTGAAGCAATTGATGTAATATTTAAAATTATATGGTGAGATATAGGCTGTTTGATAATTGTACAGGCGCATGGTTGGTCCATTTAATCTTTGAAAACATTGCTTGCTCACTTTAAGCAAAGTAAAACATTATTTTATGTCTACAAATATATTTTAAATCACAAACCTAATATATTTGATAATTTTGGCAGTCTCTTTGTTTGAGCTTGGTATTTGTCAAGCGTGACTGTGCGTCATGTCCCCACTACGAGAAATCACTAGCAACTATCTCAAACTTACTTCTAAAGCATTCAAATAACACGAGACAAAAAAAGAGAGGGAGAAGGTAAGGTGTAGGCGTGCCTGCAAAGGAAAAGTAAACCAAATTTGAACTGCCGCAAAGTATTTCGGCCAAATGCTCTAGGTCAATGTTGGCACATGCGCGGTGTCAGTTTGATGTAGGTCATGTGTTCAGGATTGCTCTAAAGGATCTCGGCTCACATTATTTTTAAGTAATTTTTTTTAAATTTCTGTGCCATGATTATTTTAACTAAGCATAACTTATTGTAGTCAATCCGACATCTTAGTTCAGCCGGTAGCATGTCTGTCTCCTGAGCTAAGGTCCTGGGTTCAATTCTAAGCATGGTCAAAAAACTTATCATTGGTGAAATGTGGGTTTACCCTTCCATAGTAATAAATTAACGGCCGGGGACTGGATGTTGTGCGTGTCCATCTTAAGTTAGATTATAAGACATATAAAGCTAAGACAGGCATAGCCAGCTGGTAGTGGAAAATATATTTCAATGTATTCAACATGATAGTTAAATACATTTTATTCTACTAACATTATTTAAGTAAAACATTTAAACCCTAAAGATAAAACCAAGCCCTGGAAGATTTTTACCCTTCAACCCCACACACAAAACTGCTTGCCCAGCTCCTCAGGCCACCAATCACCAGTGTAATTGGACATATGTACAGTAGCCCCGTGACTTCTTTGGTGCTGACTGACAGCTCACAGCTGACTTCTGACAATAAACAACATTTAGGTGTATACCTAAATGTTGACTGTCAGAAGTGACAGCTTAGCCTAAACACATGTTTTTGCAGATCATAAGGCTCGGCATAGGAATATGCAATTTGGTCTGGTAACTTTTCAAAACCGTAAGCTGTGAGCTGTGAGCTGTCAGTCAGCACCAAAGAAGTCATGGGGCTACTGTAACTAACCATGTATAAGATTCTTAAGACACCTTAACAGCTCAATTTTTTAATACTGAATCAATTTTTAGAATGTGTAAGCACATTTGGTTAATCATATAATTTGTTTAATTTAAATTAAATGCAAACATATTATATATCTCAGTAATAGTGCATAAAATTGTTCATGTGATGATGTTTTAAATATATAAACTTGTAATTCCTAGCTTAATATAGGTATTTGTGATCTTAAAACATTTCAAAAATTAAGATTTTTCACCAGAAAGATCACTGGGACAAATTCAGGCCTTAATATTTGACAAGGCTCGCACAAATACCTTTGCGACAAAGTAGTGCATTGATAAAACTAACGATAAAAACTCTATATAACCCTTTCTAGTGAGTATATAAAGAGGCAGAAATATTCAGAGCATATACAAATGTCCTATACATACATTATTCTAATGTTACTATCAATCCATATTATGTACACTAATATTATTTCAGCATAACATTTCTTGGTTAAATAACTTTTAAATAAAAAAAAAATCTAAGCTATTTTTTATTTTAACTAAAAGAATTGGCAACAGTCTTCACATAATATTTGACACACTAAACATTGTTAATGAAAGTATTGTCATAGTATTTGTTAATATTAACGCAATGAGACAAACACAATACAAAATATAGAGAGCTGGGTGTATGCTTCTAATGTATAACATTATTTTCAAGTGATCTTTAGTCATACTCAAATATTTATACCAAGTAAAATTTACAAATGTACTTAATCTCAACTGTTACTTTTAAAATATACACATAACTGCAATTGCTTGAACAATTTTATATCTAAAATATGATAAATTTTCATTTATAATATCCAATAATTAGTATATTAAAATTATGTATTATCTAAAAGTATTATTATTATCATCATAATTATGTCCCCTTTTCAGTCTAGTCAAAGCTCAATGATGTTAATGAAATTAAGAATGTTTAACACGAGTTTAAAACATAAAAACAAATAGTAGTATGTGTAAGATTATATTTCTAGGAAACATACTCTACAACACAAATTATATAGTTTTGAGGACTATGTGGATATTAAATAGAATCCTGTATCTTTACATGCAGCAATGCTCAACCCCATTGTTAAAATATAACTTAGGTAGGGGTGTAGGGAATGCGAGAAAAGGCCAGTGTTTGCAGGCCTTTACAGCAAAACTTTTTTGTAAGCAAAATTAATATTGCCTTAGTTCAAAAATAAAGTCTAATTTCCTTCACATGGTAATATAAACAGCTGGTGAATATTTGTCGTGAGCATATTAGCATCAGATGACAAATTTTTTAAATGAAGAGCAAAATATATCATTAAATTTCAGGACACCCTTGAAAGATATTCAAGAACTGTTGAGGTAGCAATGTGAAGAAAATTAAACTCTTATGTACTGAAGCAATATTCGATTTCTATCGACCAAAAAAGTTTTGATTTAAAGGCTGCAAAAACACTTACCTCTTCATGCGTTCTCTACATCCCCAACTTAAGGATGCTACCTGGGAGATTGAGACATGCTGCTGATTTTTTAGAAATACTGCATTCTTTAAGAAGTTGTTTGATACTTTTTTAGTATCGATTTAAACTAAATGTATGCGAGAATAATTATAAGCAGGTTTATGACCAGTTAAAAAACAAAAATTTTGAGTTTAAAGTTTAAAAATAATTCGACGGCGCTTTACACAAAATGTGTACTCATGAAAGTAAAGTAAAAGGTTAGAAACCTAAATCTAGCTTTCCTAAGTCATGTTTTGATAGGGCTAAAACAGAACATTTTAAAATAGTGTGAGGTTGTTTTAAAAGATTTTATGTAAACTATCACACTTTTAAAAAAAAATTAAACTTAAAATCTAAACTTTCTAGCTTATCAGAACTTTCACCTACATTTTGGTGAAAACAATTTAAAAAATATCAAACCACTTCATAAATAATTTGGAATTTATAAAAGTCTGCAACACATCTCAGTTTTCTCGCATGCAGCAACCTTAATACACTGGCCTAACAGTTGATATCTGCAAAGAGGGTTACATACTTGAAAGGTGACAATCTTACCTTGACTTATTACACTATGATCTCATATTTATTTATAAGCTGAACCATTGTGAAACCAAGCAAGGTAGATATATTAACTTAAATAATTACACTGTGACCCAATCTTATAAAACTGCATCATAGTGGAATCAAGCAAAGAAAGAGGATTAACAGAGGTACATGTTTAACTCTCGATGGGATGTAGAGATATATTTTAATTAACAGATTTTAGTGAAAAAGAATAGATATCAATTAAACTCTTTAACCTAAGATAGCATAACATATTAGATGAATTTAAATAAATGCACCAACATTAGGCGGGTGACCGTGAGGCTGGTTGATAAGAAAGACTCGGAAATGTTATTGCCCACTAGTATTTGATGTTTAGCCATTTTTTTACATATGCAGGGAGGAGGGGTGATATATGTTTAATTACACCATTGGGGTGAGTATTAATTAGGAAGTCAGAACTTTTAAAAATGTATCCACATTTGAAAAGAGAGCGCGGGAAACCATTTTAAGGAAAAAAAACCACTCAGTACATAGGGTTGAGATTTGAACTCTGACCATGTCACAGACAAACCAGGATAGACAAAATTGGCATTTAGTATATGCGCCCAGCAAGTGCAGATTTATCTAAATTAAAAGCAAACCAATGAAAACCTGTGCTTGTCTAGGCAAGGCTAAAAAGTTAATAGAGGGCTAGAAAAAGTGTTGGTCATGGCTTGAAAGTCAGTGTCGCTAAAGTTGGTGGAGCACTGCTGCATAAAGTGAGGGTTTAAGTCAATTTTCGCAATATCATCAAAAACTATCAAAATAGACTGCTGTTCAGAGCCAGATTAGCTTGTTTAAAACTGTGATTAATTAATTTTAGTTTAAAATCTCAATTGATATCCAGTGTAATCGTACACCTCTACCAGGAATCAATCAACCTTAACAATGACTAATAGAACAATAGTGTCCAAATCTATCTAAGTTGGACGGTAAAATTATGATTATTCAACTTTCATACATAAGATTTATAATTGAGTAGCTTGACATCTATATTTATTATACAAGAGAATCAAGAGAGAAACATATAATGGCTAAATGAATTATTCAAAGCAATCACCTATCTGTGAGTGTGTGTGTGTGTGTCCAATGATTGTTTTTAAAATGTACACTAAACACTAAACATTCGCAATATATCTGAAGGCAATAATAATTTAAAAAAAGTGTCAAAGCTTTCTAGCTTTAGGAACAATGTTTTTCACTAACCTTAACCTTATAACTAGCGAGAAGAGACACTCCAATGATGATAACACCGTTGGATGTTTTTCTCAAATAAAATACTTACTTTCAAAATATTTTTACTTAATAGTAATGTATTTTTTTAATACATTATAATACTAAAGATAAAATTAAAAATCAAAGATAGAACATAAACATTTATCTCAATTGTATATAATAATAATTTTCATGAATATTTAAAATATCTAAATAACTAATACAATTTAATGACAACATAATTAATGTTTATTTGTGATTTTTAAAAAAGAGGCTAGTAAATATGTATCTTTTATTGTAGCAGATATTTTCTAACAGTATTAAAATATTCCTTCCAGGTGCATCAATTATTGTGTAACACAATACATTCCAAACTGGTGTCATAAATATATTTTGTAATAAATATATGCTCTCGATAGTGATTTTATTTTTTGAAGTAAATACGGTATTGGTGTAATATAAATATGAATTATTGATTGATATTTATGGTGACATTAGTGTATATTCTTCCTGGTATAATGTCTGCTAGATCTTGTGTTATCACCAATTAAGCAATGAGTGATAACATTCATGCAAAAAGAGTTTTATCTTGAATTTATTTACCATTTTAATATATTAAGAGAAAATAAATTTAATGCAAATGAGAATCACATCTTTCTGTTTTATAATTTCTATATATTTAGTATATAAAGATTAGTATTTTGTGGGTTATTACCGAGGCAATCTGGTATCAGCAGGTCTATACTGGTAAACTGTTCACTTCCCTTCACCATTCATTTGCCCGACCACACACACAATAATGTACTGGCTGAATGTCTGTGCGTTGGTTTTAAAAGGTAGGTTTGATATTTAATGGGAGGAATCCAATGATGGCGGGAAGGGGGGCTCAGGGCAGCAGCGTACAGTGTGGAGATACCCACATGCCCATGTAGATTACATCATTGTGTGTCAGAGGTACGGTAAAGATTAAGTAACTGTTTGACAATGGAATAATCAACAAGGAACTTTCCTGGCCAATCTTTCAAGTGTTGGCAGGATTTTTATTTTTAAATTAAACTGCACACCTGTCAATTAGTTTTTACCTAATTATTTCATGCATGAGGAATGTTAATGTAGGCATAAAACAAAAAGGCATTTACAAAAGAAAATTATAGTTAACGTTTTCTTTTTTGTGGGGGTTTGTGGTGGACCCGGTGTGATAGCCCCTTGTACAGTCCTGTCAATCCTAGCGTCCCTCCGCCTGGTAACAACACTAGCGCCCATTGCTTCTAGGTGCATTTCAAGAACTTTACTCTCCTCATAAAATGATTTATAATAAACTACCCTATAGATATACATAAGGAAGCTATTGTTAAAAATGTTACAGAAGTATAAAACCAGATATTTTTTATGTTCACAAATCGATTACTACTCTTATGCACAGAAAAAATATAATAGTTAAAATCATTTTCAGGAAAATTATTTAGGTAACACTTCTGAATTAATTTAACAAATTTTACACTCAAAAAATTATTTGGAAGTAATGATGATCATAGGCTATACATTCATAGATCAATAAGGCCCTTCGGGTAAAAAAAGAACCCAACAAAAAACACACACTTGGGGCAATAATGAATTTCACATGCCAATAAAATAATCTCCCAAGACACTTTGGCACACATGCCGTAGTTTCACCAATCATAACCTAAGATGAATATAATGAATATACAAGTTTTTTTTATATATATATATATATATATATATATATATATATATATANTATATATATATATATAAGGGTTCATAACTTTAGAATCTTGTAGTACTCATTAAAATGACTAAAAAAAAATCTTAATAAATCTAAGATCTCAAACCAACTCATTCAGAGATAAAGGATATCCAGTCACATCCCCTCCCCCCCTCCCAAATATCATACACCAGGACCCCTGACATTGATCCTTTGGACTTTTTTTGTATGGATGGAGAATCTTAAAAAGTTAAGTGTATTTGTGTTCAATAAATTATTTAACAGAATCACAAAAGTGAGTTGAAATCAGTTGTCAGATTATTCGAATGAAGCCAATTTTTTTTAAAAGTATGCTGCAGTATGAATTGAATATGTTAAATTTGTGTGGAAACAGAAGGGCAACATGTAGAACAGCCTTTCTAAGTGTGAATATTAAATGTGTGCCTTATAAAACAAATTTACATTTCATTTTTACTTTCTCACTATCTTACAGGTAGACAAAGTATTCTGATCATCAAAAAAATCCAACTCAAGATTTTGATGAATCTTGACGTTTCATGACCCCTCGAATCCAAAAAAGTGGTTTTTGACTTTCTGTCTGTCTGTCTGTCTGTCTGTACCACCGACTAAAGCCTAACTTATTTTATCAATTGGCCTAAAACTTGATTCATAGGTTTTCATAGAGGTTTTTGTAATTGAATATCCAACCCCAAAATTAAGGGTAGTTTACTGAAGGGCAAAAAGAGAAAAAGTGAATTTTCTCAAAATCAGATTGAACGATTTTGATTAAATTTAATTTCTAAACATTTATAGATATTCAAAAAAAATTGATTCTCTAAATATTTCAGCAAAATGACTTAAGGGCTCCGGTCTGATGCGTAAATTATCTTTCTTTATAATATCTCCTAAGCTATTTGAGATATGAAATTACTTATCGTTATAAATATGTAGGTTTCTTTATAATACAAATATTTTAAAATAGGCATATTTTTATAAAACCAATAACTTTAAAGCTATATGTAAATATATATTTTTTTTAACTTTTCGAACACAAAAGGTGAAAGTATTGCAACCGCAAAAGAAAATCTAACCTGAAATGTTGATGGATGTCAATGTCTCGAGACCCCCCAAACCCTAAAATGTGGTCTTTGCAATCACGTTTGTCTGTGTGTGTATGTTTAAATTTAAAATTAAGAGTAGTTTAAGACAGGGTGAAAAAATAAAAAATTGATTTTCTCAAAATCGATTCAAACGATTTTGATTAAAATTTGTATCTAGGTGTTGATTAAGATTATAAATAGACTGGCTATTTTCATTTAAACATGAAAATTAATTTTAAGGTACTTTACAGAAGCAGAAACTTTCGTATCTTCGGAACTATCTGAGATACTAAATAACTTATCCTTGAAAAATTGTAATACTATTAAAAATAAAAAAACATTTATTTGAAATATATTTTTATAAATCCAACAGTTTCTGAGATATTGCCAAATATATTAACACAATTTTGTGAGCTTTGGTTGTAAAGAGATACTACTTAAGTTTTGATGCAATAATTCTCCAATGCCATAGACTAATTAATTATAAGTAAGTCTCTAAAAGCGTATGTTGTTTTTCCTTAAAACTCTTAGGATAAATGTTTGTACAACAATGATCTATCTCCTTCATTATAGACGATAGTCGATATTTACATTTTTTATTGGTCAAAATTTATAAATGAGGAATGTAATAGCAATGCAATGGCATGCAGATTTGAAACAGCTAATAAAATGTCAAAAATTTTAACCGGAAGTTGAAATTTTAATACAAGGTGTTGACCCATGGGGACCCAACATTGATCTTTTTTATCAGTCCAAACATACAAATGAGGGCATTAATTCTTTAAAAATAAAATTATAAAATTTAAAACCGGGACTAAAAAAAAGGTTTTACATACGTATAGTGCAATTTATCATTGGGTTTGTTAGTGTATATTATTTCATTTCACATATATTATGAGTTTTGAGTAAATATCTCCATTTTCAACAATAAAGCAAGAAAATCCATGCATAGTTCCATAACATTTATTTATCCTAATTTTTGTTATTACTGAACGACAAACTCTGTATATATGTCAGTTTGTTTGCAGACCTAAGTTTACTAAGATTTTTTAAACTCATTTTAATAAGTACTACAATATCCAAAGGTACTGAACTTTTTTTAACATCCTGAATACCGAAACTTTCACAATGGTGGCTACAGCAGGCAGGTATGCCATCCAATAAAATTGTCTAATACTCCACATCCAGGACATCAGATAGGTAACACTATTTATAGTTTATTGGCCAATGCTAATTAATCTTGAGATTTAGCTTTTGATTTCCTGTAGGCCTAATGTACACTTTAACGAGTCTCTTATGAGTTATCATTACATTCATGAAGTCTTCCCTCCTAAGCTGTAGAAAATTAATAAAGTTGTGCATGCCATCAGTACACCCTCAGATAGCTGATCCTTGCGTTATTAAACATCTTAAAGCTGATTTGTAAACTTCATAAAAAAAATTCACTTTTAATTTTGTAGACAAAGTTTACAGCTTGCATTCTATGCATAAAACACTTCACACATACCGCTTTTTTTTCTTTTCTTTGTGCATTAACCACCAATAAGTTGCCATTCCTTTTGTTTAAAATGGCCTTCCCTCCTACACACAACTAGGGTTGTGGAGTCGTACCAACTCCAACTCCAGATTTAAAATAAAAACTTATAGTATTATAGTCATATATGATAGTTGTATAATTTTAATATTATACATTTTTATTCATTATTTATAATTTGATTGACAAATTTATTCAAATATAAATTCTCAATGCCAAAGAAACTTCACATGGGAGTAATCTGTATTGGAGAATTTTACTATGGTACATTTTGTATTAGTAAATAATTAATACACTTTAGACATTTCTGAAGGGGTCCGAGTTGGGCAGTAAGAAAATAGAGGATTTGGAGATGAAATTTTGACGTACAAACTCCACAGCCCTACTCACAATAGCTATAAAGGTTATTACAGGAGGAAACAAGAGAATAGTCTAGGAATTAATATATTAAATTTTACTTTCAAATAAACTATATGGTAGAGTCTAATTTATCAGAATTTAAAGAGACTAGGACCACCCTGAACTACCGAAAACTTGAACTACATGAAATAAAAGTAATTTAATATATCTAAGTATTTCATTTCAAAAGAAACTTCATATCCAGAAATTGTCTTGAAAGGAATTTTAAGTTTTCCATATCATTTCCTTCTTCTTCACTCCATGGTTTAGGTTATATGCTTGTTCCATCTTCAAAAATGTTTCACCCATCTTTTCTTGCGTCTGGCTGGAGTTCTTTTTAAGAAAGAACAGGCAAATAACCTCGATTAAAAATTACCAACAGGTCATGATACAGAAAGATGGCAACCTCATCACATGACTTACCCAGCAGGAGAGTGGTATTCTTAACGAGGAACATTTCATTTACTCACAATCTTCAAAGAAACCAGTCAGATGGATCATTTTCTTCTAAGTAATTATTATTATTACTCAACTTGGTGCTTTGTGAAAATATGTGTACCGAGCGCATCCCTACCTTGGATTATATGGGTCATCAACCTATCAACACTACTATAGTTTTACTAAATCTCCCCTATCCCCCACGTCTTAGTACGCTTCCCAAACCCGCTTCAGTGGCTGAATGGCCTAAGGTGTCATTCCCATGTTAGACTGGCCTGCTATTGATGGGAAGATCAAGGTTCGAGTCCGGTCTGGTCAGGTCTACTGAGGGTGAATTTCCTACATCATTTTCCACTCTCCTTCCATGCGAATGCGAGTAGATTACCTCTAAAATGCTTCCTTCCTCATCCCAACCCAATGAGAGTAATTATTATATATGCGTACAGACTGAACAGATAGTAAATGTAAATGTGCCAAAACAAGTGTTCACAATTTGGGATGTTGCAAGAAAATTTAAGATTGATTTAATATAGTCTGACACCTTAAATCAGTCAATAGTGTGTCTATCTGTCTCGGGTTTGATTACTGGTATGGCCCAAAAAGCTATCAATACTGAAATGTGATTTTTCACTTTTGCAGTGATGACTTAATAATGACTGGGGAATGGATGTTATATCTGTTCTAGATTTAATTAAGTCTATAAGTCGTGTGCTGATATAATCAGTTGGTTTACAAAGTGTGTTTTAAATTCCTCAAATAAATAAAGAAAACACTCATATAGCCGATATTCACTAAATCCAGTCCCGGTGGTAGTTAGGTGACCAGCCAACTGATTAGCATGTGAAGTATGTTATTAAAGTCCTCGTTCCTGTAGCAATATTTGCACACATGAGCTACGCGCAAGACCTGTGCATAAATTTCTCTAACATTTTACCAATACATTTTGTGGAGGTATATAGATATATTAGTAAAATACATATGTAGATAATACTGTATACATATTTTCATTTAAAAACCATGATAATATTATGCAATTCCTAAATTTGATATTAGATATTTATTTATAAAACAATTGATTGGGCACTTTTTATAGTGAGAATGTCTGTGTTTGTTAAAAGTGTTATTCTTGGTTAAATAACAGCTCAATTAAACGATAGCCAAGAATGTGACACAATGCAGCTGAAGAAAACCAAAATATACAACAGCTATGAGAAAAGTATATTGCCAAAAAGATTATTCCTTTAAACATTTTGTTTGTAATTGTGACCAAATTTAAACTAACAATGAAAAATGTAAATTGAGGCATAATGGTTATAACATTTTTATAAATACAAATTACAAACTGCCACAATAATTACCAATTGTACTCTAGTTAATTACATAACATACTTTAGTCAATATCATTACAGATATTTTGATTAATTCCCCACTGTAGAAATGCTCTGAATATTTCTAGTGTGTTGCCTAAATGATAATATTATTAGTTTTTAATTAACCTAATGTGTTGAGCAACTTGTTTTAGTTCTGAGGCAATAATCAGTCACCTTAATTAATATTCACATATCTCATTATAGACACAAAACTTGCATAAAATCTCGGGAAACTCAATAATCCATTAAGGCACACAATTTCAGTCCAAGTCATCCGGTTATAAATGGACACAGTTCAAAAAGCTCACAAGGCTTCCTCTGTTTTAACTTTAAAAATCTTTAAAACCTAACACACAAAGAAAAACACATTTGAAAACACCTTTAACATATGCTTAACAGTTTATTTAAATATGTTTTCAAGAATATCATAAAAAAATGCACATATTCTTAACAAACAAACATTTTTGTATGTAATTCTACATGCACACATGTATTAGTTGAGGTATATCATAAAGTAACGAAGAGTAAAAACAAAAACATTCACACACAAACAAGCCAAATCTATATTATACCAATGGAGGAAAGGTAAAACAAATAATAAAAATAATAATACAAAAAAAATTCTACATTGCATAGGTATTAGGAAACATTAACTGAAGCAAAGCTACTCAACACATAGCATGCAACCGGGGATGGTTTCTCTACTGAGCTTTAGAATATGACGAGTTCTCAAGTTTAATCATAGGCTCATCATTCCTCTCAAAGAACAGCGAAACGATGCTGTGCTTCTTACAGAACGCCCACCACCAGCGAAAGCCGGCCAGACCGGTGAACTGAAACTGCGGGTCTCGAACCCTCCTCAGTCTCTCCACAAACCCTAGCACCGCACCGAGAGACTTTTTTGTCCTGCGGTTGTACGGCTGTAACGATATTTGACAGCAAAAATCTAGGACGGCATTTTCCTCGTTAGGTGTCAGGCCTGCCTCCTCCAACACCACCATACGCTTAGTTTTGCCGAGAATGTTATCATAGAGGGTGCCCTTAGGAATGCCATAACGGGTCGATGCCTGGGTGAATCGCATCTTCTGCGTGACCACCGCTTGAATGGCTTCCTGCAGTTGAGACTGTGTCCATGTGGGGGCTTTCAGTTTCAGGAGTGCGGGGTGTCCTATAGAAATATAAAACAAAACAAACACTAAAACTACTGCTCTAAAACACCAAATAAAAAACTGAGGAAAAACAAGCTTTTTTAATTAATAAACAAAAACCAGGACACACAATTAAATAAATGAATTAAAAAAAAAATCTAAAAAATCCATACAAAAGAAAACAAAAAACCAAAGCCAAAGGGAAAAACATTCTTCTGTTTTGATGGGCGATGTGAAGAAGTCGATGAATGCACAAAGAAGCACAACTTGGGATGATGGCCAAAGCTTTGATGGATCGCCAGAAGGAATGTTGCGCATCTTGGCCGATGGTGAGTGTTACTTTATATACTTAACGGCAGCCAACATTTTGTGTTCTGGATCCAATTAATTTTTTCTTCTCTGTGTTTGTGGGGGCTTTCCATGCATGCGGTCACAAGTGTGGTCCTTGGTTCATAGAAGTGTAAGTACGAGGAAATAAACATTGAAACTGTAGTACAGAAACCAAATGGGCTTTGAAATAAGGTCAAGACTACCAGTGGCAGCTCAAGGCTTTGTGAGATGATTTAATGGAAAGGGAGTGTTAATTTTTATTGAATAAATCTATTAAGGTTTTAAAAAAATTATAAGTTCCTTAAATTACCTGAATTAATTATGGCTGCATTAAGACTTGCAATGTATTTGAATTTGGTTGCTGGAAATTGGATTCCAGCTAATTGAACTGGGAATGGTTGCTCGTATGTTATTAAAAAAGTTGTTGTTCCAACCCATATACTAATATTGGTGCAGTTACTCTTAAATACTCTCCCAATACCTACCCCTTGGATTAAGCAGCTCATGAGTTTAACAGACTAACTGGGTAATATTTTACAAAAATCCATGAAAATATTATCTAATTGGGCTGGCAATTACTAATATGTAATAGCTATATTTTGTAAGCGATGGAAAGCATATATTTGATGACACAGATTTCAAGATTATGAAATGCATAATGTTTTCAATGTCTAGTAAAATTTGTTCATACTGTTAAATGATAAGAATAGTTACATTTTTTATTTAATGGATGAGAGGAGAGTAAATTATGTATCGATTCTTGGGTGCTAGCAGAGTAGCAACTTGTACACTTTGAACCAGGTGCTGTAGGGATAGTAATTGAAAGAATGGATTAAGGTCAAGAAGGGTATGGTAGGGGTAGGAAGGGTGCATATTTATAGGTGCATCAAATCCCCAACAAAGAAGAATGTTTGGAAAAATAAGTAAACCAAGTTAAAAGCAACAAACTTTTATAAAACTAAGATATATATAAAACTAAACTAAACATACACACTGAAGCAACATTTGATTGATTTTGGCCAAAAATATTTTTTGTTATAAAAAGTTTAAGAAATATGGACCTTAACTCACGTTCCTTTTCATCTCACCTTAAATGGTTTTCATTTTGTAGAATAAATTAAAAAATGGAATATATTGATAGCAGTGATGACCTGTTATAGAGCGTAAATGCACACACCCTCCAATATATATATAAAGTTTTTATAACAAAAAATATTTTTGCCTATGATCAATCAAATTATGCTTCAGGATATATGTTTAGTTTCATTTTTTATAGATAATAATCTTGAATAGTTTGTCTTGTACACTGTGTCCTGTTCAAATTTTGCAATGCTAATCCCAGATATTCAAGAACTCTGAAAATAAATAATCAGATATTTAACTAAATGTATCTGCTGATGTAATATATTTATTTTGACCCAGAAGGTTTTTACCTTTAACTAGCATCTCTTTCCATCCCCCAATTAAAACACTTTAAAAATTTAAATAAAAATAAGAGGCAATGAGGGGCAATGAAAATAAACTTTTGAAAATCGATACCGCTAAAAAAATAAGGTAAGTTTCGCCAGGTAGATTTTAACAAACATGCATAAAATATCGAGTTCACATCCAAGCTAAGAGATCACATGCAAGCGCATCCATGGAAAGCCTGCCAGAAACATACTTCGTCAACATCTAGCATGGGCAGAGAGTTTCTTGTTTCTTCGGCTGCATCGATAATGTGTCTTCTCTATTAGACTGTACCATTTCAGGGGTGCTAATTATCTCGGTATCCAGTTCTCTGTCTTATTCTTCATATCTTTTAGACTCAATTTATTTTACACATTCCCCAAAGAGTCAGTTGATCATCTCGTAAATATTTAATTCGGTATCAAATTCTTCAAAAGAATTTACAAGCTGATATTCTCCCCAAATATAAATGTGATATTTATTAATTGTAGTATTAGCGGGCAATATATTTGTGTTATATAAAACCACATTATTTTTTATTAAATGGTAGGGTGAACGCCTGAACACCCAAGTTCGAAAACATATACTTTTTTATATATATTACAGGTGCCCTATTTGCTGGAATTTTGATAGTTTCAATATTTGTTGTAAAAATAAAAATACTGTTTTCTTTTCATAACAATTACTATCAAATTAATTAATATACCAGAAGACCACTACAGAACAAAGAGATTATATTTATATACCCTTATTTTAGTAGCAGGCCCGTTTTGGTATTTTGTACCAGAATACTATTGTATACTAGTATTTTGGTAGGATAAAAGGCCTTTAAGAAAAGACCTACCAAAATCAAGGTATATTTGAATTGAGGAAATGTGAGTCCTTCTGGTCAATGTCTAGACCTAGTTTCATTCAATAACATTTAATGCCTCATAGCCAGGACTTTGTCAAAATTATGTTAAGGACAGTAACAAACAAAGGGATTTAAATTTTATGGTTAGTAAATTGATAATATTACAAAAAAACAATTTTTATTATAGTAAAAGTAAAGGCATTAAAGGTTAATTATAATGCAACACAACATCAACTACACAAGATAGTTTGACAAAACAACGGGTTTTTTATACTATGTAAAATGTAAAGGAGTTTGATTGCGTCGATATTTGCACCAGCATTCACTTACCGGCGATGGACGATGTGGAGGCACCGAGCCAAGCATGAGAAGATTCCAATAGCTTGGCCTGTAAAGATAAGAGAAGTTTATTAGTAAACTGGTAGAATCAAAACTATTCAAACATAGTGTACAGACTCATAACAGTGAAATACATGCATCCACTTGATTTTCTTTTAAACGGATATCTTAGTGCACCTTTCAGAAAATACAAACATATTTTTAAGGTCAGTAATGATAACATAGATCAATAGTGGCAGATACAAATCACATTATTAGATGTATTAAACAGAAAGTAGATCTAGTATATTTTTCTAGTTGTAAAGATATTTCCATTCATAAAAAAAAATAATTGGAGTATACAACCTAATGTGTTGCCATTTATCACAAACAATATTTAAAGCGTAGGATGTTGGTAGGAAGAAACGTTAAAAAAATAAAATAAATAACTATTATTGAAAACATTTTAGCTGTATTATTTTTTGTTAACTTTTAGAAATTGATAATATTTACTAAAAGTGATAGCTGCAGATCACAAAACTTTGCATGCAAATAAATTAAAATTGGTTTATTAACTTTTATAAGTGCCAAAAAAGTTCCCTTTCTATCAAAATTAGATTGTACCTTAAATCATAAAATATGCCTCTATATTTAAGGTTATAAACGACAATAAGTATGAAAAGTGAACAATAAAATGACTTCCACTTTGATGTATTGTATTATTATTTAAAAAAAACTAATAATTTGAATCAGAGAGGGGAGCCTCAACATTAAAAGAGACAAAAAAATGTTACCACATGTGATGCCTAAATTTGGATTACCTTATAATAATTCTATTAATCCAGCTACTCAATGAATGTTAAAATTTAGTGCAATAACAATCCAAACACCTTGGTGCGAATATCAGGTTAAATTGCCTCTCTAGGTTCATTTGAATGCCTGGATTGGTTGTCCAAAAGGACTTTCTCCCTATCCACTAGCTCCTTACACTGGCATGCTATTTTAACTGCCCCTAAATTAATATCAATTTAATTAAAACTAAGTTTCCTAGTTTGAGTCACATTGAAGAAATGAATTGTTTCGTCATTTATCCCTACTTCCATTTTTTAAAATCTAAAGATTTTATTTGGTAAAATAATTAATGCAATAGTTTTTTTTCAACATGTCCGTACTATCCATATTTGATCACACTAATTGAGCAGAATGTTTGAAGGTGGAATTGAGAGGGAATGTACCCATATTTGTGTAAGGGAGAGTGGGAAATAATTTATTTTTTCAAGCTCCGTGAATATAAATAAGTTCGTCCATTCCCAACCCTCCCATCGAATGTTTCTGTTGCAATATTCTAGTACAGTTCTGTATAAATAAGTTCGTCTCTCCCCCCTTTCTCTGTTGAGTGTACATGCTGCAATATTCTAGTTCAGTGGTGTATAAATAAGTTCGTCTCTCCCCCCTTTCTCTGTTGAGTGTACATGTTGCAATATTCTAGTTCAGTGGTGTATAAATAAGTTCGTCCCTCCCCCCTTTCTCTGTTGAGTATACATGTTGCAATATTCTAGTACAGTACTGTAAAATAAGTCTATCCCTGCCCCCGCCCCACCCCACTATCCCCTCGGTCGAATCGAGAAGTTAATTAATGAGCAGAGCTGGGGCTGGCTCAAGGTCAAATTGAGGACGTTACCCCAGCATTCCATGGCACAGACAAGGTTTGGGCTTCCAAAGTGTTCCAGAGCACCACTGCTGATAGCATTTTGAACAAACCTTCCAGATTGCACCACTGCTCATAACATTCTAAACAATCCTGACAGATTGCACCACTGCTCATGACATTCTAAACAATCTTGACAGATTGCATCACTGCTCATAACATTCTAAACAATCTTGACAGATTACAACACTGCTGATAGTATTATAAGCAACCCAGGCAGATTACAAAACTGCTGATAGCATTATATACAAATCTGAGATGGCACCACTTCTAAGAACATTGGTGACCTGGCGGTCTAGGGGTAAGGTGTCAGACTTCTATGCTGGCGGCCGGGGTTCAATCCTCGGTCCCGGCACAGATTTATCTGATTACCAATCCCTACCTTCACCTCTGACAAGACATCTTGTGAGTTTGGGGAATGCCAGGCCTCCACCGTGGTTCGGATTCCACGTTAAACTGTAGGTCCTCAATTTCATCTCACAATCACCCTACCATTGCACATTAGCGTAAGTGCGTATAACCCGAACGGGTAGTAAGACGCGCTGCTAATAATAATAATAATCTAAGAGCATTCTAAATGATCCTGACAGATTTCACCACTTCTGATAGCATTCTATACAATCCTGACGGGTTCTAATAGCACTCTGATTAATCCTGCCTGCGAATCACCTGTAATAGCATTTTTTAAGACGCCATAGCTAGAGAAGGTCGCCTGATTTATGGTAAATAAGATGACTGTACTGTATTTAGTCGAACCAAAAGTTGAATTTCGATATTAATACTCGGTAAATAAAATATTTTGTGTGAGTTTAAAATGTTAACTAATCATCTCTTACTAAGTGCTAGACCGGGTAATACAAATAGAATTATTACAGCTAAAATATATTTTATATGAAAAAACCCACCAAAATATAAATCTCATTTAATTATCTAGGAGTGCATCCTTTTCTCCTTCTTTATTCAAGTATATAGGCCTTATAATAGCCGGCTTAAACATATATTTTATCTATGTTATTTGGTGGAGGAAAGTAAATTCCCTAACTAGACTGACGGAACTTATTTTGGTTATTGGAATGTGGTTATTATTAAATATAATTTAAATAAACATGATTCCCATCTACAATTTAAAGTAGTTAATTTCGCAAAAATATTTAATTTTGGACGAGTATTAATAATTCAAAAAGACTGCAATGAGCTTTATATGTTGTTTTATAGCCAGGAGTATGTAAAAACACGTCTCGCGAAATCTCGGTGTCTCACACCATATCATAATGTTGGTGCAATCATACCGGTACTGTACCTGATCCTTCACTCGGACGGCTAAAGTTTAATCCTGCCCGAGTGCATTGTGGGGTCGTTTTCATTCTTTCAGAAACTTTAAAAAATCACGAAAAAAAGTATTGTTCAAATTCTACGATAGACGTGACAAATATTCAAGAAGTGTCGAGGTTTCTATATGTATAAAATTAAACTAGCTGCGGCTTTATTGTATATATTTCAAGCATAAAGATTTTGGCTATAAAGTGTTATAAAACACGGACCTTGAGTTCTCCTCCACTTCCTATCAACATTTTGTATAACAGAAATAAGTTATGTGTGTGTCGAGTTATTAAGAGAAAACAGCAATTAGCATGACTTCCCGTATGAAGTGAAATGTCAGAACGGTAGGTCAAAAGGAAATGACATCATTTTGAAAACATTTCAAGCAATTCGAGATGATAAACAATAGAACAACTGTAATGATAGACCATAAGGAATAGACAGTAAATGTTGCGTTTGAGAAACGGACGGACAATTATTTAAGAGATGAAAGTACCGGTATACTCGAAAAGAATAGGACTTTATCGGGTAAAATCAACAAGATAAATAAAGTGTATTATGGGTTGGCCTGAAAAGTTTCCCCCTTCAACAGCAATATACCCACGATACCGTGTAATTTATAAGTTAGATCTTCCAAAACGAAAAACACACAGGAAAAAGAATATTACATTAATAACAGTAAAAAAAATCATTGTTTATTTTCAATTATAACAATATTCTGATTTTCCTCCCAGTTTTTTTTATCTTAATATATTCCTGACGCATGGAGGAAGAAGTTTCAACAGAACACAATAACAAAAGTTCCGACCGAGCTGGCAGGATTTCCGTCCCAATAATGGCTGCGAATCTGCTGCTGCCAAGATATGGACGGCGGGAGCTTGAACTTCCTCACTCTAGGTGGAACAACCGGTAGTGTAGGACTCAACCGGCAGCCTTCAGAACAAAATCATAGCGCTGATTGCTAGAAAAGCGTTACTCTAAAAATATATGTACTTCCATGTATTCAAACGATAAGTCATGTGCTACTCAACGGTCACTTTTGGAGGATATTATCAATACCTATAAAATAACAACGACAATATAATACATTTATTTTAAATTTCACCACAAAAAGAAAGAGTTGTTTTCTAAGCCCCTTCCCATGGAAATGGTCGCTATAAGCACACTCCCACTACAAAACTGATAGAAAACGTTTTGATCCAACACATTTCTATTAAATGTTTATCCTAATTATTCTTTTTTTTAAATCATCTTTACGCGACAAAGAGTCTCTAGGCCATAGTTGTTTTATGTATAAAAATATTGAGTTTATAGAGATGGAAAAAAAGTTATTTTATACAAAAACGTTTACTCTTTTCAATTTAGAAATAAAAAAATAATATACAATGTATTATTATTATTATTATTAGCACCGCGTCTTACTACCCGTTCGGGTTATACGCACTTACGCTAATGTGTAATGGTAGGGTGATTGTGAGATGAAATGGAGGACCTACAGTTTAACGTGGAATCCGAACCACGGTGGAGGCCTGGCATTCCTCACATTCACAAGATGTCTTGTCAGAGGTAAAGGAAGGGTTTGGTAATCAGATAAATCTTTGCCGGGACCGAGGATTGAACCCCGGCCGCCAGCATAGAAGTCTGACACCTTACCCCCTAGACCACCAGGTCACCAATATACAATGTATCTCACTGAAATGATATGACTAACTTGTTGATACACTCGAAGGTGTCAAAGTGTCAACAGTATTAGGCGTGTAAATGATGTTCAGACGTTTCGTTCACACTAAATTTAAAAAACAATCTTTTGTAGATTTTTGTAATACGTGCATTACGCTTATTTATATTGATAGAAGGTAGTATTTATATAAATTGTACCCACAATTGTGTGGCAGCAGGGTGGGAAACCATTTGTACGGGGAATACATATGATTACAAATGGACGAAATTCAAACCCTAATCTCATCACCGATAAACCAGACAAGGCTGACGCCTTAATCTGTGTGTTCAACGTTAAGGGTAGGCCTACTTATTTAGAATTTGATCGTCATTGGAGAATATACAAAACGTATTTTATACGTACACTGGTTCGCCAACTGATTTAATTTGGCCGGCAAAATATTTAGCAAACAAAGAAATTGTGTTCATAAAAAGATACTAAAAACTAATTACTATATGATGAATATTATTGCTCAATTTTTTATTAAAACCCCATACGAACCATGATATGAAAGGGTTACCGATCCCCGGTCTAAGGCGTCACACTGGCAATACACTGGACTGCCGATGACGGGGATATCGGGGTTCCAATCCCAGTAACGGCATATTGAGGTTTTTCACCAAATGGTATTCCAATGTCATACGGCGGGGGGAGGGGGGAGGGGGACGACGACTAGGAAGGTTGCTTATAAGGTCACCTTTTTTTAAAATGGAAAATGCCAAGAAACGATACAATACGCATAATTAAGACCTAAAGGCTTATTGGAAAAATTTGAAGGAACCTTTTAACAGAATGTAGAGTGGGTAACACATGGATGCGAGCTATTTTTTTTTCTAAGCAAGTCTTACTACCCGCCACTGCTGCACGCACGCCGATATATTAGGGATGAGGAAAGTCGAGTTTAGAGGAAGCGTACCCGCATTTTTACGGAGGCAGAGTTGGAAACAATTAGGTAAAACTAAAATCAATACAGCCAGACCGGGATTCGAAACCTGATCTCCACGTGATCGGCAATCCCGTCTTTTTGCGAGTCACGCCTTTAGAACCATTCGACCAGCGAAGCGGGTAACTGTAAAATTAACGTGGTAAAACAACCTCTCATGTCAACCATGTTTTTATAAAGATTCATCTATAAATCTTCGGTGACCTGGCGGTCTAGGGGTAAGGTGTCAGACTTCTATGCTGGCGGCCGGGGTTCAATCCTCGGTCCCGGCCAAGATTTATCTGATTACCAAACCCTTCCTTCACCTCTGACAAGACATCTTGTGAATGTGAGGAATGCCAAGCCTCCACCGTGGTTCGGATTCCACGTTAAACTGTAGGTCCTTCATTTCATGTCACAATCACCCTACCATTACACATTAGTGTAAGTGTGTATAACCCGAACGGGTGGTAAGACGCGGTAATAATAATAATAATAATAATAATCATCATCTATAAATCTTGAAGAAAACTTTCACGCGCAATTTGTTTACTGAGTGAACAGACTACGAGGTGTTTTTTTTTTAAAGGGGTCGACAACTCGTTTGAATTTTTTCCGGGTCGAGATCGTAAGAAGCCGCGTATCGCAATAAAAAAAATCCCCCGACACACGTCAAAAGCGATAGGTGGTGAATGGGAAGGGGGAGGGAGAAAAAGAAACAGCACATCCCCGAGAGCTGTGTTGTACGCTACAAGAGGGTGGGGGAGGGAAGAGACAGTCCGGGGACTATCCCAACACTTTTTCCCAAGCGCCGTTTGTGCGGAGCGGACGGGCAGACGAGAACGGGTTGAAGATAGAACAGAAAAAACCCGACCCAGCCAGCCCCTAATTGATTGCCCCCACCAGACCGGGCCACAGAGTCTGGAAGCAAGAAGAGCACGTGCTCGAAGAGGAACAGCGCAGGGAAAAAAAAGGGGAAAAAGAGGGGGAAGGTAAAAAAAACTGGCAAGGTCGCGGGAATTGATCAACAGCGAGCTGGGCGGCGTGTCAAGTTTCACGTGACGCAGCTTCCAACACACACACACACACACTTAGAGCGCGCGCGCGCGGACCCACCATTGTAGTACAACCAGTTGTAGGAATGTTTCATTGATGGAAAAAAGTGGGTCTGGAGTTTGCCCCCCAGAACCACCACGTAAGCGCCCCCCTTCCCTCTCGCTACATGACATGTCGTACATCGTTCAAACAAACAGTCCTGGTTAGAACTCACGGAGGGGAAATACGAGCGAAATACTTTTTTTTTCAATTTATTTGCGGTATTGTGCAATTGAACCGACTGATTATATGAACACATGATAATGTCTATGAACGAACGCGATAGGGACTACCAATTTTGCCAGGAGAGGTATTTTCACCTACCTTTCAGGGTTATTTCACATGCCACAATCGATATGAGACCGACGGCTTTACCTCCTCCCCGAAAGAAATTGTGCTGCAGATTTTTAACCGCCCAAGAAAAGTCCGTCGACCCCGGCTGGGTTTGAACCCAGCGAGCACTTTACCCCAAGGCCACCGAAGTCGACAGTGGTAGAAAAACAACGGCCGTGGTTTGATGGACGTGTACAGTCAGGTACCATCATTTGTAGTACACAAACTGTTTCAAACACTGATACCCGCTCCGGTGTTCAAATCCCAGTTCGGTGTACTGAGGAGGGTGGTTTTTCCCTTCCCTCCACGCAAAAGTGGGTACACACACTAACTTAACGGCGTGAAGCCTGTTGTGTGTGTTCCATAATTAATTAGGTTAGGTCAATAATAGTCGGCTCAAAGCGTACAACACAAATATATTCTTTTAGTATTTTTGAACACGCGGGTAAAATGTTATAGCTAGTTCAAATAGATACAATTTTAAAATGGATTTCTTCAATAATTGTTTTACAACATTAGTTCAACATATAGCCCTCCTGTTCATTAAACAGTATCAGTATTTTCTTGATAAAGATTTATTCCCTGTCAGTGTCGGAACGGCTTTTTTAGTAACACATTTCCTGACTTTTCGAAGTTTTCTCTGTGAGGTAGCCACAATGCTGTATGTGCTGTGTATTTTCCAGACACAAAAAACCTCCCATCTTTCCCCCCGTTTTGTGGCAACCCTGGTAAGTAAATAACATAATATACGAGTATTATTAGTATCTTAGTCGTCGGTAGATCTTAGTTATTTGGGAGGAGGGGTCGGGACAGAACGAGCCCATTTTGACTCTTATTAAATATACATAAATGTTTCTACTAGGGGATTGCGAGCTTGGGATTTTTCATTCTAGTCGAACTCAGGTCAAGTATATTCATAATTTTAAACTATATTTGTATTTGTAAATAGATTTATGATAATTTTCATGTTTATTTGGTAAGAAGGAGTAATAGTAATTGATAGTAAGGTTATATCTTCCTATTTGTTATTTTTATTCCCTTTTACTTATTTTATATGCGTTTTAGTTTGACGACATGTTTTGGTAATTTTTCACCATCTTCACGTCTGAAGAAAACCAATGTTATTTCAAATGATTGTATAAAAATATGTTATAAAATTATGAATTTAAAAATAAAACATTAGAAATGGAAATAGTTAATAGAAACTATAATGTGACATACGAAATATTAAATAGATAACCATTTAAATTAACAAGATTATAAATACCTTATTTGTATTAAAGTATTGATTTTACTTCGTACTATTGGAAAATTAGAGAAATTTTACGGTTATATATATAAAATCTTTAATACAAATAGGGTATTTATAAGCTTGTTAATTTAAATGATTATCTATTTATTTAATATTTCGTCTATCATATTATAATTTATCTTAACTATTTCCATTTCTAATGTTTAAATTTTAAATTCATATTTTTTTAACATATACATACGATCATTTGAAATAACGTTGGTTTTCCTCAGACTTGAAGATGGTGAAAAATCACCGAAACATGTCGTCGTCATAGAAGAAAAACTAAAACGTATAAAAAATAAGGAGAGTGGAATAAAAATAATAAACAAGAAGATATAACCTTACTATCAATTATATATATTTATAGGTTTATTTTAAACGTAGAATATTATATTTAAAGTGTAACTAGTCAAAACAAACATAAATAATATAAATGCATCTTTACGATGTTAAATTTTAAAAATCTAAGTTATGGAAAAAACACATGCTCAAGAATGACATTTTTTTAAATAGTATAAAGTTTTGAAAAAAGTTTAAAAAAACAAAAGAAAATATTGGTTTCAAAATTAAAAATAACCCTTTAAATGAACATAATTTTAAAAACACTCAAGGTTTAAATACATTAAAATTACACTAACAATAAAAAAGTTAATAAAATTGACCTTTTAATGAGCTAATATTTCCTCAAAATAAGCCTCCATAATTTTAATTACCCTATAAGAAAAGTAAGTATAAGAAGCAGTTAGAAATTTGAAATATTTCATAATCACGCATGATCACTTCCTGTGTTCCAATTCCATTCCTCTGTGCGCAATTACGCATGCGCCTTATTTGGGAGCTTACTAGAAATTAATTTCTTTTCCATTTTTAATGCTCATAAGAGTTGATGTTCATACTTTAAAATGAAAAATAAGATGGTTAAAATATTTCTAGTGAGCAATATAAAGAATAAATGCTTTTTTTATTTATCTAAATGTGGTAAGTTTGGTATAGGCTAACATATAATCTCAATGTTTATTAACACTGATTTTAGATAGGTTAACCAACATAATTCTAAAACTTAATACTAACTCGTGCTGGTTTTGAAGTTGTAATTATCAATACAAGTTTTAAATATCTCGAGTTCGAAAACAATAAACATGTATTCTCAATATTAAATTTTTAACTAAATGAAATTATAATTTTAGAAATATTAGAAATAAAGATATCAGAAAAAAATAAACATATTATAAATAATGATTACTCAAGTATTTAGTGAATTATTTCGCTATATTTATTTTCATTGCCTTGCTATGGCAATGCAACTTCAATCGAATCTATTTCAAAATGGACGAATTTTTTTAATTAGTTTACCCGGTCGAACACCATTTTATAGTTCTATTACGTTATTAATGTGAAAGTTGGTATTAATGTTGACAATGTGTTAAGCCACCGAATGATTTATAAGTGAAACTGCCGATATCATCTAAATTAAATAGCCTAAGCCTACCATTCCGTTTTAAAAATTGGTTTGTGCGTGCATCAAAAGAAAGATAAAAAATGACGAGACTACAAAACTTTTCCTTTCGGTCCAGAACTTTAACGACAAGATCGGCTCGAAATCCGAGTCCTCGCAGGGCAGTTAACTATTACATATATATGTATGTATATATTTGAGGTAGTTACCGTGCATTTTCTGAACCGAGTGATTATACCAGCACACACCTTATAAACTTAACTCAAATCTATGAACAGACACAACATCAAGCCCCCTGCCGTTAATTCATTAATGTTAAAGGGAAAGCCTTCATTTCATCAAGATAAACTTTTCAACCATACCAGGAATCGAGTCCGAGACTATTAAATCAGTGGACAGAAATGCTACCCACCGTGTCAAGGTGTCTGATTAGTTACCCTTATACGTGTTTTCATTGCTCAAAACGTGGACTTTCAATTTTCTAAATAAAACAATTCACTGTTTCCTTTAAGGTGCTAAGGTGGGAAGACTATTGGAGGGAAAGGGTGGTTTGTACCCCCATTAACAACGCACGTGGCTAGTATTTTACAAAACATAAACTTTAGGTATTTTAATTTTTTTTAATCAGCCCTTTCCTACGTTATTGTTGTCTGACTACCTATTCACACAATGTGAGCTGGCAATGATACATTAGCGAGAAAGGTTCATGGTATTAAGAAGATACTCGCGCCAAAAGTAATAATATAAATAATAATGAAATAAATTGAATGGCGTGTTAACGGGATGAAACAAAATAATCTTATAGGTCAACAAAACAAATGTACGTAAGCAAGTAAAATAAACTTGCAGCCAAAATAATGTTGTAGAGCATTCCATTGTCTTTAACAGAAATAAAATAAACAATGAATAACAGAGTAACAGCAAGGATTAGACTCGAACAAACGTACTTGAAACTAAAACACCAGTCAGGTTGCAGCCCGTTCAAATACAGGGGCAGCTAGTCCAAGGAGCACTATACCCGCTTTGATGGTCGATGGTCTAAGGCGACACTCTCCAAATATAACGAGACTGCTTATAACGGGGAAATCTGGATTCGAATTCCGGTCGGGTGTATTGCCGGTGCGTTTTACTGAATGTTTTCCCACTCTCCTTCCACCGTCCACGCATATTCGGGTACATTTACTCTAAAATTATACCTTCTTCATCCCTATACAATTGGCGTAATTAATGTATGCGTACAGCCCAAATGGGTAGTAAGACGCGGTGAAAAAACCAATAACAGTCTAAATTAAAATATAACTTTTCTTTTAATACCAGAAATGAGTAAAGTATCAATACTTTTCCTCCTATAATATAAATGAGTTAAGTATCAATACTTTTCCTCCTATAATATAATGAGTTAAGTATCAATACTTTTCCTCCTATAATATAAATGAGTTAAGTATCAATACTTTTCCTCCTATACTAGATATGAGTTAAGTATCAATACTTTTCCTCCTATACTAGAAATGAGTTAAGTATCAATACTTTTCCTCCTATACTAGAAATGAGTTAAGTATCAATACTTTTCCTCCTATAATATAATGAGTTAAGTATCAATACTTTTTCTCCTATAATATAAATGAGTTAAGTATCAATAATTTTCCTCCTATACTAGAAATGAGTTAAGTATAAATACTTTTCCTCCTATACTAGAAATGAGTAAAGTATCAATAATTTTCCTCCTATACTAGAAATGAGTTAAGTATCAATACTTTTCCTCCTATACTAGAAATGAGTTAAGTATCAATAATTTTCCTCCTATACTAGAAATGAGTAAAGCATCGATACTTTTCCTCATATACCAGAAATGAGTTAAGTATCAATACTTTTCCTCCTATATTAGAAATGAGTAAAGCATCGATACTTTTCCTCCTATACTAGAAATGAGTAAAGTATCGATACTTTTCCTCCTATACCAGAAATGAGTTAAGTATCAATACTTTTCCTCCTATACTAGAAATGAGTTAAGTATCAATAATTTTCCTCCTATACTAGAAATGAGTAAAGCATCGATACTTTTCCTCCTATACCAGAAATGAGTAAAGTATCGATAATTTTCTTCCTATCGTAGAGAATAGTAAAGGAACCTATACCACATCTCCAGACTGTCTTAAGCCTCTCACCATTTAATGGCGAGTTTTGTGTTTATTAAAATGCAACGAGCGGTCATCAAGTATTGAGACCCGTGGGAAGCGTCATACAGGCTCATTCCACACGCACAGACCAATACGAGACTCTCGCATTTCATACAACCCTAAAATTCGGGAGAGAGAAAGAAAATAGTTTCCAGTACTCATTTCTTAATGAGAAGGTAATAACTAAAGGTAAATGCAATTAGTCCTCTGTCTCGTCTCTCTTTTCTTTTTNGGTGTTCAGGCGAGGAAAGCACACGTGTGCGTGACTAACCAAATATATTTTAGAAATACGTTTTCATACAATATTTAAATAAATAAAAAACGGAATAAAAGTGACTCGGTGAAAAAAACGTATACTTTTTTTAAGGGGGAAAGGAAGTTTGTAAGGCAAATAAATGTGTCGATCACGCGAACCAGGCCACGGCCAACTCACACGTGTCGCTATGAATCATGCGAGGAAAAAGGGGAGGAAGGGTGGGGGTGAACAAGCTCACGAGTAACTATGTTAAGTAATTTAACGTGTCATAGTTCCAGCAATATGTTCATTTCCACACACGACTATCTATTGTACATCTTTTTTTTTACTTTAAGCAAACACTAGAAAACATATTATTCCCGACTACGAACGATTTTTAGATACAGCAGAGACGTATTTCCACGCAAACATGTCGACATTCAATCCCCTTCCATACGTTGCTTGAGCGTTCTCATAAAAAAAAGTCTCTGATGGGATTTGAACACTCAACACTGAACAATTACGGCCTTACTGTGGATTAACGTGATCACGTGATGAATTATTAACCAATCACAATTGTTCAGCCTCATCGGCGTTGTTCGCTCGGTACGACTTGAAATAACTTCAGCTTTCGTTTTTATGCGCGACAACATCACCTTGGGAGACCCAATAATTTTTTTAAACCAATAGACTTATACTCAATTCACGGTAGGAGTGACTCTCTGAAAGGTATTTTTTCCTACCAATACTCTGCTATATAATAGATTTCTGGTAGGGAAAAAGGCCTTTCAGAAAACAATTCCTACGCTGAACAGACTATAATAATTGTGCATGCACATATAAAGTGAGATACTAGCAGACAGCTCCGTCTACTGTTGTGGAATTATTAGAAATAACTCTTTAGAAGAAAAGCGCGTGCGCCATTTTTTGTTTTTTAATTTGTTCCACATCACAATAATTTGATAGCATCCATCATTATATTAATCGAAAAGATCTGTTTATCCACTAGAGAATACAACAGACTGTTTCTGGTTTGCGTTGCAATGCATCATGGGCCAACATATATATTTTCTGGTATCGCGTGAATTGCTGCACCACTCTAGAAGATGCTGCTCTCTATTTTAGGCGAACGTGTGAATCTAACTTTAACAAGGGCCGTACCGCGAGCGGAAAGTATTATTAATAAGTAACCGTATCAGTGGTCACGTAGTCTAAGGCGTCACTCTCGCATTCAATAAGACTGACGATGACGAGGAGATCGGGCCTCGAATCCCGGTTAGATGTACAAAACTTTTTCTCCTATATTATTATTATTATTATTATTATTATTATTATTATTATCACCACGTCTACGCACTTACGCTAATGTTGTAATGGTAGGGTGATTGTGAGATGAAATGAAGGACCTACAGTTTAACGTGGAATCCGAACCACGGTGGAGGCCTGGCATTTTTCTCCTATAATTAGCACATACTATGTATAATAATTATGCTGACAGCCCGAACGGATGTAAGACACGGTGGTAAAAAAAACCACTTCCTTTGTAAATTGGGTTGTATATTATGGGATTCTTATCAAATTCATAACACCTTCAAACCTAGCTACAGTCTGATTCTCACCAGAAGCCCTTTATTTGAAAACTGGAAGCCCAAGTTACCACGTTGGCAGAAATAAGAATATTACAATTGTAGCTACATTCTTAGTCGGTTTAACTAATAATTGAACACAATAATGTATAGGGAAGTATTATCGGATTATAAAAACCGAGGTTTTATGTTTGACATAGTTTCAAAAGGGATTCAATGTCAAAACACAATTCTTTCCATCTCCTGCTAGACAGACTTCACGAGCTACGACCCTGGCCTTCACGCTCTCGGACAAGGCCGATGTATACACGATATTATAATAATAATAATAATGGTAGAATCAATAAACCCCTTCCTTGAGAACCGAACCAGCGGCTCCTCGCAACAAACCAAGAGAGACGAGGGCAACAACCGACCCGTTATTTATTACCGTTTTCCCGTAAAATCCCTCGTGCGAATATTGACCGAGAAGATTACACGAGGAGAGCGAGTATTAAACTTGATGAAAACTTGGAAGCGAGATGCGCCCCCCCCCCCTC
>CABFVX010000166.1:312441-323875 GCA_902151425.1 Timema shepardi | reverse complement strand
GGGGGGGGGGGGGGGCGATGACCCTCCAGTGCTGCTCGAATGACAGAGGACATGCTCCATGACTGATATATATAATGTCCAAAACGGGGTCAACTCGCAAACTGACTCGTGACTTGTGACTCCCCAAACACGCTCTTCTTGTTCAGATCTTTTTAAAAATGACACCTGGACACGGGAATCAAACCCTAGTAACCTTAAAACTCAGAACATACCAAGGCCGTTACTTCCTCGAGTTCTCCAGAACAGCTGACTACCTACACTCTTACTTTAAACCAGGATTGACGCATGATCCTGGGCACAGATCAGTGGTAAGGATAAGCCACAGTGGTTCGGTTCTCGTATATAAGTGTTAGCTTCAAACACATATTTTAATCATATTTGTCACCCAATTTGGCCGAATGGTCTAATGCGTCAATTTCGCAATAAACTGGGACTGCCGATGACGAGGATATCGGGGTTCGAATCCTGGGCGAGTTTAATAAGGGTCCCCCCCCCCTTCCCCAATGTCATTCTCCCTCAACGTAAATGCAGCTATAAGTCATCTAAATTCAACCATCGCCAGCCCTAGCACATTAGTGTAATTAGTGCATATGCGTACAACACGAACGGGTGGTAAAACGCGATGACAAAATAATAGAAATATTTGTGAACATTTTAGAATACGATCCCAATATCAATCCCAACAAGAGAGACGTGGATTCCAACCCACCTCGATAACCTTAGTGCGATTCTTGTAATTTTTACAAGCGAATGGTGGTAAAGTTCAATTTTTGTATAATCTTGGACACATGCGCCGGGGATAATTTCCCCCGTCTGAGTTATCCCTGTGGTTTTTCTAGTCTCTCCTCACCAATGTTGGTGCAACACCTTAAATTAAGTCATCGATAACTCTTGTGTTAAAAGTGTTGTTTATTTTAAAAATAACAACATATTTTTTCAGTTATTTCCCCCAAATGTATGCATTCTTAAATTATTCTGAATGAAATATTGACTTTTATTTCTAATAAATATATTATATTTTCGTCCGGAGTGGAAATAAATGAATATTGCTAATATGTTTACTTATTTCTAGGGGTGTGAATCGAATGGTGTAATTTAATAGGAGGGTCACAACACAAATCGAATCCTCATTTGTGTTTTCCTCCTCCCTAGTTTGTTCTCCTACTGCCAGCTCCACCCAAGAACGTAATAAGCCAGTTTGGTTTCTGCTCGACTATTCTAGCGCCTTAAAACCACAATGTAAAGAGAGAGCCGGTTAGAATCATAATAACGGTAGTATCCCCAGCTACAGAATCGAGATACCAAGTTATTATCCTCAGTGCTCGACAAACAACAGACACTTTATTTACCCAGCAACAATTTCACTTGGCTGGTAATTGATTTCAAACAAGCACTAGGAAATGACGTAAGCACGAGTAACAGAACACACACACAGTTATACACGGAGGGTTCATACTCGTAGAGATCAATGTCAAGGCAAGGGAGTCCGGGGTTCGAATCACGACCAGGTGTACTTATTCAAAACTACCCTATTCATCTTTATTCACTAAACTAACATGTGATAGTGTTTGTGTGTGTGTGTGTGTGTGTGTGTACCATGTCTTACTGCATGTTCAGGCTATAGATATGTTTATACTAATGAGATAGAAACTAGGAAGGTAAATTTTAAAGGAAATGTACCGAAATTTGCGTGAAGGGAAGGTGGGAAAACATTTTTTTAAAACATGATATGCTTGAAAGCATTCGAACCCCGCTATCGACAGCCCAGTCTATTGGGAGAGAGATGCGTTAGACCATTCGACAACAGAAGCTAGCAAAATGTCGAATGTAAGCAAACCCGCATCTGTGAGCATGCTGACTAAATGGCAGACTCATCCAGTCCGGTTACACATTTGATCTAAATCCTACCACTAAATGATGACGTGATTAAAAGGCGTATAGCTAGAACCTGTGGTAAGAATATATAACAAGAAGGGAACAAGAAATGCGTGCGACGGAATGAACGGGTTTAGTCAATGAATCGTGCACCCCCATTCCCCCCTCAAGGCGCTTGTTCCAATCTCTCCTGATTCGCCGACCGCAACCCAGACTGCGTGGCTTGGACGTATTGGGGTCCCTAGATACCAAATTTTATCTCAATCAGTAAAATGGTTTCACCTCTAGTCCTATTTAAAAGACAGACGGCAGCGCGGAAACCACTTTTTCGAGTTCAAGGGTTCACGCGACACGTCGATAGCCATCAAAATCTAGAGTTCGATTTGTTTTTTTTGAAGATCACAATACTTACTCTATCCAAAGGGTCGCGAGGAAGTAATATTAGAAATAATCATGTTTGAACTTAGTTGATTAATCAATTAGTTGATACAAGCGGTCGAGAGATCTGTCAGCGAACGAGAATGGCAAATAAGTCGCCGAGACCCTCAATAGTAGTGAAATTGTTCCAACGCCTCTTCGTTTCCTCATTACAAGAAACCCTGAGTGGTTGAAAAAAACCAAACCTCAAACATGGACACCGCGAGCAAACATGTTCATTAAATAACAATTTAAAAAAATACTAAGCAATGTAGCCCACGTACTAACCAGCTAACCTCTAGATGCAAAGTGTCAATTGATCAACAAGTCTCTCAAAGTAATGGGGGAAGAGAAAATATACTTTGTATAGCACCGCGCCTTAACACCTGTTCGGATTATAAGATTATGTATTAATTACGCTAATGTGATAGGGATGAGGATGGTTGTAGTTATATGAAGTGTGCCCGCAATTTCGTGGAGGGAAAGTGGAAAAGCATTTAGGTTAAAAACTCCCTTAGTAGACCCAACCAGGGGTTCGAGCCTCAATCTCCGCGTCGTCGATAGTTCACTATTGCGAGAGTGACGTGTTAGACTATGTGACCACCGCAACAGATTTTTGTTTGTTCAATAATTTTCTCTGCGCGACAGTATTTGTGATGTAATATGTTATACTAGATTTAAAAAAAAAATGATCAAGTTTTAAGAACGTCCATAGTCGGAGGATAAACAGTTTTAATATTATTTACCTGCAGACATGTGAGGCTGACCAACGAAAGGAGGAAAGTGTGGGGAACGGGGGGTAAAAATGATTGATCACAACACTCACAGAGGGGCGGTATTTCTAAACCTGGATATATTATCTTGCTGACTAGTGAGCTCGAGGCTTCCACAACAATATTCATTACGTCGGAACATGCAATAGATCTAACACTAGACACAAAAGCAATCTTCCGATGGCATTTGATAAAGAAGAATACTATTAGCTGTCTTTTCTATAAGTTTCTTTAAAACCGTTGATTAGCTATCTCGATCTTGAAAAATGGTGAGCCGTGAAAATCGCAAAATATCACAAGAATAAATACATTTTTCTTTTTCTACTTTCTCCATGTCACACTACCCGCCCAGGCATTGTTACACTAGTGAGTTAAACATATATGAAGTTGAGAGGATTTTAAATAAGATGTAGCCACAATGGCGCTAAGAGAGATAGAGATAACAATTTAAGGGGGGAAGGCATCAAGACATCCAACCAGGATTTGGGACCCGACAAGACGAGACTATGAGGGTGTTAGTACCCTAATAATAAATATTAAGATCCCACGCCATTCTCTTAGCCGGGAGGAAAGGATGCACTGAAGAGTGGTTTTTCAATAAAGTAGTTAGTTAACCACCCTTTTACCAGGATACTGTTTGTATAGCAGTCCTGCTAGTTCTGTCCGCCTAGCTTAGGTAGTTTACATCGTGACTAGCTACACTAAATATCACTTGTGGGAACTGCAGGTCTTTTGGAGGAACGATTTAAGTTTGTTCTTCCTTTCTAGGTTAACTGTTGCCAAATCTCCTCGCACTCAGTTATGTCTGAAGGTGTTGTTCTGGAGTAAGGAGCTATTGGCAACATTGACAAACCAGGGTTGCAAAATTTGTTTTTAAGGGAAAATTGACCGCACGAAAACAAGACAATGACAACGATGTTTCCCAATAGCAACCGTACAATTTCCTGATTATATATACACCCACATTTGCGCAGAGAGAGCGAGTGGAAAACAGTTTATGTAAAACCACCCCAAGTAAATCCTGCCGGTATTCGAGCCCCGATAATCTCCTAGTCATCAGCAGTCCGATCCATTGCGAAATAGTGACGCCTTAGAGCAGCTTTTTTCAACCGGTGTGCCGTTAAGGGTCAGCAGGTGTGCCGCGGGATTTGGGGGATAGTTCGAAAAAAAAGCGGTAAAAAAAAGTGTAGTTAAAATAAATTTTTTAAATCAATGATCAACATTATTTTTAAAAATAAAACATTAATTTTTTTAGCTATTTAAATTTTAAACATAATATATTAGTGGTTTTTGAATGATAAAATCTTTCTTTAACCATAGAAATTCTAGGGAGATAGAAAAGGGGGGCCTCGTCGACCCCACACATCAATCTTTTATAATTCTAACCCATTAATGTGAAACTGAATGAACTCAACCTCCATGTAGTTGTCTAATAGACTTGTATGTATCCATATAAGCTTGTTTTGGGTTGTATCTGTAAACAGTTGGTCAACTATTACAATTCGTTATAATGTAGGGCTATTCAAAGCTCCGGCCTAAGAATTGTATTTTTATTTGTGGCAGCACTGAATATTATGATCCAGTAAACAAATATTTTAAAATATACAAAAGAAAGACCACCTGTAGTGTGCACAGACAATTATGTACCAAATAGCGAATCTCATTCCGATTATTGAGAAATTTTTCATGATTATGTTTGTTAACAAAAAATTAAGTTTATTAATTTTTTAAATTATTTTATACTGTATTATTAATCAAATATGTCTAAAGAGAAACAGAGGCAAACAATCAGAATTATTTTCAGAATATATCTAGATGGAATAATCCTCACTAAAAAGCATAAATTATAACCTTGGCTATTTGATTAGTCAGAATTATGTTTAAATAAATACATGATATAAAAAAAGGGGGTTCAAGGTCCCCTTTCCAAAAAAACTTCTGACTTGTTTAGTGTGCCGTGAGCTGTGCCTTAAAGGCTTAGACCGTTTGGGTTACCTCCGAGCCGATATTAAGTGTAGTAACGGAACTTTTGTACATCCATGGAAGGGCGCAGCAGATGCCTTTCCGTACAGAAACGCCGGTAAGGTCCGCAGAGGAACATCTTGGATAACCCTCTCTACCCCTCCACCCCCCCGGAGAGTCACGTGATCCTCGCCAGGAGCCAATCAAGAGCAGCCGGCTCCCGAGGCCAAGCAGTAATTACGATAATATCCAGTAATTACAAACGACAGTAAAATACATAATACACGAGAAGTAACGAGCCCGAGAGAGGGGAAGGTCACAGTCCGGGGAGCTCCGCAATTATATCGGCCCCTCACCAAACCATCTATCCATCCAGGCCCCACTTGTAGCCAGCCAAGTTGGAACAGCACAAGTTTAAACAGAGCTCACTATTGAACGGCTCAGCTCGGTTTTGATGTCACACACAAGCTCCGTGCGCTTTCAGGACCAGGGGTGACTAAACTACCTCCCACAGGAGTCTGGGAGAAAGACTCTCTTAGAAATAGGAGGATTATGGTAGGAAGAACCTTTTAGTAACTTATTTTAGTTTGCTGTCAACATTCATACCATTTTACTAATTAATTAGTGTTATTTTGTTTAATGTTAGTGTCATTCCTTGTCAAACCAACAAAGTTCACAGCTCAACCATTTTTGAGTTTTATTAAATTTGGTATATTTGTACTATTCATCAATACAATCATGCATTTTTCAGAATTTTTCAAGCATCTGTTTTTGAGTTATTGATTTTTTAAATAAAAAAACAATATAAAATTACATCTGGGGAGTAAAATTTTCCCATTACTCTGGTTATAGTTGAGATAAGCTTAGTTATAGCTAATTTTAAATATATTTGATTGTGCATTCATTTGATGCCACATAATATTTAAATTTTTAAAATTTCAAGGTCATAACAGTTTTTAAATTTTATTTATAAAAAATAGGTTTTATATAAAAATAATATGAAAAAAATATATGCTAAACGTAAATAATGTTTCTACATATCCTAAAAGTGTCATAATGGGATCTCAATGGGATCAGTATAAAAACTAAATAACGGAGAAAGATGTTTCTAAAATGCACCATCAGTGACAGGAATTGTTTGAGTCGTTCTTGCAAAACAGGAGAATATCATCGTTCGTTCTTTGTTCATTAATTTGACTTGGTTTCGAGTAAAATAAAATGTATGTGTATATATAATAAATAAGAATGTTGTTCTATATATATTGATATTAAAATATTACAATAAACAATTTTTTACTACATTTTAATAGGCTAATTAAAATGTGTCAAAGGCGTTGTCCTGGCAAGTCCCAGCACACACTTTTTCATTATTATACCAGATTTACCTAAGAAATAATGAACATTTAAAAATAAAACATATGGCATGTTTTTATATTTACTTTAGGACGAACAACATTCTTATTTATTATTTTTTGTATTGAATAACATGAATAATACAATCGCAAACAGCTGCCACGAAGATAATAATCATTGTCCCGGCTTCTGGGGTTTCATTTGCTTGTTGTTTCTGATCCTAATACAAGTGTGCACTTTAGTGCCAGACCAACCATTTCACAACGTATAATTGAGATATACATTTTGAGAAGTTATGTTCTAAGCTATCTTAGTCATGGACCCAACAGATGAGCCAAGGTAAAACATAATATTGTTACCCCCCTCCCCTCTTTTACTTATGTGAAACTCTTAACCTTAAAACATTTGGAGGGAAATTTATATTCCATATGAAAGCCATAATTACGAGTTACTCTGTCGAGCCAAGAAATTCTCCAAGCCCACAAGATCTAGGAGGATGAAATTTTTCAGGCAGTTATACCCTAACCAAAAAAGATGCAGTCATACATGGTAACCAAAAGTTTCCACTGGAGGAGGAAAGGAGGGTGCCCGATACTTTTTTCTTCAAAACGACAAAGTAAGATATCTCAAAAGGCCGGACAGAAGTCCTGGCTAACATAGTGATGATGGCAAGGAAAATATTCTTAATAATTATTTAATATTACGCAGTACATCACTATCCTCTCTTGTTTATTCTCTCTCTCTCTCTCTCTCTCTCTCTCTATATATATATATATATATATATATATACACACACATATATATATATATATATATATACACACACATATATATATATATATATATATATACATATACACACTGTTGATACCATCATGTGTAAAAAATTAAGCTCGATGTTTTTACTGGAGCAATATAGAATTTATTTTTACAAAAAAAGTGTTGCTGTAAAACTGCAAAAATATTGCCATTACACTCCAACCTTAAGGTTACACAGATAGTCTACTTGTGGCCAGTTTTAATCCTTACGATCCAATACTATTTTAGAATAACACAATTTATAGCCTATGTTGAACGATTTGTTCTCTATTCGCAGTGTTTCTGTTGTGAACGCTATAATACAAAGAGATGTGGTTAAACTTTTTACATATTATGTATTATGCACTATGCACTATCAGCTATTAGCTATGCGTTATACATGAATATAGACCCAGCCTAAGATAAACCGATCTAAAGTAGTTGTACATATTTTACTTGATTAATCCATCCCCAGCGATAAAATGACAAAAGTGTTCTCTATCTAATCCAGGCGGCAGTCAAATTATTACAAACTTTAGCAAATACGTCAAAAAGCCATTCATTTCCCATCAAGCCATACAACCGATCGCACAATGATATCGGAAAACAAAATGTATAGCAGCTAATTGCTAACAAGCCCGTATTATACAACAGCAGCGGGCAGTCCTGCATGCATATCACGTGGCCAACTTTCATGAACTCGTTCATTTAATAAGCGGATTAACAAAAACAATCACGGCGGCGGGAAAATACACAAATTGTGAATTGTTTCGTCAGCGAGCAACAGATGAAACTGAAAGGTGTGAAATTTGCATGCATTGCCAAGTGCGCGGATCATAAAATACCCCGGTGTTAATTGACGAAATATTGGTCGCGATCCCCAAATAAACAGGGGGAAAGTATTGTGGACAGTGCTGGACGATTTATCTCTATAGAAGGACTCGGTTAAGAATAACAATATTTGTCAGTTATAATAAAAGTTACTAAAAACCCTTTTCGTATGTTTATACGTCAAGTCATGAGATCATCAGCTGGCATTTAAGGTATCAATACCAAAAACCCCTTCAGTGGTCGAACGGTCTAAGGCGTCCTTTTAGCAAGATACTTTATTGAAGATGATGGGGAAATCGGTGTTCGAATCCAGATAGGGTGTATCGAAGGTGGTATTTCCTAGATGGCTTTCTAGTCTTCCATTCAGCAAATACGGGTACACGTTATGTAATTAAACCTTACTCATACCCAACACATTATCGTAATTAGTACAATTGCGTTTAACAACGGCCGTGGTTTAATCCGAACAGGTAGTAAGATGCGGCGTTAAAAATACTTATAAAATAACACTAATAATATTATAGTAAAACTTTATCAATGTTGTTCACACACAAGAAAAGTATTTTCTAAATCTATCTTCCTTAAGTTCATTCACAGTAAATTATACCTTTCCTGACAGTTGAATAGATAACTAAAATAGCCCCGAATTGATTGGTCTGGCAAATATTTCTTAACCAGATTTTAATTGTACTTGTTGACAAAACCTACTTGCAGGTTGGATGAATACCTAACCACCTTTGAGTGACTTTTTAACCGCAAGAAAACGCCAAATCTACGCGTGAACCAACTCTAATGTTTTAATACAAATATTCCTCGAGTTTTCAGGAGGGACTTCCCCATTTATACAGACATTTTAGAGAAATACATATACAGGACTGAAATTTCACTTTTTCATAAAGAAGATTTAGGTAATGTAATGCGAATGAAATTTAAAGCAGATTAATTTAACTTTGATGGGGAAAGTTATGCAGTTGCTACGCAGCCAAATGTTTCAAGGAAAAAAAACAAACAGTTCAGATACCTTAGCTCAGTCGGTGGAATGTCAGCACGGGGGCTGGTTGTTGTGTCTGTTTAGAAGTCGTTTCACGATATTATCAGTTGGTTCAGAAAGTGCTCGTTAAACACCTCCAACAACAATAATATACAAAGGCCTATTATTTAAAGCTTGCAGTTTATCGTTACAGTTATTAAGGTATTTTTCGTCGTGAAATTCCGTTGCGTTTTCCAGGTTCGTGACGATCACATCACACACACACTCGAGTCAGAATCAAAACACGTCATCGTTAGTTTCTCTACATCAAGAGTGTCCCGGGGATTATATTATATTTGTTAAAAAAACAAAACATGTTCAGTTCCTAAGTGAAGTGATAAAACATCCCCTCAAGACTTGTTTATGCGTCCTGGCGACAAAGCTGAAAACGCAGAAACTCTCTCAGCTAGTATGACACAGGCAGCGATTAATATTTATAGAGTTTAATTAATATTAGAGAGAGACAGAGTACTAGGGACGAGCCAACTTGTGTGTGTGTTTACTATGCAAATACACTATCAATGATTCCGAGTACCTCGCCCAAAGAGAGAGAAAGATAGTGAGAGTGGGGTGTAAGAGGGGAGGAGTCAACGCGAGAGCGGCCATACTAGACCGAAGAGCCTCTAAATGAAGGATGAAGGCAACCATTATTATTTACTAGGCTACTGATAATTAAATGGAGCTGTACTAAACTCTATTATCTACCTGCAGTAGCAAACGTTGATCGATACCGTGCATAATTAACAATGTCATATCGATCGCGGTCGCTTCCCTCTACCAAGCCCAAAGAGATATATATGTGGACTCACCCAATCTCCATTTCCAAGTCCTCATGAATGATGCCCGGGCTCGGTTATGTTAGAAACACCCCCTTCCCCTTCATTACGTGCGGTAAACACCCGCGCGGGAGCTGTTTAGGGAGGTATCGTGGTTCGAGCACCAGATAGATCAATTCCAACATTTGAGTCGCAGAGCGAGGGGAGGAATCGGTTTCTACGCACGGATTGAACGATCAGAGATAGTTTTCCTGTCACGTTTATAAAAACGAAGGTCTAATTAAATAATCATTACAAACCATTTACAATTTTGTGCCAAGAGGATTTTTTTTTAAACTTTTTATCACCACGTCTTAATACCTGTTCAGGTTATACCTATATAATGATAATTACTCTAATGAGGTAGGGATGAGGAAGAAAGCATTTCAGAGGTGATCTACTCGCATTTGCATAGAAAGAGCGTAAGTAAATCAATTAGAAAAACTCCTCAGTAGACCCAACCGTGATTCAAACCCCGATATCCCCGTCATCAGCAGGCCAGAAACACGAGAGGGACCACTGAAGCGGTGTGTACACACACATGTATTAATTTCGCAGGTGTATTAGGGATAAGTAGGGAGAATTTAGAAGAACTGTATTCGCGTATACTTAGAGGGAAAGTGAGAAAACTATTTAGGGGGAAAAAGACATGTTGTAAACCTGACTGGGAATCAAACCTAGACCTGTCACCGGCAAACCATTTTTCTAACACCTCTGTGTCTAAAGGCTAAGGGCAGGCCCAGCCTGGCCGTTAGGTGGACCCAGGAGGTCACCTTGGGCGCACCCCAAATAAAAGTTTTTTTTAAAAAATAAACATTCGGGGTAGCTTTAAAGGCGAATCACTTCAATATTAACCGGCCCCATAGTGTTTAGGTCAGTGCACCTGGCTACGAGCCTAGGGGTCCCGGGTTCGATTCCCGGCTGGTACCTTTGGTAGTTTTCCCCTTTAGGGCAATGATCCCAAGGGTCACCAAGGTTTGGTTAATTAGGCTTAAGTTAGGTTAAGACTCGCCCCAGCTCCACAACGTTTTATATTACCTCGTGCACCCTCTACGGTCCTCCTAGAAGAGATTCGAGCCCCGAAACCTTTTCTTCCCCAATGTATATCGCGAGTCTGGCGCCTTAAGCCGCATGAAGACAATCGCAAGCCATCCGAAAAATGACCGAGGGTTCCTCTTATCAGTTCAAAATGATATAACTGCGGGGTTGGAAGGGAGGGGGCAGGTTACCGACTTAAGAAAAAAGTAGAATCAGACTATAAAATTACGTTTGACATCAAAGTCCAGCTAACAATTCCCCCCTCTCCTGATCTGTCTCCTAAATTGTATGTTTTAATTAAAATTACAAATAGTACCCAGGAAGTCCTGGCAGATTTATGCAAATAGGTATCGAGTATCGAGAATTGACTTTCCAGCAGCAATAGAACGCGCGCGGCGAGTCTCCGGCTCGACCAGGCCCGGGGGCTCAACAGATCCTAGGGGTGGAGGTAATCCTATTTTGGTGAGCGGTTTATGCAAAGGTTCAGCTTCGGGAAATCACCCAGCATTATTCTATGGGAAGGACAAAAAATAAGGTGGGGG
>CABFVX010000166.1:259018-312256 GCA_902151425.1 Timema shepardi | reverse complement strand
GGGGGGGGGGGGGGGTGGAGAGTCCACAAACGAATGAGCGAATCAACAAACGGAGCAGAAAAAAAACTGGAGAAAGAAAAGTTTTTCTCATTGTTCGCCGTTAATTGTCACACTTCCATCGCAAATGTCGCAATTTCCACGCTATTAATACTCTTATGTTGACGTTAAAACGCACGCGCTTTCTATATCACGACAGTACCGAGATCACGACTGACCGCCGCAGCTGGGTGGGGTGCACACGGCATGACAGCAGTGATCGTACATATTCTGAAGACGAGAACTTCTACTTGTTTCTAAGAGCTGACGTGCACCAACTCAGGGAATGAGCTTTATTTTACCCGTATCACCCCAAGAATAACACATAACTTAGGTAGGTAATACAGCTTGAACCAGATGTCTTAAGAGCCCGTCTCACTCCACGGATAGCACCTAACTTAGGTAGGTAATACAGATCGAACCACACGTCTTAGGAGCCCGTTTTATTACACGAATAACATCGGAGCAGACAGTGCATCATTGCGAAGTTTTATGTAGTAAAAAAATAGAAAAAGGGGGGATTGAGATTAGCGAAACAGTTTTATTATTAGTATAATTCTATGACTTTTCCTTGAACCAAAGCCCCATTGAGATTTGTTGATGTTTAAAAAAATGATCCAAATACTCAAATTATAAATAATTATTTCTAAAAATACTCAAAAATAATATGCGTTAACTTCGATTTTAAAAAACAAACCGTGTTTTGAATGGGATGTAAATAAGAAAATTTATCTTCCCTAGAAAGCCAAATAAATATATAATTTTCCCTGATCGACAACAAAATTCCCCTACATTTCTCGATCTCTTTCTTGGGAGTTTTGAATTCCCTGATCTTTTCAGGTTTCCAATACTTCCCATGAACCTCCATTTATTCGTGTTTTCTGGCGTGATTACAATTTGAAGATCCAGTCTGTTTTTAATTTTGTAATTATTAGAGGTTTTTAACGTCCACGTTCTGAACCAACTGATTATTTCAGCATACTACTTATAAACTAACTAAAATCTAGACTATACCGAGCATCCAGCCCCCGGCAGTTAATTCATCACTGTGAAAGGGGAAACCCATATTTCACCAATGATAAATTGTTCGGCCATGTCAGGAATCGAACCCAAAACCCTTAGTTCAGAAGAGAGACATGCCACCGACTGAGCTAAGGTGTAGGTCTATCCAACCCGTTAACCACCCGGTGAACCAAAATTAATCATATTTTCTGCCATGATCACAATGTAAGGATCCAGTCGACGATTTTGTTAAACCACCCGCTGAGCCGAAATGATTCGGCGTGTTTGTGAGGCTGGAGCAGCTTTGAATCAAAGTTGTATGTACCTCCATCCTTACACATGAGAAATATCTTCAAAGTAGAGGATAAGATGCAAGTCAACGACGGAGAGAAAAAAAAATATCCATCAGTGAATGTTTTGGAACCTCCTGAATATTTGAACAATAAGAATATATAACGAGTGAAAACAGCGCGTGTCCTAATCAAGTACCGGACGAGATGTACTTTTTTTTGACAGTTGAACGGGAAGGGAGTAAAAAAAGAGACGCCTTGCGTCTTCCAACGTCCTCCAGATAAATAAAACAGCCGAGGAAAATAGTGAATAGTGCATAACCGAGAGCAAGCAGTCTCTCCCCCTGTCCCCGTTGCCTAACGCATTAATGAATGCATGACGTGGACAGGAAAAACAAAAGTTAAAATATTCAGTGCGAGCGCGGTGAGACAGTAGTTAGTGTGATTTTGGATGTGGCCGGAGTTGCTTAGCTTGACGCAGTCCCACTGCATCAATCTTACATGAAGGAGTAGAGAAAAACACGAGGACTCCCCGAACTTAGCAACCAACCAGGGGACAGAGAGACCGGTCAAGTTCCACTTGGACACTACACGCGCAAAATTGAAACACACGGCAAGGCCGAGAGAAAAACATGTCCTCTCTCGGCTGGCGTTAAAAATTAAATAGTAATTGTATATCACCGGGATACAATCTACCATCCTGGACACCATCTATAGAAGCTCCCTCGTCTTGTGGTTAAAAAGATTGTCTTAAAAGCCCGGCAAATTCTATACTTAGAAATTCTATAGCACGAAGACGCATCTAAAAATTACTCTGCATTGCATGACTTCACAATAATCTTGTATCTTTGTAGAATTACTACACTCTTAACATATTTGCAGAAGTTTCCATTACTCATATCATTAAAAAAAATGTTATCCCTTCAAAACTCATAAGATAGATTTGATTTATTTATTATTTAGCACCACGTCTTACTACCCGCACCGAGGCGGGTTCATAAGATAGAGAGATTGTCTAAATAATTAACTACATCACTTAAAAAAACATATATATTAGCTTTAATTAAATGACTTTACATTTAACTTTTAAATCAATCGGGTACAGTACCAACATACACATCTTTGTGATTTAGTTTTAGTGAGCGAGGAAAGACATGTGTTTGTATAATGGTGCTTATATTATCTTCAATTCGCTTTTATTTACCCGCAAAGGTCGAATATTTAAAACTTGCAGTTTAATGTCCCCAATACACAAATGATCCAGCATTTTAGTTATTTTTGTGAAATTTCCTGTGTTTTCCAGATGCGCAGCAGCCCTGGGGTTTTTAACCCGCCGTAAACTACACTCTAGTGGAGTAATGATTTGAACACCCAACACTCAGGGTGTGTAGTTTATAGCTTTTTACATTATTATTACCGTTTGCTTTAAGAGTGACCCAGGGAACGGGACGATTCCTAGATAGCTCAGTGCTTAGAGCATTGGCATACTAAGCCAAAGGTGCCGGGTTCGATTCCCGTGCCCGGCTGTCAATTTTCAGAATATGATATATAGATTGAGTAAATCCTTACTAAAGGCATAAATGATAGCTTTGGCTATTTGATTCATAGAAAATAGTTATGTATTTATTCCAGTTCCAGTAAACACCAAACTCTCGTGTTGTTTAAGTGTTTGTCATTATTTAACCTAAACGAAACATCTGATTGGCGATAGCTCAGCTACCTATGCATTCTCCTTTAAAGACCAATTTTAGTTAACAAAGAATCAAAATTGATGCCACAGCAACATTTCTGTCCAATCAAGTTAAGTGAGTGGGCTTTTGGGAAAAAAAATCCTCTTTCAAGAGACTTGCTACCACCGTGTTCAAATAAAGAGGAAGTGGCAACTTTAAGAGCCAGGGCATGGGGGATAGAGAAAAAAAAGGTCGGCGCGGTGGTCCACTATTAAAGCGTCGGGACGCCGGCTCCGAGCGACGCGCTGCCTACTCAGCCGCGAAGGAAGCGCGCAGATCCACGATACCAGTCTTTTAAAGAGCACACCAAACAAAAAAGAAAGAGATAGATACTCGTTTTAAAGAGGAAATGAGAAGACAAGCGGAGACTTTCACAATCTTTTTAAAGGGGCTCGCCTTCTTATGCCGTATCTTAAACTCGTCGCATTATAAAGTCGGACATACAAGATTACACAAAATAATAATAATAATAATAAAAACATTCCCGTGATGAGACGCTGAAAGCCAAAAGGAAAGGAGTGAAGAATAAAATAAACAAAGAGAGAACATTTTAAGGTTTTGTTGATTTGAGCGTCGAGTATATTTTTATACTGAAGAGGTGGGAGGTAAAGAGTGATTTTAAGGTGCGATGGAAGGATATGCGAGTTAAGGTAAATATTTTTAGAGTTTTATAACAAAAAAACATTCTTTCACCGTATTAATACGCCAAGGAACTTTTGATAAGTATTTGCAATACTTATATAATAAAATGTTATTAATGGTGATGGCAAAAATATGAAAATTGGACCCTACTTTGAAAAGCCAACACATTTCTCTATGTAATGTGTCAGGAGAATACAAGTTTGCAAGGAAAATAACTCATCAAGATTCGGGTCACGGGCTGCGCGTCGGAACTATTGCTACATGCAATTTCCGGTATAGGCAGGTACTAATATAGTCTAATAATTAAAAACCAAACAAGACTTTTAGTCAAAATGAAAAAATGCGAAATCATTTAACAGATTTCTAAATAAACCAGCAAACGTAAAAGTGTCACAAAAAAGAAAACGAAAAGAATCACAAAAGATTCAACACATCACAAAAACCCTCATAAAACAATGTCAACCAGAAATCACGCAAGCATGTGTCTATGCGTGCAATAAAATAATACCGTACATCCTAAAAATATAATTTTTTTTTGTTCCCTAAAAAAATGTGTAAAGGTGGGGGAGGGGGGCGGTGTTCATATTTTATGTATCACGGGGTGTTTTTTGTTCGCTATTCCGACGAGACAATAATTTAGAGGCATTGTCAAAACATGATACGTTATTCATACCAGGCTAGGAACACCCAGATTACTTTCGAAACCCGTCGTTGGTCNAGGGGGTCCTAAAAAAAAAAAGATTTAAAAAAAAATTTTGGGGAAAGGGGGGGCGGGGGGGGGGGGGGGGGGGGGGGGACCACCATGCATTCGTAATGGAGAGGTAATGCGAGTCGCGAAAGAATCTTTCACCGCGGCGAAACGAAGAAGAGAAGGGAAAACAAATATACGGACTCGGAGGAAGGTTTGGTTTTTTCTTCTTCTCTATATATCCGTAACCACTCCTGAACCAAAACACTTCCTAGCAATGTGTTAATGTAGTGTTTCCCTTTCTCTTTTTCAATGTCTACATTTAGATCAATCCTATATGTCGGACTCGGTGAATTCAGACATCCGTAAGAAAAAAACGCTTCCATACTTTCTCTTAAGACTACATACACAATCTGATCATTTTTAAGTCGCTAGAATAGTTGAGCAGCAATACCTAATCCCCCCAGAAATCAAATGAGTTTATTATCACGTTCCTAGGTGGAGCTGTTCGGCAGTAGGTGAACAAACAGGTGAGGAGGTAAATATAAATGACACTTTAATTATTTGATATATACAACATGCACTCTCAGAGTCTACTGACCATATAAGCACACGACTTATAAACTAACTTAAATTTAGAAGACACAACATCCAGTCCTCTAGCCATTAATTCATCACTGTGAAAAGTAAAACTCACATTTTACCAAAGATACATTTTTCGGCCACGCTGTGTTGTGACCCCTCCAGTTAAAACATAATTCGAGTCACAAATATCTATTTTACGCTCCAAAAACAGTTGCTTTTCGTTTCCCGGGCATTTAGGTCATTCGATTAACCAAAATGTGTATTTTCGGACTTCTCAGGGTGGAAATGTCAATTTTTAAACTGTTAAGTCTATGTACGTATGCCCTGTAGGGTCACAGAAATAATGGTGTATTCTTTCCAGTAAACACAAAACTCATGTGATGGTGAAGGTTTTGTCAATATTTAACCTAAGCGAAACATCTGATTGGGAATATTTAAGCTACCTGAGCAGCCACCCAAAGAACTATGCGTGGCAATAACAAGTAGGCCTACTAAGGTTTCGCCGTTTTTGAATATTTTCAAGTCGAATTACTATATCTATGCGAAATTTAAATCCTTGAAACTCTTAAATTTAAACTTAAAAATATATAAGCACAAAGGGTCTTGATTTTTTAGGTCTATAATGGTTGTTTTTAAAAACCCTATCGGCTGAAATCGAAAGTAAAGGGAAAGTTGTTGTTTGCTGCTAATCAACTCTATAGATTATTGTTGTGACGCAAGGGGTATTATATTGCAGCATAATTGTCGGCATCCCATAAAGCATGCAGGCAGGCTATATATGCAGCGTTATTAATAATGATAATGGTGGTAATGACAATCAATATTAATGTTACTCGATCTCAGGGCAGTCCGGACATGAAATGATGGCGACGGTGCTGCGCTCTATCCGGAAACCACCACCACCTCGACGGTCGCTGGCTGGGCCAACGCCAAATTCGTTTAATAAATTCCAAATTGGGGGGAAAACTAAATGAATGTATTATTTTTTTCCCCCTGCGGTTAGTTTCAGAGCCATTATATTATATTTTTGGAAAGAGGGTGGTGTGGGGGGTATGAATGTTACCTATTACAAAATATACCGCTGTAGCAATGCGGGTAATGCGAAGTGATCAGTGAGGGGTTCCCCTATTGATGGGGTGGTTCGAGGGCGAAAAAAAAGAGAGAAGGGGGTGATCCTGTTGTGGAAAACGAAATTAAAATGCGGCACATTCATCTGTCATAGTTGGTCACGATTTATGGGTTAGGGCGTAATTACGAGCAGAGTCCGCGGCCGATCAGCCGAGACTTTTGCTGCCACATAACAATAATTACTACTAGTACTCCGACAGATATTTGTTACGCGTTGAATTACGACACTGCATCGAAAAAAAAAGTTTCCCTACCGATGCCACCACCCGCTAAAAACCCCAAAAATATGTATAGGAAAAATACAAGTGTGGTGTCAAACTTCTACTCTTTCCACTTTGTCTGCTTTAAGAGGACTCGTGTGTGTGTGTGTGTGTGTGTGTGTGTGTGAGAGAGAGAGAGAGAGAGAGAGAGAGAGAGAGAGAGAGAGAAAGAAAAAAGAGAGAGAAAGAGATCAGTCTGTTCTCATTCTAAGTTTTTCTGTATTTTGCGTGATTTAAGGGGACTCCCAGGTAGCTGATATATTACCAATCAGATGTTACGCTTTGGCTAAATATCGACAAAATCTTTAACAGTACACTAGTTTGGTGTTTACTGGATTGAACACACAAATATTCTCTATCAACTTATACATATCTACAAACTTGTAAACATAGTTTAAAAGTTGACATTTTCCACCCCGAAAAGTAAAAAAAAAAAATCCACATATTTCCGTTGGACACAAATACCTAAATGTCCGGTAAGCGAAAGTTTCATTTTAGCAGTCCACTAATATTATATTGTGTATTTTAAGTCAGCGAAGAGGAGCGATTTTCTAGGAATTTTATTTAGTAAATCAAATAACGTCAGTTTCACATTACAAATAATCAAACCACTCAACATGTTCACACCCAAAATACTATGTTCAAAACTATTGTATCTCGATAATATCGGCAGTAGTAGTAAAAATAAAAACAGAGGAATTAATAAATAAAGTAAGCCCCCCCCCCCCTCCAGCCCTTGAGATTTCCTTGCCAAAGAGTTGGAGGGAACTGTTCCTGTGACGTAACGTCTCAATATGGCGGTCGGCCTCTTCAAACTACTCCTGCCTCTCTAATCGATCCACATCCACACACACATGGCAGGCAGGCGGGCGTGCCTAGCCCTCAGGCGTCGAGAAGATCAGTCTACAATCTTCCCCCCACTAATACCGCCTAGCAGAGCTACCAACTGAAACAGTGGGGAGTAGGACGAAGAGAGAAGCCATCTCATTCCGGGTGCCCCCTACTTGCCCGTTACGACTATTGTTATGTTTATAGTTATTATATCTTTTCACTGTTATGATCATGGTTATAGTTATTCGTATCCCTGATGCTGTCAACCTTTTATTATATTCACTAGTATTGTTATTAATATTATCACTGTTATTGTTATTACAATGGCCGACGCTGTGAGAATCAGTCTGGTTCCAGAAGGGTTGGCCAAACTCTCATTTAGACGGCAACTTGATGGAAAACGGGAAGGCCAAATAAAATAACTTTATGAAAACTATGCCCACAGAAGGGGTGGTGGGCATAAATTACATTCAAATTTCTGACCTTTTGAGATTTGTAAGCTTAGAAAAGGCCAGCCTTTTATATAAAAACCAATGTTAATAGAAATGCATACCTTAGACGCCTTAGATCGGTAAGTAGCATAAGGGTCCCGGCATGACAGGGAGTTTTATCATTAGTGGAACGTGGGTATCCCCTTTCTCAGTGACGAACTAACGGCCGCGGGGCTGGATGTTGTGTCTGTTCTATATGTAAGTTAGTTTATAAGTCGTGTGCTGATATAATAAGTTGGTTCAGACAGTGCAGTTAAATACCATAAAATAAAATTTAAAACAATAGATGAATCCAATTATTCTGAAATAATTTGCCCCCCTTCCCCCATTTTTCCAACCAGATCCGCATCAGTGGGAACGCCGGCTTAGTCGTCACCCTCATCTGGTCTTGTTAATCGGTAACGGGAAAATATGGTTTCACATGCCAGTCGGGCGCTGTTTCTTAAATGGTTGAATACTCTTTCTCCGCGCGAGTGCGGGCACATTTCCTCTAAATCGTACCTCATAATCCCTACCTCCATTAGTGAAAATATTAGGTTAGCGCGGACGAGTGGTTAGACGCGGCGCACCAAAATACCCCCCCATAGACCAATAACTTAAGTAAGCGACTAATGTGCACATATAAATAAATATATTTTGTGAAATGTGGTACAGATTAATCCAAATAAGTATTTATAAACTTTATGTAGAATAATCACATATAAAGTGTTATATTACATCACACGATATTGTGTACACGAACAAAACTATTTTTTTTTTACATTTATTGATAAGCTTATCAGCTACTTACAGCTTCTATTAAATTATAATAAGTTGTTATTATTATAAATGTTTTGTGTACAGGGGCGATACAATAAGAACTAATAATAAAAGGTAATAACATAGTAATAGGCCTATTATTGTGTTCTTGACATGCATGACCATTATTTATAACATAATATCAAATAACCGGCGCGCACTAATATTATGTAAACTATTGAATTGATTGCTCAACAGCAATAATGAGAAAAAGAGGAAACTTTATATGTACCTAAATTTAGTGGCTACTTGATTAATATGAAGAAAAAAACATAGTTTAATCAAATGAAACTAACAGGCTTGTAAAGAGAAACACCCGCACATATGAGTCTTTAGTTCAAACCTAAACGGGGCATTAAGAGAGATGTATTTGTGTCCAAACCCGTCAGACCTAAACTTTAGATCCTGTACATCCCTGTTGGACATTATTTTATTTTGTCCCCCCCATTTTATTGTGTACTCCTAAACAATTACTTTCATGGCGAGCTTTGGGCTTGTGAATAAATTTCGATTTTATTTAATTTATTTCAACGATTTTATTTTAGTGGGTACATTAAAAACAAGGGGGGAAACATATGGAAACACATCATTAATAATGTTATACAATGTTTAATAAATATTTATTATCTGCAGATAGTAAAAAGAGTGGGATGATGTATTATCTGTAAAGAGTGAGAAGAGAGATATGATGTATTATCTTCAAATAGTGAGAAGCGTGGAATGTATTATCTAGAACTATCTTGAAGAGTGGCTTGAGGATTGATATTGTAGTGTACACCGATAATATCTCCAAGATTATCGATACTCGGGTTGTTTATTCCACACAAATATAATCAAAGAATGCAAAAATAATTCGGTCCCTGTTAGTAAATTGTTCTTAGCAGCCGGCTTCTCTCCGTATCATGTGTTTTACTCAATCACGGTCAGAATGTTATAACATAACGATTAAGATTTATATGACACAATTTAATAAATCTGCCAGTGAAGGAAGTATTGCGCCAAAATATCAATGCGCGATTTGTTAAGTAGTTGTGGCTTAGCGCACTAAGGTACTCATTTCCAACTCTGCGCTCAGATTCGTCAGACAAGATGAGAATGGTTTCAGCAAAACTAAGATGACATTTTCCATAATAACTCTACGCTAACGGAAAGAGAGATGAGAAAGGTTGAATTCGCAGTAGTGTGCCAGCATTTGTGTTGGAGAGTTAAAAACCATTTTGGAAAACACTCAGTACGCCCAACCCGGATTCAAACCTCGATCTCCCTGTCAAAAGTAGTCTAATTTAACACGAGAATAACGTCTTATACTTTGCGGTCACCGAAGCAGGTGGTTGTAGTGTTCTACGAACTCCATCTAATGGTTAGTATTTTAGAACTTTTATCGCATATATCTTGGTATCTGTAGGCATCCGTTTTATTGATCAGATTCCTAGCAGTATGATTGTTCTTATTAGAAGCGACTGTACAAGTTTATACCCAACCACTAAACCATTGTAAAATAACAAGGTTTGGTATCTGCTAAACTTATGTTATAAATATCCGGATTCTTCCATGCTTTTACTAAGTTTATTCGGTTTTCCACGACTTATAGCTTGATATTTCTAGTTTTTCCTCTGGCAAAAAATATAAACATTTCCATGTTTTCTCTGATTTATAAAATATCCCCTTTTTTCCAGGTTTTTCCTAACTCCTGAATATTCCCTGACTTATCAAGTTTCCCCAGACTATATAATATTCCGTAACCTTTTTATCTCCCTCCCCCACAACTTTAAAATGTTTTTTCGCATTTACAAGTTTCCCCCCTCCTCCCCTCGGATTAAAAAAAATCAAACTTTTACAGGTTTTCCCATAAATCAAAAATTTCCCGAAATTTTTTAAAAGTTTTCCAGGACATCAAAACATTATCCACCATCATTTGCCACGACTAATCTAGTAGGCCTAGTATCAAGTAGCCGACACTAGAGGAAACAGTGTTACCAACCCAGAGAGGGTCCTCCCCATATGTCACCCACCGGTGGTTGTTACAAGCGCGGCCTACATCATGTACAACCACGCTGTTCGGGACTTGTTGGACGAGAGTTCAGAGAGCGATAAATCAAGTTTCCGCGCGGACTTGATGACAACAGCTACAACTGCCGCCGGACGCCCATAACCTAAAACAACAGGTTCCAACAAACGGGAACAAAAAGTCTCGGTCACTTCAAACGAGAATTTTCGCGTGCATCATCGTGAGAGGAAGTGTTAGTTTGCAAGATTTTACTCAACGTTACTAGTACAGGATACTCCTGATTATCCGTACTCGGGCTATCCGATTTTCAGAATATCCGTGCACGGTTATTCAAGGAAAAAAATGTCAACAATGTTAAAGCAGAAAAGAAAACACGATTACTTAATAAAAAAAAAGTTGGAGAATCAGCTTCGGTGGCTGCATGGTTTAAGACGTCAATCTCATCGTAGACTAGACTGCCGATGAGTGGGAGACCGAGGTTTGAATCTAGGTAGGGTGTATTGAGGGTGGTTTTTTCCAAAATAGTTTTCCGATCTTCCTCCATGCAAGTGCGAGTACACTTCTTCTAAATATAACATTCCTCATCCCTAAATTCATTAGAGTAATTAGTATATAGGCGTATCACCCAAACGGGTAGTAGGGTGCGATGCTAAAAAAAAGCAGTAGGAGGAAATAATACCATACAAGCTGACCTATATTTTTATACATTCCTATGTGAACATGTTCAAATGACTATCCTTGTTATAAATACAGTTGAAATGTCAACAATAAAGAAACACATTGTGTATTCGACTATCCGTGTTTTCTTCTGTCCCGGTTAACCCAGATAATAGGGAGTTTACTATAACTGAAACAAGTTTTGTGGAGTCAAGTGATTGTGCTACGAGGGTGGGGTCGATTGAATGTGATGAAGAAACTGATGAAAGTTGACCAGTACGCAGTCAAAAGGGATCAAAGTAAAATCACGATAGTTTAGAAAAAAACTGACAGTAAAATGAACAACTACTAAACACATAATAGTCTGAAAAAATAGTATTTGAACAGCCACAAATACGTATTATGTAGATCATCTTCGACGGTTGAATGGTCTAAGGGGTCACGCTCACTCTCACAATAGACTGGACTCACAATGACAGGGAGATCGTAGTTTCAATCTCGGTCGTGTGCACTAAGGGTGGTTTTTAATTAAATATTTTCCCCGTTCTTTCCGAGAAAATGCACGAAAAAATCATTCAGTACGTATAGACCTAAATAAGGACATTGGTCAAAAATTCACCTCTTGTTCAGAAAATATTGTGTGATGATAAGTTAAGGCCAGTATTTTTGAAGGTTTTGTAACTTTTATTGACTCGATAAATAAAATATTGTCTCAGTAGATATATTTAGTGCAATCTTCTACATAGGCCTATAACAATATCAACAGTTCTTGAATAATGCTCATAGGAATCTTAGAATTTGATGATAATCCTTTTTTGTCATTTTTTAAAAGTTGATCCTTAAACTCCAAAATGTTTATGACATTTTAAATAAACTGTTAATATCAATTAATATGTGTAGAAAAATAAACTAAATTTACCTACTAAAGCTATATTGATTTATTTTGGCCAATTTTTTCTTCCCGCAAAAACTGCAAAAAATACTGCGCATAGCTCAGGTCCTCTTCGATTCCACCTTAACGCAAAATGGAAAACCATGTATGGCCTACAACCAAAGTCTTATTTTAATACTCTATAGCTTGTACGTTCAGTATATGCCATTTATAATAGTCCATAGTAGTCTGCAATGAAACAATCTCAGAAAAATGTAATTAGCCCGCCTTTAAACCGAGAACGGTTCCGGATACAACCCAGTACGTTGCGGAAAAAGGAGAGGTCGAAGGGGTGTGCGCGCGCACACACACACACATACAACTAACACACCGTATCTTCACAGCTCGCTTTAAATATACAAATTAATCCGAGGATTATGCACATATACAACGTGCCAACTCTTTTACACCAAAAAAGCGCGCACACACGTTTACTCAAACTCTTTAAATACGCAGTTAAACAGCCCAGAAAATTAAAATATCCCATCAAAACACAAGGACATGCACACTCACATACGCACGCGCACACACACCAAAAGACATCACTAATGTCAGCGCACAGCAGTTGAATCACGGGACCACTTGTTCAAAAAAAAATTTTAGCTTAATTTGTCCACGATCATTACCCAGGAGGATTGTCACAGATAATAGTCCTGCGGGCAGATATGAATCCATCCCCATATTAGGTTAGGCTAGGTTAAGTTACGTTAGGTTTGATTAGAATTTTGTTGTGTCTTACTATCCATCACTCAGCTTGAGAAAGAATTCACAGCCATCCTAAGTGGATCGTCACAACAGCCGTGGCCGAGTTAGTACATCAGTACGATTTGTTTACAATTCCCAAGAAGGAACTAGTGGCCCAACTGTAATACGCCCGCCAAGGTTTCATCCCTTCCCCCACCCCGGTTACAAAGGTTACAAGTTGTTGTTTAGAAAATAATGGTTCGTTTATAATTTGTTTTCAAAGCATAACAATTTAGAGCATATGTTCTGAATATATGGATGTATAGACCTTCCCTGATTTTCATAGAAAATTCGTTATTTGATAGCTGGAAAAGTTATTAAGACTACTTTTATGTGTTAACACTGCAAAACATATTATTTAAAAGGCCATTTGTTAAGTAGCTATCACTTTCTACAGCCAAAATGTTGACAATAAACTAAAAAAAAAAAAAAATTAAATAAACAAATATTTAGTGACTCAATCAGTGTTGGTGGTCTGAAAGTGGGGAAGTTTGGGCCCTGTAACAGACAAATAAGTATCAACCAAACTAATCGATAAATAAACTAGCCTAGTATGGATTAAGGAAAAACTAAATCACTAAACAATTTCATAACTTGAACATGCTTGGATCGTTCCATCTCTGAAGCCATTTTCCCACCACAATAAGTCCCCCCTTCACTTAGTCGGTTAATTCGTTCCGAAGAATTTCGCGAAAGTTTAAAACACACGTTGGTCGAATGCTGCTTAAATAAATAAGATGTAATTATGACATTTATTTTTTCATTTAGTTGATATATATATATATATATATATTCTTCGTTTACAATAAGTACTACGTAAGTTCACTAACAAGAAACAACTTGCGCTAAATAAAGAAGCAGACAAAATGGCAGTGATATTCAAAGCTTTGAGTAGGTTTACTATGAACGCCATATATTATATTTAAAGTGACGCTTGACATATGGCGTTGCTAGTCTTAAGTGAAATTATCACACACGTAGCTCGAATTCATATAAAGCCAAGACCTACTGTATTTATATGAGGTTCAGATAAATACAGTCGAACAGAGGGATAAAATAAAGAACAATAGGGATTGTATAAAGCAGGTGTCAGCAACCTTTTTGGGCCCCGACCGATTTTTACATTTATCAAAGGTCCCGAGATCACCCTTCGTTTCTCCACTCTACTTTTAATTTTTTTTTTCTATCTTATATTTATTTCTTGAATTCAATATTTCCTCCAATACTTATATCCATGCCTTTATATAAAATAAATACATGTACACTCCGTTTACCATGAAAGGTACCAGTCTTACCTTGATGGATTACACTATGGCCTTATCTTATAAGCTGTACCATAGTGTAATAATGTAAAGTAAGCTTGCCTTTTCATGACAATGTAGTTTTCTTACGCGATCGACTTAAAATTGCTGAGATATCGACCTTTTGCCGACCTCTGGTATAGAGCATTATTAATTTTAAAAACGGGCAGACAAATTTGTTCCTGTAGTGGTTCGAGTCCAAGATGTGACTAATCTGCTAGAACTTGACATTTTATTTCCGTGGTAGCTCCAGCCGCCCCCTCAAGGTAACCAACTGAAGCCCTCATCGGTTGACAGGGCCGGTAATGAAGCCCTCATGTTCGGGAGTCAGGCCCGACGGACTGACGTCATGTACCCCGTCAATCCTCCGAACTCTAAAGTGGCTATTCATGAACTCGAACCGTTTGAACGTTCCGAGTTTTTCAACGGAGGAGGAGGGGGGCGGGATTGATCGATTCGACACCGCCTCTTATTCAAACCCAACAGCCCCTGTTCCTCGCGCGCGACAGACCACTTGGATAGATGGACATGACAAAGAGTTCGCCGTATTCTGACGTCATACAATACCACCTTCCGCTGCTGACAGCGTTACCACCGCGTTTTTCAGACAGGGCTTTTTATTTCCCCGTTCGGGCTATACACATATGTACTAATCACGCTAATGTGCTAGGGATGGAGAAGGTTCAATTTTGAATTTACGCGCATTCGCTTGGAGGAAGAGTGGAACACCATTTAGGACTCCCTTCCCCAGTACAACCAACCGGAATAGATCTCCCCATCATCGGCAGTATAGTCTATTGCGAGAGTGACGCTTTAAACCATGCGGCCACCGAGGTAATTATCCTTTAACTAAAAGAAAGAATGTATTTCAATTTGGTTTGTATGTAGGCCTATCGGGAGCCACAGCCAAATCAGTTCATATTTTTGATTCATGCCCTAAAATTAAGGGCTGTTTAGATACGGCGGGTTTTCTGAAAAATGCAAAACTTTTTTGAAAATGGCTTTGACGATTTCTACCAAACATTAAACTTTGTTTCAACTTACTCTTTTAATTATATTTTATAACAATGTAATTATACTGTTTTATATTCGAGTGTTTCATTTTATTTTAAATGTTCTACTATCTTTAATATTATATTTTATAAAATAAATTCAACTTAACAATCAATATATAAATGTTCTCATATTTTATAAACCAATACATCATTAATTTATTTTCAAATCCTATATTATATAACGGTCTTCAAATATTTTAGAATGTTTTCAGAAATGTCTAAACATTTATTATTAAATTGGTGCACAAGGAATGGTTTATATGATAAATAAGATTATTTTTTTTAAAATAATAATTTTAGGGTTATAATTAATGGACGATTTTTATAAATGTTGATACTATATACAAATGTGTCGAAACGTATATTTATGTGTGTTTATAAAAAAAGTGCCACTCAGGCTCGTATTAAGGAACAAGTGGCAGCAGGGCCGAGACGGTATCGACCGGAGAGCCTCGACGTCACGAGAACACATAATCAATTACTGCCAATTAATAGATAGAGGACCAAGTCGAGGTAACATGGCGGCTGTATGAATAATGGTCATCAGATAATGAGCAATGTAACTGCACACAAATAGAGAATAAATGTCGGCCGGAATGGTGGAAGCTTCAGCTAATGCCAAGGCGAATATTATAATTAGTTAATAAAATATTTACTTACACATAATAATTATGTACAATAAACTGTGTAACTGTACTGACAGGTGTTATAAAAACATTTTTCAGAAAAGGATTGGAAGGACATTGTTTTTTTTTGTTTTGTTTTTTTACACCACGACTCACTCGAGTTATACACATATTGTACTAAATTACTCTCATGTGTTGGGGATGATTAAGAATTAATTTATAATATTGTGTACCCGCATTTGCGTGAGAGAGTGGAAAACCAATTATTAAAAAATAAACACTGTACACCCGACCTGGATTCCCCCAACCTCTCAGACTCCGGAGAGCCAAACTAGATGAGCCTAAAGCTAGCTGTGATTTCAGATGTTCACCGAAAAATAAAAGAACAGAGCAGAAACGTAATAACGTGACGAGCTCTAAATAATTAATAAGATTTCAGCCTCTTCGGCGATGTCCGCTCTGCACCACTTGAAATAACTTCAGCTTTCCTTTTTTCTGCGCGACATCAGCCTGGAGAAACTGAATAAATTTCAAAATAAACAGACGCGACACTATTATTAGGAAATACCCATCAGGACAATAATCTAAAATATCTGTTTATCCACTAGAAGATTAAATTTGTTGGATAATCAGCTGTTTCTAGCTCGTGTCGCAAAGCATTTTGGGTCAACATATGTTTCTGTTAGCGTGCGAATTGCTGCACCACCCAAGAATATTCTTATCTAAATTTTCGGCGAATTTAGACCTGCCTAAGCACTAGATAATGAACACGAATCCAATCTGAGCTTTAAGATTAGCCTCGTAAAGAGTATATTCACAGTCCACCACTAAACATTACTGGGTGGAGATGTCCAGGAGTAAGAGAACAAACAGGGGAGAAGGATATTACAAATGACAACACAATGAGTTGTGAGCCCTTTCCCTATTAAATGACATAATTTATTTCACAAAGATACATTATACGCTCTTATACCAGTTACCTTTCGTTTCAAGGACATTTAGGTCAAAGTTATATACAGAAACACGTGGATTTTTGGACTTTACGGAGATAAAGGGTTACACTTTGTTTACAAGCGTCTATATGATGTATAGAATCAGAGAGAATAGTTTCGTGTTCATTCCAATAAACACCAATCTCTCTTACCATTAAAAGTTTTGCCAATAATTTATTTAGGCGAAACATCTGATGAGTGATATATTTGTTACCTAAGCAACCCCTGTAGGGTAGTTGTGTAGGGAACGCAAGAAAAGGGCGGTATTTATGCAGTTTTTATAACAAAACTTTTTTTTTGCCAAAATGAATAAAACATTTCTCTTGTAGACACATAAAAAGTTTAATTTTATTCACATATCGTTAATTCCCAGGACACTCTTGACATATATTCAAGAACTGTTGATAGCACCATCTGAAGAAAATTTAACTCTAACTTTCTACAGAAAACAATATTTGATTTATTTTGACCAACAAAAGTCTTGCTATAAAAACTGCACACAGTGATATTTTCTCGCGTCCCCTACACTCGCACCTCAAGGATATGAAGTACAATATTCTGCTCACTATTCGTGTGGCTCATGAGAGAGTATCCTCCTACCACACGTCCTGTCCTAGAGCCTTACATATTTAATACAAGATAAGAATACATGAATGATCAAGTAAGTTATGCATAATAATGAATACATGCATGAAGAGCTATTCGGGGCGTGGGCAGTCGCACTGGATTTAATCAAACTTAATAAGAAAATGGACACAGAGAACAAACTAAGCCCTCGTTTCCCATGGCATGTTTCAAAAATAAATTACGATAGTAGAATGACTATGCCTACAGCTTTTTTTTAAAAAAGAAGGAAGTAGGTTCGATTAAAGAGTGATATTGGCAAATAAAATATACATCGTTATTCGTTAGTATAATGATTATCCTGCCTTCAAATTGGTAGAGAGTTTCCATTTCCTCAAAAGACTTAAGGCGGTATTACACTATCACATTTATTTTATATAAAATTATTTGGTAAAAGAAATATGATGTAACTATGAAGATCCATCAAAAGATAGTTTAATAACATAAATTATTTTTCAGGAATCTTTTATGAAATATTTACCTTATAGATATAGAACGTGATCTAGGGTGTTATAAAAAAAAAAGGCCAAAATTAGAAAATGTCACATATGATATCAGCAAAGAAGTTAAAAATGTAAAAGTCCAATATTAAAGGAGAAGCACAAACTCCACAGTTGGAGCTATAGCACAAGTAATTTATTTTTTGTCTTTTAATTAATAAAAGATCTTCGCTGACCAAAATTATTTAAAAATTTCATGGGACATTAGAAAATATTTTTGACATGATTGTTGGCGATTTTTTCGGTCACATATATCGTAATAACTTTGAAGAGAATATGATGTAATATAATAACTCATATTTTATTAAAGGTGGTGTCATAATTATATAAAATAAATTTCTATTTAAGCAAGGAATATGATAGTGTAGGTAATATTGACCTTAAATTGAAGTAGAGAAAAAAAAAATATTTTAATTTTTTCTTCTTAAAAGTGGTTAGTTTGAAGAATCTTTGATGTTAAGCAACCCAAAATTTTAGGGGGACACGTGTTTGTGTATATGTGTGTGGAGGGGTGGGATGTTAGTGGGGAGGAGAGTGGGGGAAGACTTGTGTTTGAATATTCGTCATTAGTTATTCACTTCGCGTTTTCTTCTATTCAACGGCACATTATTTAAAAATTGTTTTAATACCCCACAGTCATAAATATTTCACAATACACGTGTAGTTTTGTAGTGATTTTTTTTGCTAAACTATTGTTTTTCCATCTCCCCCTCCCCATGCACACAAAATATTCGTTTTCTGGGTGCGTGGTAGCGTCTTCATCAAATGATCTAAAGACGTCACTCTCGCAATAGACTGGGATTGAATCCCTGGTGAGGCGTACTTTATTTTTATTTTTTATCTAGCACCGCGTCTTACTACTCGTTCGGGTTATACGCTAGTGGATTAGGAATTGAGAAGATTGGATTTAGAAGAAATGAACCCGCATTTACGTGGAGGAAGAGTATAAAACCAATTAGGGAAAACCACCCACAGTACACCCAACCGAGATTCGAACCTTGATCTCCCCATCCTCAGCAGTAGCTCAACACGAAACTAGAGCGTTAGCTAACTTCACCACCGAGGCGGAATATGAGGTGTACTGAGGATGTTTTTCCACTCTCCCTACAAGAACACGCGGGTTATACATTCTCTATATTCGACTTTCCTCATCCCCAACACATTAGAGTAATTTATATAAATGTGTATAGTCTGAACGAGTATTAAGACGCGGTACTAAGACATTAACAAACAAACAAATAATAATAGAAACAGTTCAATACGCTAATAAAAAACATTATCTACACATCTGATAAAAATCTTGCCCATAAAGCACCATCCAGACCAACATTTCTCGGGCACCCTGTAATCCACCTCTATTGCGAATCACGGTGCCGCGCAATATTGCAAAACTAAATTACATTTCGCTTCTGCCTGCGAGCCGCCTATCCTAAACTCAATAATTGCTTTCGCTTACACAAAAATATTACTAATTATACGTCAGGGACTCTGCCCAGTATTTCATCGCGCCGTACCTCTCGTATCGCACTTTTGGGTGTAATTTTGAGTCTGCCCGAGCAATATCCGAACACGAAGTGTGACGCCGGGGTAGGAGTTGTGTGCCCGTATGAGAGGGGAGGAGAGGCACACCCAATTCAATCGGCAAACTAAAACAAACATTCATTTCCTTAGTTTGAGTTGGGACGTCGTGTTGGAGTTGTTTTAGGTTAATGGATTTAAAAAAAAAAGTTCGCAGTGACTGCGACAAGGTAATGAGCTGTACATTTAGAATACTTATGGGGCAAATAGTCGTCGGCTGAGTTGGATGAACGGTGAACACGTCTGACTAAAGAAGAGCGTATTTGATCTCTCTACTCAGTGACAGGAGTTGGGTGAGCGGTTAGCACGTATGACTAGGATCTCTCTACTCAGTGGCAAGAATTGGGCGAGCGATCAGCAAGTCTAGCTTCAGCTAATTTTGATCAGATGGACCTGGGGTGGTTTTTACTCGTTGTGATTTTACATCATCCCGCCTAAGTAAGTACTAGCACAGTTACTTCAAATTCACCTCCGTAATCCTCTTTACTCAGTTTATATCTTCGATAGCGATCTAAATCCTGTAATTGAATTTGAAATCTCCAGTTCAAATACTCCAATCCATACTGGAGTGCCCCATGATATTTCCACTGATACTTCTATGGAAGTGAAGTAGTATGAATATAAGATCTCCACTGAGGGGAAAGGGAGTTTAGTCAGCGGCAGGATCACAGGTGTTCCGAAAACTATCTCGCTTGTTGTGTAGGGTGAAATATTCTACATTACATTGTGATGTTTTGAAGTTTTAAAATAGTTATACAAGGTATGAATGCAGTGGATGCGAGAAAAAGGTCAGTGTTTTGGCAGTTTTTACATAAAAAAAAAATTCTTGGGGGTAGGGGGGTATCAGATTAAGCAAAATACTCTCCAGTAAAAACAAAGAGTATACATTTATTCACATGATGACCTCAACAATTTATGAATATCCATCAAGGGTGTCCTGGAATTTAATGATTACCTATTCTCTTTATTTAAAAAGTTTATCATCTAATGTTATTATGCTAATGACAGATATTCAACGACTGTTGATATCACCATGTGAAGAAAATTCAACTATATTTCTACTGGAGCAATTTTTTATTTATTTTTGTCAAAAAAGATAAAAGGTTTTGCTAACAAAATGCATAAACATGGCCTTTTCTCGCATCTCCTACACTCCAACCTTAAATTAGGGATGGGACCCTGAATTCTTGAGGATACAAAATTTCTCGGATTAGAGATTTTAAAATATAAGATTTTTGGTGGTAGAATGTTCTAAGGCGTCACTCGAGCAATAGACTGGAATGCCGACAACGAGGAGATCAGGGTTAGAATCCCAGTGTGTAATGAAGGTATTTTGCCTAGATGGTCCCCCCCCTCTATCCGCAAATGCAGATACCCTTCCTATTAGTTCAACCCTCCTCCCACTAACACATCAATGTAATCTGTAAATAAAAGTATATACAGGACGTACAGTAATAAGCGGTGTTAAGAAAAGGTGTTAGCTAAGCAGTGGAATTAGCTGTTTTTCCTTATTTTTAACAAAAGTTCCCAAACATTTCCCTGCTTTTAATTACTTTAAAAAATCCCTGACTTTTCCAGATGTTCCATGTCTGTAGCCATTATGACCAAGGAGGTAATTGCTGAACTGTCTTAAAATAAGTAAGAAAAGTTAACTGGTCAAGTAGAAAGTGACTAAAAGTGATTTAAAAAAAGTGAAAAAATTTAATAGTACGTGTGCACATATTTTGTTCAACATTTACAAAATAAAACAGTTTTAGATTTGTATGAATAGAAGATTAAAACCATTAAAAAACCTTTTGCATTTTTAAATTTTATTTTGAAAGGTCTGATTTTAATTCTTAAATTTTTCACTTCTGTTTCTGTTCATCATTAGTTTCTTTTTAATTTTTAATGCATTCATTTCTTCCCAGGTAGATTTGATAACTTCAGCGGACACCTTGTATGTAGTTATTATATTTTATCAACTAATTTATAACTTAAGTTATGGTAGTAATTCTTATGAGAATTACTTAAAAATGAGAAATTATTATCTTTAATTTGCTGTTAACAATGATTTAAAGTGAGTTTTCTTGAAAACAGTGACTTTATGTGACTTGCAGAAAATAAAAAGTGACTCCCTTGCATCCCTGTATGACACAAGTTAATGTGTTAAGCCCTTTTTTTTTGGAAAAATTAAGTACGTATGCATCGGATAAACCCATTCAATTGCAGATGCCTCACAGCAGGGTTGAAAGAAAAATGGCAAAAAAAGAAGAGTTTAACAGAAACAATAAAGACATCTTTAACTACTTGCGAGAGGGAGAAAAGTTTTCAGTTGTCATCGAGACAACGGTCCCGGGAGTTCATCGCCTTTGTCCCGCGTCAACAATGCGGCAGACAGGCCTCCCGCGCACGGACTCGAGATAATGGTCCGGAGATACGCAGCCTCCCGCACGTCTGTTATTTTAATGACACGTCCCAGAGAGGAAATCAAATTTTCCGTCTACGAGACTTCAATCGTTGTCCACCACTCGGTTGTTTATTACACAGCACACACGGCTGATAAATTCGGTAAAAAAACAAAACAAAAAACTATAGTGTCATCGCGGAGCAAAGTAGAGTAGTGTATTGGTTTTAAGTAACTTTATTGAAAATATAAACATATTTTTTGTGGCATTGATATAACATTTTACAATATTATTGTTGATATTTTATATGTAGTTTAAGCCTATAGGTCTATCAAAAGTGAGAGTAGCAAATCACATGACTTGACGTATGAATATGTGAAAGTAGATCTAGATTTTTTTTAGCTGTCAATAGGGCCCTTTCTGTTAATATTGGGCTGTATCAGATTATACTAGCAGTTCTGTGAACAATCTATGTCATGCTCTTATCGTTTCTACCGCCTTAACAATTTCTCTTTGGATGTGAAGTTGAAATAGCGTCTATATTATTTCTCTTTGGATTTCAAGTTGAAATAGCTCCTATATTATTTCTCTTTGGATTTCAAGTTGAAATAGCTCCTATATTATTTCTCTTTGGGTGTGAAGTTGAAATTTCCCCTATAGTTTCTCTTTGGATTTTAAGAAGATATTTTTCCTTGGAAATCAAGTTAAAGAGATACAAAACAAATTAACACTATATTCTAAAGTATATTAAATTCATAAATAATAACCGTGGTTCGCGTGGTTCAAGATGTCAGTCTCACCCAAATCTCACTAAAAGTGGTCGACGCATTTGACGGTATTCGCGGAATAGACATCCGGACTTACAAGCAAAATGCCGAATGTTTTCTTGCTACGTTCGGTCAAGTATTTAAAACCCGGCTAAGCACAAAGAGAAACTGAAACAATACTTAGAATTCCCCCCTTCCCCCTCTCCAGCCTGGATGATACCAGAGAACATCCTTCCAGGATATCGATCATCCCCTCCCCCTAACCTCTCTCAGCCCCCCTCCCCCAATCTCTCTATTCAAAGAGGTGAATCCGAGAAGCCACTACATTCCCAACCAACTGTATGATTGCAACTCTTCAAAAAAAAAAAACTGTATCACCTTCAACGACCAAACCTACTGACACACCCTCTCTTCCTCTTTTTAATACGACGGGAGGAATAAAACCTCGGGTAGGGGAGGGAGCGGCACCCCTCGCTGAGCCAAACAGATCAATTATCGCCGTGCCGGCCACACTCGCCCCATCCACTTCACACCCCAGGACGCGACCCGAGGGCACAAACCCGACAAGCGCCGCGACGCTAAATCCCCTCAGCTCGCCAACAACTCGACACAACACTTCACTCGAGAGAGGCCCACATCGGGCAGAGCGCTCACTGAACGTCAAGCTCATCTACAAGTCCAATTTTAATACACAGGGCCTTTTAGAAAATGCAAACTTTTTTGCCGTCAACATTGATAACATCGAATTAAATTGTTATTGTTATTTTATATATATTAATAAAATATATCAAAAGTGACAGATAAAGAAAACACGACTTGACGTATGAATACATGAAAGAAGATCTAGTCAATTTTCCTAGCTGTCAGTTAATGTTCTTCCTATGAAAAATTGAACCGTAAGATTGGTTTTTCCGGTGACTGGGAAATCAATTTGGGTTCGAATCTCAGTTAGAGGTATTGAAGGTAGAATTTCCAAAAAGTGCTTTTCTAATCTCCCTGTCCGCAAGTGCGGGTACATTTCCTCTATATTAAAGCATAATATCCTCTGGCAGATTAGTGTAGTTGGCAGCCTACATGAGCGTATAGGCGGGTGGGTGACACCGATGTTTAGAAATAAATATGATCCGTCCACCTGTCCGCCGTGATTCAACCTTCCTCCAAAGTGACGTTTATAACCAGCTGGGCGAAACTTCATAGACATTAGATTATACATGCGAACATTTCAACGTTTAGCCTAAATCAAGGAACTAATCGAACCATTTAATTAGCAAACCGATAAATAGATTATATATGTATGCTAAAAAGTAGGCCACAACACGTCACAATTCTTGGTAGCGACATTTTAGTGTGTGTTTTTAAGCACATCTTACTACCCGTTCGGGTTGTATGCCTTTGTACTAATTTCACTAATGTATTAAGGATTAATAAGATTTAATTTGCATTTGCATGGAGAGTTGAAAATAGTTTAGGGAAACCCCCTTCAGTGCACCCGACTGGGATCGAACCCCGATCTTCCCGTCTTAGAAAGTCTAGTCTAAACACGAGAGTAGCGCAGTAGACCACGCCGCCATCGAAGCGGGTAGCGATGTTTTAAATTATTTCTTCTTTCATAAATACTAAGCGCCACGCCCGAGTTAACAGTGTGGTCAAGTCTAGCTGTGCAGGTAGTTCGAGGGTTGTCCAGGGGGTGACCGCGGTTAGGAGATTCTGTAAGCACAGCCTGGACTAAAACAGTGATTAGAGAGGGTGGGCGGAATGAACAGGTATGAATTAAAAAGTTGCTTAAAAATATATTTCTTTGATGTTTTGAAATTTTGTATAATTTTTACAATAGAAAGATTATTGTAAAATACTAGTCGGGATTCTTTAGCTATTTCTGTGTCACATTGTGATATATAAAAATATTTTTCAACATCGATACACACAAAAACAAAATTAAAATTTCAATGATAACAAAATTAATATGTAAAATAAGTGTAGATTATTAAAAAATGTATTCAAAGACAGTGTTTTATTGCCAGATATTTCACGACCCAGGAATTGTTAACTATTGCATATTAAAATACTTTTAGTACCATGTTGTTTGGCCTGCTTTTAAATATTTACGTTCTAAATAGGTTTTTCTGTGACTCAAAGTGTTTTTTATATTTTATGTAGAATTATTTTACAATATTTATAGTTGGTAAAAAATATTAAATTTTTATTAATATGACCTTGGAAAAAAGTCCCGCCCTCTTTCTTTGCGTACTATTAACGCATATACTAGTGCAGACCGATAATATGGCGTTATCAACGTTGACAGCAAAAAAAAGTGTATTTTCTAGATCCATTTTACGGTAAGTAACCCCAAGTTCACTGGGGGCAGGCTGAGGAAAGGTAGGGGTGTCAGTCGTAAGCCAAGTAACGCTTTATTCTTAACGTTTTTGACCCCGCTCCCCCAATGTAATACTACCGTGACGCTAAAAGAAGTACTATATTTTTTATATTTAGCCTTGCGTCTTATTACCCGCTAGGGTTATACGCCTATGTACTAATTACATTAATATGTTAGAGATTAGATAGAAAGGTAGAATTTAGAGGAAGTATACTCGCAGGCACGGAGGGCAACCAACCTCAGTACACTCCACCAGGATCGAAACCCGACCTCACAGTCATCGGCAGTCAGTCTATTGTTATTCATGTATAATCTCTGTGTTACGTTACAATGTGAGGTGCCCATCCTGGCACCGTGTTACATGTGGGCATTAGAGATCCCCCTTCACAACAGTGTTACGTGGTTTATGGATGAACCCATGTCCGGACTATCCATAATTTAATCACCCTACTGGGGTAGGTAGGAAGAAGGTAGAATCTAGATAAAATGCACCCGTATTTATAGGGAGGATAGCTGGTAAACCATTTATGGGAAAACCACCCTCAGTACACCCAACCAGTAGTCGAACCCCAATTTCCACTTCACCGGCAATCTAGTACGAGAGTGACACCTAAACCATGTGACCACCGATGTAGGTAGCAAATTATATTTAATTCATTTAATCATTCTGAAAGAGTCAAAACGTCGAAGTAATTTACGGTTTAACTTTACTAAAATAGTTTCATTTATCGGGAACGTTTAAATTCATACAATACAGAACAAACAAAAAAAAGTGTTACGAATCAATGAGAAGGGGAAAGGGGGACCCAAATTAGACTCGTGCGATGACAGCGGAATCTGTCGGTAGAAGAGTTGTTGCTCCGAGCTTGGAATGCCGAGGGGGCCTTCAACCCCCTCCTACCCTCACCGCGACCGCAAGGTCTGCGCCCCCTCCCAACGGTCGACGATATTTTCACACCTCGCAACCCGAGCTATACTCTACTACTGCCCCCTTTTTTTATGGTCATTGTTTTTTTTTCACTGTCATTCTGGTATATGGCCTATTAGAGCTAAAAAGCTGTTCAAATAATGTCCAAGCCAACTCACCTGAATCAACTTCAAACCAAGTAGAAAGGCTGACGCTGTTTACAAATGGGGACAGGAAAAAAAAGGAAGTAAAATAAGTCTTTTGTAAAGCAATTCCACCTCTCATTTTCGAGTTAAAAGTACGTTTTCCTTTTTATATGTTAGGTTGACGTTGCTTTCTCCCGTACAAGAGAATAAAAAAGAATCGAAAATTAACTACCAATTTATAATGTAATGCAATCTAGTGAATGTTTCAGTAATTTTAAATCACATTTAAATAACTTCGTTCGCAACATGTGTATCCTCTTATGATATATTTAACAAAATGTTTGTTTTTAAATAATTGAACCTCGCAAACATAGATATGCGGCTAAGGGTGCTGTTTAGGTTGCTGACATATCGCCAGTCAAATGTTGAATATTGACTAAACCTTTCATAGTACACGAGTTTGGTGTTTAACTGGAATAATTGACACAAAACTATTTTCTGTTACCATATACATACATGGTTAACTTGTAAACATAGTTTCAAAGTTGACTTTCCCACTATGAAAAGTCCAAATATCCACCTATTTCGGTTGATTACGAGGGCTTTTATGACCGGGAAACGAAAGGTTACTGGTATAGGGGTGTGGAATGGATCTTTGTGAATCGAATGATGTCATTTAATGGGCGGGTCACAACAATAAAATATCCTGTTGTTCCTCCTTCTGACCGATAGCTTCACCCAGGAATGTTATAAGCACACAAGGTTTCTGGCTACTCGAATATTCTAGCGTCTTGTTTAAGTACTACTGGTAGTACAGTCAATGTGTCTAGAAGTGGGAACACCATAGCAATGGTAGAGTTGAACAGATGTTAACATTCGTGGGTGGACACAAATCTGAGATAAATAATTCGATTTTTTAGCCCCACGTCTTATTTACCCGTTTAAGCTATACACATATCTTCAAATCAAACTATTTTTTTTAGGGATGATTAGAATGAATTTTCAGGAAGTGTACCTGTATTTTAATGAAGGGAGAGTGTAAAATCATTTTAGAACAAAGCACCTCCAGTAAACCCAGCCGGGATTCTAACCCCGATCACTCCGTCATCAGCATTTATTAGTGTATTTAAAAACTAAGAACCACCCGGACGGATAAGTAAAATATCGTGCGAAAAAACCCCACCAAACACCGGATATTTACCTCAAATCAAACCATAAGTGCTATCTACCAGGGTGAAAATTCGCGGACTTGCTAAACATAAAATATATGGAGTTAGTGAAAAAGGTGTCATCAGGCACAATCAGTTTCCCTCCTGCAAGCAACTCTCCTTTCTCTCTCACTTGATGTCACCTGGCGGCAGGTCACGCAATCACGGTCCTGATGTCTGTTGAGGAGGGGGAGAGGGTGTTACTTCCCACACTTGCTAGTTTATTGACGATAATAACAGCACGACCGTCCTCCCCTCACACGCTCTACTACTTATTACCCGGGCAGATACATACTTTTATATACATTATAAATACACAACACAATACTCTACACAACGCTACATTTTATAACACTATCGTCACAGATACAGTGAACTGTTATTACCTTTTTATTGATACGTCATGACGCAAGTGACTTGCTCGAAGCGACTTTTAATCAATCTGATCTTAAAGCGTAGGATGAAAAAGCTCAATTATTTAGTAATAAGCCAGCGCTCGATCGAAAAAAGGAGATAAAACCAAATTGTTAAAAATAGCCCCTTCAAATGCCGGTTAGGATAAAACTTAGACCAGTAGATCAGTGATAAGCGGTTATCTATACTTTTCGGTTATATTATGTTGACAAAGTTTTACATGACCGAGCGGAACAAGGCCCTGTTTTTACTCGAACGTTTGGCATTTTGTCTGTTCGTTTGTTCAACGATTACTGCTTAGTACGTAAACAAATTTAATAAATATTTGAGCCCAGGGCAAAGGACGTGTGTATATATATTATTGACGACTTGGTCATAAACTACAAAGGTTATTTTTTAAGAATATAGGCCTATTGTACTATTAAATATAATGTGTCTAGCTTGATCACCAAGGAAATATATTAAATCCAGATCCAATGAGTAATTTTCTCTAACTAGACTAACAAATATAATACTGCAACGTTTGATTCTTTATAGATAAATTGTACAAACATTCATTAATGTATTAAATATAATTAATAGGGAATCCGAACCACGGTGGAGGCCTGGCATTCACCGCATTCCTCACATTCACAAGTAGTGATTAATACACATCTTATCTTGTCAAAGGTAAAGGAAGGGTTTGGCAATCAGATAAATCTGTGCCGGGACCGAGGATTGAACCCCGGACCCCCAGAACAGAAGTCCAACACCTTGCTCCTTGACCACCAATTCGACAATTGAAGCGGGTATACATAATAATTAATTTTGTTAATATTTTTGCGTAAGGTCCCACTATTTTATTAGCATTTGTAGACCTGTATTTATAAACAAAAATAATGTGAGCCTCATTTCTTTACCTATTCAGGCCGTCCGCATGTTTATACTAATAAGGAACTTGTGTGGAGGGAGTATGGAAAACCATTTAGGAACATCAACATAAGTAAGCCCTGTAGGTACTTGAATCCCAATTTCCCCCATCACCGACAAACCAAACTAGACAAGACGGTTGGCTTTGTACATGTTCCCTACGATGCGGGTGGAGAAATATTATTCTTTGTAAATGTTTTTTTATAAACGTGGATAAAAAGATCAGATTCAAATGCCAATTTATTATTAAGGTTTAGCAATACTGTAGCTTGTATTTTATTAATAGGAATTATCTCTACTTTGTCGTTTTAATTCGAGCAGAATATTAGTTTTTCTGCCAGTGTTACAATTTGTCATTAATTGTCGGTATTTTAAAATCTTAGACTTGAATATAATAATTAGTATTTTCAACAATATTAAGCCTTTTACAACTACACTTATAATGAGAAAGCTTTAAATGGTTTTCCTTCATGCAATATTTCAACAATATTAAGTTATTGCTCTGGATCGGGGGTTTCCAACCGGTGGCCCACGAAGTTTATTGCGAAAGTAATATACTGTAGTAAAAGTTGGTGTTTTTATCCGAAACGGAAAGTTTTGACTAGCGTGGGAATAAATACACGAAAGCTCCAAATAATTTCTTCTTCATATTTGCTGTATTATATTGACTTAGCAAAGAGTATATTTTTGTCGGAAAATCCGTTTAATATCCAATTAAACTTGTTTAAATTACCACTTATTATTTCATTGACAATTAAATACCTTTTCTCATTTTTGCATGGCTTGACAAAAATAAGCTTATTATGATGCGGTTCGTCACTAGACTCGGGGATTCAACTGTGACCTTCTGGCATTTTAAATTTGGAAACCACTGACAGAGATATACCGAGTAATTTGATTGTTTAGTTTAACAAGCATAGGTGATCACGTGGGCTTAGCCTAAGCATCAAGCTAATCTACTCTTGTTTGCTAGTGACGGGGAAGGTCGGAATTCGATTCTCAGCTGAATGTGATAAGGGTGGGTTTTCATAAATGGTTTCCTCCTCCCTTCATATTTACATGAGGGTAAATTTCCTCTAAATTTTACATTTCTTATATCCATATTATTTTGTGTAAATATATGCGTATAGCCCAGATGGACGTGTAGCAAAAATAAGAATATACAATTTATAAATTGATGTTTAAAAATTTTAAGAGTCTCGTTAAAATATTTAGGATAATTTAATATATTTTTTTCGTATTTATTTTTAATTTTTATATTTGCAAAATTATTTCTTCATTAAATTTGACAATTTCTTCTAAGCTAATTATAACATTTCCATCCATCCACAATTCGTTCTGATCATTTTTTCTTAAGAAGATTTCCAGAAATCTTTGCAGCGTCGTATTTTACCATTATCTCCCCAAAAATTCAGAAAGATAAATTCATTTGGAAGAAATTAATCACTACTCATTAATAATCTGCCCAGTGTTTATTGTCAGGTAAACATTAATTAGATATTCATTTTAAACAAAATCGTTAAAGCGACATGTAAAAAAAATTGAAATTTAAACAAATCAATTTTCAGTTAATTACTCTTATTTTAAGAGCTAGCGTCTTTGTAAGCATTCTGAGGTATAGCCATATTAAATATCAATTTAAAGTTTGAATAAAATTCATTAAATATTTTAGGATCAAGACCCAGGGACATAATTGTAAACTCCACATTTTTTGGGTTTGGGCCATATTAAACGCAAAGATTCATTTCATTTCGAGGTTGGAAATGTTCACGATTGCATAAATTTATATTTATATGAGAAAGGAAAAAAAACAAATTTCCAAGCATATATTTAAAAAAACTTTTCAGAGATGTGACCTTAATATTACAAATATAAAAGGTGTTTTTTCCAGTCACTATATTTTATAAACACTATTTTATTAAGATCGCAAGTTAATATAGTACTACTTTTAGACGCATACAAATTCTGAAATTGTTTCACTTTATGAAGGGACTAGGGAATTTCATCCTAAAGTGAACTAAAGTAAAGAGCTGCTGTGTTGTGTGATCTAGTTTAGATTTCAGTGAGATAACTCTGAGACATTACCTAACACCAGTGCACTTTAAAATTGTTGCGAAACACTTTTTCTCTTCATCAGCATCAGCATCATCAGCATCAAAAGGCATGCCCTAATGCTCCCTGAAGGGGAGCACGAGAGCAAGTTCCAACACGTACCGACCAATTGGTCACACCGTGTGGTTCGCAAAAGTTTATGTTCTCTTCTTCCTATAATGTAATAGAATTCATGCGCATGCACATAACCACGACTCAATTTTGGCTGAATACGAGTAGTAGAGGGTGGAAAGAAAACACATAAATCACATGTTGATTTTGAGAATTCTATTTCTGTCTGATATTTTTTAATGCAGCGATAGAATTTGTCTACTGATGTTTTCAATGCATTGATCATAAAGGTATATAAAATTAAAGCCCAGTGCGTTTTAGAATGTCGCGATTGTTACCATCATTGATACTTTTATTCCGATTAGCTCATCGATATTCGTGGTCATCTACCTGTGATTGGTTCTACGTGACGGTCCGTAGCAAAAGCCCGTAGGAAAGTTAAAGTTGATCCAACTTCTATGGAGTACTAAGGACTATAAATCTTAAATTTCGGGGAGACTGTAGAGTGAGCAAGCTGTTAAGACGTTAGGATAATCGAGCAGGAACTCATAAAACGTCATAAGCCAGGTGAATTTAAAACTTTTTAGGTGGAGCTGTCCGTTATTAGAAGAACATAGAGAAGAGGTGGAAAATACAAATGACAATACAATTTGCATTGCAACCTTCCTATTAAATGATATTCGAATCACAAATATCCATTACACGCTTCTTTGCGAGTTAGCTTTCGTTTACCGGGCATTTAGTTCTTAATAAGCAACCAAAATATGCGGATTTTTGGACAATTCAGAGTATAAAATGTCATCTTTTAAACTATGTTTATGAGTCTATACCTGTAAAGGGTAATATAAAAAAGATTAGTGTTCATTCTAATAAGCACCAAACACGTGTACTTTTTAAGGTTTTGTCAATATTGTACTTAAGCGTAACATCTGAGTGAATATCTCACTTAACTAGGAAGCAATCTTGAAGTGTAATGTAGGGGACGCGAGAAAATGCCAGTATTTTTGCAGTTTTTTTTAAAATATGTTTTGTGACCAGTTAAATAAATTAGTGCTTCAGTAGAAACATAAGAGTTTAATTTCTTTCACATGGTGATATCAACAGTGGTTGAAAATTTGTCAAGTATAGCAGCATTAATTATGAAAATTTTTAAATTAAGAAAAAAAAAAGCCATTAAATGTCAGGGACACCCTCTACAAATTTTAAAGTACTGTTAAGGTCACATGTGAAGAAAATTAAACTATATGTTTCTACTGGAGAATGGTTTTATTTATTTTGGCCAAAAAAACGCTTTGCTATGAAAACTTAAAAAATAACAACAAAAACACAGCCCTTTTCTCTCGTCTCCCTCTACCCGACCTTAACTCTAGTGTCGGTACGTTACGGATACGGAGTAGGTATGTAGGTGAGACTTACCAGTACTACAGTAGCCCCATGGCTTCTTTGGTGCTGATTGACAGCTAAAAGCTTTGAAAAGCTACCAGACCAAATTATGTATCCCTACGCCAAGCCATATGATCTGCAAAAACATGTGTTTAGCAGTTGTCACTTCTAACGGCCAACATTTAGGTATTTACCTAAATGTTGGCTGTCAGAAGTCAGCTGTTAGCTGTCAGTCAGCACCAAAGAAGCCATGGGGCTACTGTAGCAGTAATAGCATGATATGTAATGGTGAATACGATGAAGCACTTTATAAATGTGTACACATGTCTAATAGACATGTTCACAAAATAAAAACAAAACACAATCAAACAGTGTATATTGGTTAATTAGTGTTGTGCCAACCCGTCGTCACACACGGACGCAATTCGCCAAGTCAACCTCGTCACCACTCGGGCCATATTTTCTTTGCTCCGGCAAACTCGATCGAAAACAAAAACAAAAACTCTGGGAACACACACAAAATTTTAAACAAATACAAGTCTGGTTCACATGTCACAAGATGTTATTTGATTATGTTTTTAGATGGGAATTGAAATAATAGAACGCTCCTTCGGAGTCATTTATTAGAATCCTACATTTTAAAAAAAAATTGGTGGTGGTGGGGGAACCAAATTGTGTTTTAACGTTCAATATTTTCAAAAGACAGAGGGCAGGGACAACCAATCAAACAATAATATGGACATTGTCAACAGTACCCGTAAACACTAGCGAAAATTGAGAAAATAAAGTTACTTTTCAAAATATTTTGAGAGAAAATAAGCTGTGCCGACCTGAAGGGTAACAGTTTTATAAGAGACGACACATGTATTTTTCAAAACGAAAGAGAAAGATGTTATTTGCAACAACAAAAAATCCTACAATTGCAATTTTAGTTATAAAAAGAAACACGTCAACTTAGAACGGATGACAAGAAATATGGTAAACTAAAACAACAACAACAACGACTTAACCTCGTAACATTTACAACTACAGGGCATCCACAGTATGAGAGGTGGTTCTGACAGCTAGGAAAAGTTACCATATATACATTCGCCTTAACCATATTATCTGTAAGACCAAGTGTTGATGTGTTGTTAATTTTGACCGTCAAAACACACTCACAATTTGTTTTAATTTATTAAATGTTTTTACATTATTGTAAGACAAACTTATTAAAATAACCGTGCGGATGTTTCTTGTTTTGTAGGGGCGAAGTCTAACGCGGTATGCTCTTCTGAAATCAAGATGGCAGACCAGTCTAAATAAGGGCGGTTGATGACGTCAGGCGTCATATAAACAGTCAAGGAGATTGTGTACTTACACTGTTTACAAAATAAATAGGATTTATTTCGAAACTAATATTTTGTATGGCCCTTTCTCTAGATTATAAAAAAGATTTTTTGTGGCCATTTATATTAAGACACAGATGTAAATATAATGCTTATTAATTATTTCAAGTACTATAATATGCCTTGCTGTCACAACCGCAAAACAAAAAATATAATTTTATTGATATATTCTGTTCTTTAAATAAGTTACTAAAACGTCATTTATAGAGTAATTCTTAGGGAAGTATTATTAGACTCGTTTGATAACACTTTTTATTGATAATATAGTATTAGTATTATTCTCGAATGTTGACAATAGTCACTTTCAGTCAATGTTTGCAATAAAGAACCATCTGCTAGTTGTCAGATACCAACCCTTCCAACCTGCCCTATATATAAACTCTCTTTGCTCGTTAGGGGCTACATCCCCAAACCCCCAGTCAGTTTTCTTTGCAAGTTGATGTAAACTAATGTAACTCCAGAGCTGTTTTTTGATAGGTCTTACCGTTTAGCCACAAGAGACCTCCAAAGAAAGGTCCGCACCGACTTTAAAGTTGCTTCGCCATTTTGATTTTTTTTGGGGTTTTATAATAGTATGTATATATGTGTGTGTGTGTGTGTGTGTGTATATATATATATAATACTGCGAGGAACTGTAAGGACGTATGAAGCACAAGAAAATAGTGTTTTCGAAATATTATGTCATGGCTTCAGAGCTTTTATTTTCACGCCACCTCTTAATCACGATGAGTTATGTTCAAACAATTTTGAAGCATAGTGAATTGATCATAGTTTTGAAAGGATGGAACATGATATTTGAAAACTTAAACATAGTTTAAAAGTTGACATTGTATGCTCTAAGAAACCAAACAAAAAATATTTCGGTTGATCAGTGAGAGCTAAATGCCCGGTAAACGAAAGATTACTGGTATAAGAGCGTAGAATGAATCTTTGTGAATCGAATGATATTATTTTATAGGCGGGTTACAACACAATTTTACTGTCATCTGTTTTCCTCTTCCCCTGTTTGTTCTCCTACTCACAGAAGACAGCTCCACACAGAAACATGATAAACCCGCTTGTTTCGGTGAAATTAGGAATTTATTCTTGACTATTATAGCGCCTTGAGTTTAAAAAGTATAAAAAAGGGTTCGTCATTCCATTAGGCAAACCTAGGTGGTATCACAGGGCGCAAACATCCCAGGGGCGCGTTACAACAAAATGTAATTATTTAGTGCTTAACAATTATTTTCAAATTAAATAAACGGATAGTTATTTATTTCTGAAATAGCATTTAAATATTTTATCTAAAATTAAGAATATATATATTTTAAGATTGATTAACAACATTGGTGACCTGGAGGTCTAGGGGTAAGGTGTCAGACTTCTGTACTGGCGGCCGCGGTTCAATCCTCGGTCCCGGCACAGATTTATCTGATTATCAAACCCTTCCTTCAACTCTGACAAGACATCTTGGGAATGTGTGGAATGCCAGGTCTCCACCGTGGCTCGGATCCCACGTTAAACTGTAGGTCTTTCATTTCATCTCACAATCACCCTACAATTCCACATTAGCGTAAGTGCGTATAACCCGAACGGGTAGTAAGACGCGGTGATAATAATAATGATTAACAACATTACCACTTTCATGGTTTTGTGGCATAATTTGTTGTTGTTTTTGCCTGGTGTTTTGTCAAACTATTATTATTATTATTATTTTGTGACGCAAGGGGTGAGGTATACTTACTTATGTCATACAGGATACAGCCTGGGCGCAGATGTTAGGGCTCATGAAACACTTGCATCCGGCCTGAGTATAAAATATTATTTTAAATAATAACTGTGGGGGTTTGAAACTGTTATGTCCACAATCCCTGTCCATCGGTGTCATCTGAAAATACAAACAGTTGGAACTGTAACGTAAGAAATGAGACCAGCCACTTCGTCTTGGACATTATTGTTTGCACCGTGTCTTACTACCCGTTTGGGTTGTACGCATATGTACAGTCCGATTTTCATAAAAAGAACAATTATAAAAAATACAAATTTTTTGAGGTCCACATTGTTATTTTAATTTATTACTAGTATTATTTTATAGATATTGATACTATTTATTGAAAATGATAGTTGCAGATCACATGACTTGACGTATGAATACGTGAAAGATCTAGAAACGTTTCTGTCATTCAATGAAAATTGGATTGCACTCTATTACGTTAGTGGGTCAGGGATCGGGAATGTTGGGTTAAGATGAAGTGTACTCGCATTTGCGTGGAAGGAGAGTTGAAACACATATAGGAAAAAACTCAGTAAACCGGACTAGGCTTCGAAACCCGATATTCACATAAGCCGACAAGCCAAGTTCAATACGAGAGTGACGCGTTAAGACCATGCGACCACCGATGCAGGTAAAGTGTAGCAATAAAAGTAGATTTTGTCACGTTCTTCCAAATCTCAGTTGTTTTTTTACCCCTCACTTGGGGAGTGGAAAAAACTACGACCAAGCCACCTAACACCCCCAAACAATGGAAAACATCCCCCCTCCCCTAAATAAAGGAAAGACCAAGCAAGACACGATGAACACCACGAACTGTTTTGTCGTTTGTTCCGAAGCGGGCCATTTGGCCGGCCAAATATACACAAGATGGGTTTATTTGTGCTGGATATAAAGTGTTGAAGCGAGCAGAGCGCTTCACGCTTCCCCAATGTGGTGATGGTGGGATTTGTGTCAGGGGTGCGGGAGGGGCAGGGGGTGGTAGGTGGTGGATCAGTTAGCTAGGCTATGTGGTTTCCATCAAGTGTGAAATTGCTTGCCTCGTATTTATAGATAGATCAGTTGGGTTGGGAGTGTTTTGGGGGGTTTTGGAAAAGAGGGAGGGGTAGTAATACTGCCAGCTCTCCAATGATGCAGAATTTGCGTCACCGTGATTTTCAACTGTTGTTTCATCACAATATAAACCGCACACACCATCAGTCCAATCGATATAATGGAATCAGCAATGTTAATTATAAAATAGTGTTGCGACCGCGGAGTGTTTGATTTCCACCATTTTTACTCCACCTTTCCTGTCCCCTACCCCTTATATTCCCCCCCCTCCCAACGCAACACACATACATACATACATACACGCCGGACGCGTTATATATATGAATACGCGGGGAGGGGGGTTCACTGGTGTAATTATCTCGTGGTATGGCACCCCCTCCCCCATTTTCCCTCCTCTTTACATGTGAAAATGTGATTGTAAATGTTGTATACGGACACAGACATATAGATATAGGTACCATCATAATAACGTACAGTACATGCTACATTGATTGGCAATCACGTTCCGATTATGATACCTATCGATTGGACACGACCAGTTCAAACCGAACAACATTTAAAAGGGCTTACGCGAGGGGGGCTCTGGCTTAAGGGGTACGAAAGAAACAAAAATGGGATAGGAAGGGGAGGCGGGGGGAGTATTCTAATGGAAATATGTAATAATACGACTAAACCCTCCCCCACACCCCAAAAAAATTCATTTATTTTTTTAAAAACAACAATAACGCAGAGGGGTAAGGGGAAAAGAGAAAAATAAAAATTACGTTGCAAAGAACAATCGGAAATGTCAATTAAAATTATATTACTCGATGCGAAATCTAATTTTAATTTGAATGTATAAATAGTTATGAACGGCAGAATATAAAAAATAGACGGTTGACCTGATTTTGATCTTCATTTGACAGGTTGGGAACCACCAAAAAAAAACCTGAGCCACGACCCTTTCTTCTAGTGAACCCCCTCGAATCACGTGTTTGGTAGTCTAATCTATTTTTTATTTATATTTAACGTGCCCTTTCTGAACCGATTAATTATATCAGAAAAAAAGACTGCCTATGAGCGAGAGTGAAAGGGCCTTCCAATTTTGACGGGAAAGGAGTGTTCACATACCATCGAAGGTTATTATACACGCCACAATCGACAAACGGCTTAACTTCCCCTCCCAAGGAAGTTGTGCTGCTGATTCTTATTGCTAAAAAAAAGCCGTCACCTCAGCTGTGTTTGAACCCAAGAACATCTGGTCTTGAGGCGAGCACTTTACTCCAAGACCATCGAGGTCGGCAGTGTGTTCGGTAACCACGCACTCCAGGATATTCGGGATAAAACCTTGTTGTGGTTTGTACCGGACTATTACTCAGTGGTCGGGTGTCACGTGTTGTGAATGTAATGAAGACCTGACACCGATCTGGCCAAGTTGGTCGATATTAGAGGATAACAAGACTTCTTCCCGATGAGAAACGAGAGGCCTCAAGGGGACTACTTAGGTGGCTGAGATATTGCCAATCAGATGTTGCATTTAGCTATGGCATTGATGTCATTTAATAAGGGGATTTCCAGCACGAATTAAATTGTAATTGTATTTTCCTCTTCCTACTGTCAGACAGCTCCACCTAGTAACGTTGTGAACTCACTTGGTTTCTAGAGTCTATGAATCTCTGCCCCGCTTTTTCTAGGAGCTAGTCGTAAGGATGTGGTATCGAAGTAAATGTATCGATAGAGTAGGTATCAGTATAGACATTTTACTATGATAATTTTTTTTAAAAATCTAGTAATACAAAATACAACGTTTGCATTATAATGGTATTTTAATAAATAAAAAAATAACCCCGATCTCCCCGTCTTTGGAGACTAGTCCAGCCCGAGAGTAGCACGTTAGACCACGCGGCCACCGAAGCAGGTTAATTTTGATTAAAACACTAATATTGTGCAATATCGATAGAGGCGAAGATGGCAGTAGATAAAAGTGTTTTAACGCCAACATTGTTTTATGGATGTGAAGTGTGGGTTTGTCAGGAGAAATACAAGAGCAAGGTGAATGTGGTTGGAGTGAGATATCTAAGAAATGTATGGGGGGGGGGGGGGGGGACCGGATGGGAGGAGGGGGGAGAGGAGGGGGGGGGGAAGGGGGGAATTTTGAAAAGAGAATGACNGGGGGGGGGGGGGGAACTCGTATGGACAGAGTCGGTAACGAATGAGTGCTGAAAGAGTGCAATTTTAAAGAGAATCTAACAGGTAAATGTGAAAGAAGCGTTTTACGTTAGTTTGGGTATGTTGAAAAGATAATTATGGATTGAGTGACGAAGTAAATATATATGAAGGTGGAGTGTGTGGATGAAAATGAAAGGGTAGGCCAAGTAAGACGTGGCTAAATGTTGTAAACGAATGTGTGGAAAAAAGAAACATTTAGGGACGGTCATATGACTCCTGGATAAATATTAATCTGGTTAGAATTATCTGCCAAATAAAATGTATCTATCCATCACATTTTTATCGGGAGGTTCAAGTACTTGATAACTTGTATATGGAAGTTAAAACGCGTCGTTTTTGATGAGGTTTCGCCCATCAGAATCTGTTTTTAGGTTAAAATCTTGGTTCATGTGTTTAGTAAGGGCTCTAACTATATAAAGTTAGAACATTTAATTCACTTTTATTAAAAAAACTGAAAAGCTATTTGTAGAGTTATATTTATATAAGAACAAATTATCAAAATGTGGTACAAAATTATTATTTTTTAAACGTTGTAACCAACTATTGCCCACATTTTGGCAGACGCCGAAATTAGTACTTGCAAGACATCTTAGCTTCTGCGGCCCCGTGACGCCATCTGTTTACTCGCACTCGTTTAGCCGCCATTATTTAACAAATGTTGAGAGTTCTTGCCACTCGCTAGGTTGTAGCGCTATCAGCAGGGCTTATACGCATGCGCGCACCAGTAAAAACAGTATCAACCTCTCGTGTTCTGCATAAAAATATATTTATCCTACCGTTCATAAGACGCGTAAAACATTAAAGTGCCTGATGACTTTTATCTGGTAGTTAACTTTAACCTCCCAATATCAATATCCATCCGGTAGTCATAAGACCGGCCATTAGAGTATTAAGAATAAAAGAGCATGTATGACTTGGTGTATGGATGTTGGTGAAGCGAAAGAAGTATGCAAAAGTTAAGGAAATGTAGATAATGTTAGAAAGGATGGATTAAGGTACGGAATTGTTTTTTGAGATATGCACAGTTTTTTGCCTACCCGTAAGGGAATGGCGTTATTAGGTGTGTGTGTATTAAAACATTGAAAATAATGACTTAACAATGCTATGGTGTAATCATGTTCGGAGGCATAATAGTATTGTATAATGGGTATTATGAAAGATTTTACTATACCAACTTTTACTAAAAATAAATTTTAGCAGACTATTTTGTATCGTCCTTTAACCCTGAAAGTTAGAGCTAGCCATGCTTGGCGAATCTCTGAACCAAAAATAAATTTAAATGGCTTATAACCCCCAAATCCCCTTCAATGCAGTCACTAAGTCATCAATTCTTCACACCAAAAGCCTTTTCATTGTTTTGGTTTAAGAAGCTGCATTGGAAAATAGACGCTCAGCAACCAAACGGTTGTTTACTTTAAATAGCAGTATCAGTTAAAGTATCGAATTAAAGTATTAAAAATAAAGTGGTGATAGTTTTTTTCACATCTCTAAGTCTAGACTATCAAGATCATTCGAATGACAAGTCCTCTCTTGCACAGTGTTTTAAATTAGGGGGAGAACTTGTCATTCGAATGAGCCCTCGGGGTGCTATGGAAGTTAACGCGAGTTGTTTGATATTTTCTTTTATCGTTTTCAAGAATATGTAGATGAACATTATCAACAGGTTTCTGAGCAAGTTTAAGAGTTTAAAGGTTGGGTTTTTTTTTAATTCGACGACGCTTTTTGTGAAAATTTGTACTTCTGAGGTTAAAGCGAACGGTTACAAAGCTACATCAAGCCTTCCTAAGTTATGTTTCGATAGGGTCACTGATAGGGTCACAGCAGAACATTTTAAGATAACGCGGAATTGTTTTATAGTGTTGTATGTAAGTTATCACGTTTTTTAAACACTTTAAAGTTAAATTTAAACTTTTTATCTGGTCATAACTTTTGCCTACAATATTAAAAATATCAAACCCCTTTATAAATAGTTCTGGATTTCTAAATGCCTACAATGATTCTCAGTTCTCGCCCATATAGCACACTTAGGGTCAGTATTTTATACAGTTTAAAAAAAAAAATTACAAAACAATTATCTGGACAAAATAAATAAACCGTTGTTTTGATCTAAACGTTTAGTTTAATTTTCTAAGATACTAACAAGTTTCACCGGAAAACACCGAAAAAAAAAAACTTCTCTCAGAATAACTGAACCACCGACCTTCTCTGTCACCGGCAAAACGAGACTGACGCCTTAAGCCACGGGAAACGAGGGATCCCCCTGCGAAGGTTGGATCCGAACTACCAGCGTGTTCTCTTGGGGGGAGGTGAGCGGGGCGTTCCACATGAAACAAGTCAGCAGATTGGAAGGCACCATCCTTTGAACTCCGCTTCCACGCACGCAGCCCTTAGAAGTGGGGGTGGTGTGAGTTGTGGGGGTGGGGGTGGCTAACTTATTAGAGAAAATAACGAGCGCGCACGTAAACACCATCATTCCCACCCCAACCCTTGGCTTTTTTTCATTTTTTATATAAAACTGGCGAAGTTTGGCTGCGCGCAGCGAGGGCGGTGCCTTGACAGCGTGCAGGAAATATTTACACCGAAAACTTATGGACGTCATAACTCTAACCAGGAATTCAATAACAAAAATTCAGGTGGCAGTGCGAGAGAGATTAAAGCGAGACAGAAGGGGGAAAACACAAAAAGTGAGAGAAAAACACGTGCTAGACAAAGGTGAAGAAAATATTCGCACTCATCAATTCATTCACTTAGCACCCTGCCGGTAACTTTTTCAAAGGTGAAAGAGAAAATAAAAAAGGTTGGAATATAAAAAAACACGTGGGAGAGGGAGGAAGAGCGAGTAATAAGAAAAAAAGAAAAAAATCACATGAATTAACGAAACTATCAAACTTAAAAGAAGAAATCGGCCACTATTTCGTAGTGACAAAAAATCATTGCTTACTCCATAATATAGGTACACGTATCCTAGAAACTAATCGACATCGCACTAAAAAAAATCGCCATTATTTTTTGGAGAAATATTCTATTTATTTTGGCCAAAAAAAGTTTTGCCATAAAAACTGCAATAACACAAGACTTTATCGCGTCCCCTACACCCCTAGCTTAACTAAGGCATAAATCTACATCTACGGGCACGCGGAATAGATGCTATGCTCATTTAATCTGGTTTGCCGGTGGCGAGGTCGAGGTTTAAATCCCAGTCGGAGAATTTTTCTTAAATGGTTTCCCACTAAAGCAAATGCGGGTACAGTTAAAAAATATATTATCCTCATTCCTACTACATTAGTGTGACTTAACATAAGCGTATAACAGGAATTGATACTACTAAGACGTGGTGAAAAAAACCCAACTATTACAGCTAGATAAAGACGGAAGAGGGGTCGCGGGGTTGGTAACAGTCTGTTACAGGTATGAGTATCACATGGAGACAACTGGTAAATTACAACCCACGATAACTATTACAAACTACTTTGTCCGATCCGAAAGGAACTAAATCGACCAACTATGAAAACAAAGAGTTTACCCGCACCTTTGGTCCGACGGTTCTAGGCGTCAAACTCTCGCAATAGAAGGGGACTTCAAGTCTTAAATGGTGACCTGGCGGTCTTGGGGTAAGGTGTCAGACTTCTATGCTGGCGGCCGGGGTTCGATCCTCGGTCCCGGCAAATATTTATCTGATTACCAAACCCTTCCTTCAACTCTGACAAGACAGCTTGTGAATGTGAGGAATGCCAGGCCTCCACCGTGGTTCGGATTCCACGTTAAACTGTAGGTCCTTCATTTCATCTCACAATCACCCTACCATTACACATTAGCGTAAGTGCGTATAACCCGAACGGATAGTAAGACGCGGTGCTAATAATAATAATAATAAAAGTCTTAAATCTATTCGGATAACTGAGAGGTTTCGGATAGTAGATTGTTAAAACAACACTTTTAGTGGAGAAACGTTTGTTCACGTTTTACTACAAACAAATTGTTAACTAAAATAGAACTAGAGCAGCAATGGCTGATAGGCCTCAATTACATATTTCCAAAAGAAGTTTACTAAAGTGTGAAAAAAGGACCACGCGGTTTTGTTGTTCACGAGACGAAGACAAAACGAACTATACTGAAGAAGACGTCTGCATACGATAAACAAACAAATAAAGAACTAAACCATATTGATGTTGTTCACAACACTGGCTAGGAGGATCACGTACAGTTCACATAACGTAAAGGTTCTCTCCTGGACAATGTTTACGTTGACGTAACGTCAAGCCAAACGTTTAGTCAAGTGAATCGTGATGGGTTCCTTTAAAAAATCAACCAAGAGAAGTTTTAAGTTTACCTTACGTTAACACTCGTCTTCGTGAGGACAGTTGAACTACTTGAATAAAAAGTAGCAATTTCGGTCTGGAAAACTGAGACTAAAGGCCGGTGGGTTCATTGCGCTGAATGACATCGTCTATCCCTCAGAATTTGGCACTATCTTCACCAACATAAGGCGGCGGGTCGGTCGGTATAGCTCTCTTGCGGGCTGCCAATATATTTTTTAAAGTTAAGTTTATCGCAATTCCGATATGAAATACATTTTTTTTAAACAAGACAATATCGATAGCCCCATTGTTTGATGCGATGAAACTGATACTGGGTTTATATCCAGGCAATAAATATTAACAGGGCATTTTAAATTTGTTTGCCATTCGAATCAGTGGTCACGCGGAATAAACGTTCGGGTTCGTTTAGTATGGTTTGTCGGTGACGGTTAGGTCGTGCTTCGAACTCTGGCCGAGTGTTCCGAGGGTGTTTTTTTTTAACTAAATGGTCTCCCTCCACTTAAAATAAAATACGGGTAGGGGCCTACCTTCCTCATCCCTAATCAATAAGTGCGTACAGCCCAGGCGGATATTAAGACACGGAGAAAATTATAATAACATTAAAAACTATTTTTAATTTGCATGGTATTATTCTATCGAATTTTCGGTGGGAAACGAAGAAGCGCATTATATGACCCCCCTCACCCCCATCCACCATCTACGAAAAACCTACCTTTTGAAAGCTATTATAGAATAAACAAAGAAAAAAAGAGGGGAGGATATATTAAATGAAATAAGCAGGTAGTCACAGATTGAAAAAAAAAGTTTCAAAACGTCCAGTAATAAGAAATAAACGAAAGAACTACAAGCTCTTAGGGGATAAAAATAATCGTCCATCCACTTTAACAAAAACCTTGGAATAAAAAAAGGGTGTGTGTGTGTGTGTTCGTGTGAGTAGGGGTGGCTTACAAGTTGCCAACAAGTGTCGCGGTTACGTCGCGGGGAGGGGGATGGAAGAAGATTCTCCGACCGGATAAAGTCAGCGAGGAGGAAGAAGAGACAATGGAGCATCACGGAAGAAGCTGCGGAGATATTGCTACACGCACTACTATTACTATTATTAGGTAGGACCACGGTGCGCGCGCAGCCTGTACGGTCACGCGTACAACCATCTTCCTCAAACTAAACTAACAGTTCAGTGTGTAACGGACGAGTCTACGATAAGACTTCACAACTAAGCCGCAGTTTTTTCAAGACGATATCAGGAATTTGAGTGTGTATGTGTGTATGTAATGAAGAACGGGGGGAGAGGACAGGTGGCGAACATAGGGTGGTTTGTAGTTCACTTTCCCAATATGAGAGGACCATTTTATTTTTTTAATATTGAATATTTTTTTAGCACCGAGTCTTACTACCTGTTCAGGTTATACGCATTTGTACTAACTTCACTACCGAGTTAGGGATGAGGAAGTTTGGATGTATAGGAACTGTACCCGAATTTGCGTGAAGGAAGAATGGATAACCATTAAGGGGGAAACACCCTCAGTACACCCAATCGGGATCCCTGTCATCGGCAGCCTAGTCTATTGTGAGAGTGAATCCTACGGAGCAGGTGAATCCCTCTTGAAGTAAATTACATTTCCCACTTATCCCAGACTTTACCCTTTTTTTAGTTTATGTATTTTCTTGAAAAGTGCCGATTTTTTTCGTAGCTCAAATATTTGTAAACATGCCAGCAGCTACTAAAAATAAACATTTTAATAAGTTATTTTTCCACTGTAAAATGTTGTACGTTTTATGTAACCCCCTGTAAATGTGGCCTAAAGACCAGACCCTCTGCAATCATTTCATGTGTGAGTGTAATAGCCAATGCATTTTGTTGGCACGCGAGATACAATATATCTCATTTTTATTTAGCGGTAAGGTGCGAAATCAACGAGTTTTTTTTAAATCAAGTTAAATTTTTGAATTTTATAATTTTTCCAAATTTGTTTTGGATAACTCCACAAAATTTTCCTGTTTCCCTAATATCAAAATATTCTCAGACTTTTTCCAGTGTTTTTTTTTCGCTTGGAGGTGTTAGAAATTGAATAAGAATACAATAATCTAATTGCTTAGGATAATTAGGAACAAAAACATACATCAACAATACTTTAGCAAATTAGGGGATGAGGGAATTTAGCCATACCCCCTCTCCGTCAGTACGGTCCTGGTTGTTTATAGCGTCACACTTTCCCTCGATGATATTAACGGCCCTAGCTAGCATTTGCTTGGTAAGAAGATAAACCCATATGAAGTTTGGTCAGAAGATAAACCCATATGACGTTTGGTCAGAAGATAAACACATATTGAACATAATCAGAAGATAGACACATGTTACGCTTGGTCAATCTGAAGCTTCAGTATATCTGTCACGGTTTGAACTCCTTCCTGCTGACTAGGTCTATATTAAGTTGGGTTTTTATGAAGGAACTTCCAAATAACGCCTACGTGAATACAGGATTTATAAATAGACATCGGTTTGAAGGAAACACGCAGCCCCCTTTATACCCCCGCCCCTCCCTTCATTCCCCGCCGCCATTTTAAAATATACATAACTCATTTTAGGAGTAAGGTTTATATTCTTTATATTATAATATAAAATAAGAAATAAGGAAAGAAAAACAAACTGAAATGAAAATTTGCATATTTAGAGAGGAACGTAGAAAGGGGAAGGGGGGTCGGAGGGTGAAGTGAGAGGAAAAGAAAAATAGATGGAATACGTCTTCTGCGGGGTAACCCCTCCCCTTACAGAAAAAAAATCGTGCTCCAGCCCACCCCCTCTCCAAGCATTTTTTTTTTCTTTCCCAATATGATGGAAGACTGTTTTGCATAATTTATATATAAACATTCATAAAGCGCAGGCCATGTACGAGGGTGCTGAAGAAAAGTTTGTAAACGTCCAGAAGGGCGGTGGTAAAGGTACACGATGCAAACTATGGCTGTTACAAACTCTACAAGCTACCTGCAGTCACGGTTACAAGCTGCAACTTCTACAAGCTCGAGACGCGACGTGACGCTTCCAGCGTTGGGAATAATCTCCGTCGAGGTACATCGTTCGCACAGATTCACTTCGTGCTGTTTACAAACACAAACTATAGTAGTCACAAACACACTAGTGTTCACAATCGCACACTACTATATCTCATCATAGTATCGTGAAATATTACATGTTTTTTAGAAATAAAGGTTTGTTACAAAAAAATTGCAGACTAATTGGTTGCGTAAAAAGATATTAAAAAAGAAAATTCATTCAACTATCACAAATTATATAGTTTGATCTAACCTAATGAGCTTTAAGACTTAAGAACAAACTATATAAAAAAAAGATTGGCTTGTATTTAGTTTTGATTCTAGATTCTTGATGAATCAAAATATTACGTAAGCTACTGAAAAGTTGTAACCGTTACAATAGGATTGCCAGACGATTAAGATAGGAGTTTGACAATAAAATATTTTTTTTTTTTCATTCTAGAATATTTTTTTCAGCACCGTGTCTTACTAAATATTCAGGTCAAACGCTTATATACTAGTTACGCTAATGGGTTTGGGACTAGAAAAAGTGTACCCGACTTTTCATCGAGAGGCGGAGAGAGAGAGAGAAAGTGGGAAAACCTTTTAAGAAAAACCACCTTCAATAAACCCAGCCGGGGTTAAATCACGGTCTCTCCGTCATCGGTAGTCTGGTATATAACGAGAGTAGGGGCGTCGAACATGCAGCCACCGAACAACCCAACCAGTAAGACCATACAAGACTAGAAATGATAAAGATAAAATTAAAAGTAAAGTTGCGAGCAAGTTCTCGGCGTTGAACGAGGAGGGGGCAAACATTTTCTCTGCGTTATTAAGTCAAATGAAGGAAAACTCCGCGCGGCAAAGCTAATATTTCTTTCTTTTGCTGATTAAATTAAATCAAAATCTTGCAAAGACGCATGCGCGCTCACCGAGGGCCCCTGGCAAGAAAATATACTTTTTCTTCATTTCTGTTGAATTAAAGTAAATTGAAAGACGTCTGCAATAACAAAATACTGAGGGGGGAACAATAGTAAATTAAACAGCGGAGTATCCCCCCTCCCACCCTCCCTTTTTTCAGACGGGAGCCGTGAGAACACCATGGAAATAAATGTGCGGTTCTCAACACGGGATTTGGGATAATAATAAACTGTTGTTCATAAACAAGACTATCTGTAACTCATCCAGCCTCTGCGAAGGTCTAGTTGTTTGCTAAATAGTTTATTAGAAGTCAGCTACAGAGAGCTTAAGGTGAGAGTAGGCCTATATAGGGAGCGCGAGTGAAGGACACAGTTTTTACAGCAACGCTTTTTTTTTGGCCAAAATAAATAAAATATTGCTCCAGTACAAATATAGTCTAATTTTCTTCACATGGTGACATCAACACTTGTTTAGTATCTGTCGTGAGCATAGCGGCGTTGGATGATACAACTTTTTAAATCAAGAGGAAAAGTTATCAAATTCCAGGACACCCTCGACAGATATTCAACAACTGTTGTTGATATCACCATGTGGATAAAACTAGACTCAATGTTTCTACTGGAGAATTATTTGATTTATTTCGACCAAAAGAAGTTTTGATATAAAAACTACAAACATACTGCCCATCAACACAAGATTTAAAGCCACACATCATTGTTGCAAATAAAATATTTCATATTTCTGGATAAAAATAATTGAGCTCAGGTATTAAAATGTTATGTTATAATCTTAATTATCTCTTTGTAGGAACAATACGTATTTTAAAAATGAATTATTTTTACTTGAGATAAATACTGCAGATTTTATTTTCAATGTGACCTCTTCAGTATTTTCAAATTCCAATTTGACCCTTATTATCAAGACCAGTAGACACGTCCCTCTCGTAAAAGACGGGACTGCCAGGGATAGAGAGGTTGGGGTTTAAATCCTATCAAGATTTTCTTATTCTACATTTTTTCCCAATAACTCTTTATCCGCGCAAATGCGGGTTGATTTTATCTTAGTTATTATTATTATTATTATTAACACCGCGTCTTACTACCCGTTCGGGTTATACGCACTTACGCTAATGTGCAATGGTAGGGTGAATGTGAGATGAAATGAAGGGCCTATAGTTTAACGTGGAATCCGAACCACGGTGGAGGCCTGGCATTCCCTTAGTTACCTTTCTCACTTTTATCCCAGCGAGTGTAATTAAAATGCTTACATTCCAGCCTGGTACTAAGACGCGGTGGAATAAATTAGTTAATCAACCCCAAACTTATGTGAAAGGAAGAAGACTAAGACGAAGAAAACGTGTTTTATTAGAGTATCAAAATATACAAGAAAACAAATCTTTAAGGTAAGATGAAAATTGTCTGACTCGAAAATTTTTAGCTTCACTGATATTTTTTTCATAAAAAAAAGTAATTTCGGAAATGAGAGTTGTTTCGTTTAGCTCATCAGATTAAGTAAGAAAAGCACGCACCATATTACCCCCCTCTTCACAGGCAGGCATGGGGGATCCCTCACCCCTTATTCCTCAAAACATGCCCGCCATTTTCTTACCAACCGCGGACCGCTCGTTCATCGATTTTCCTTAAAATAAAACATGGGTTAGCTGATGTGAGGATTAAGATAATGTATTACATGAATGTCTCAGCGAAACATGCGCTTCACGAAACGCGAGCTACGGCCAAGTACAGCGGGTGCATCGCGAGTTGACAGAGAACTACTGTAGGCACATCGCGGGAAGGACCTGCTTGATAAGAGAGAGAAAAAAAAAAGATTTTTCTTTTGGTTTTGTCAACATCGATAATATTTTATTCTTTTATTATTATTGTGCGACACCTTAGCTCATGGAGTATGCATATTGAGCTAATGTCCAGGGTTTGATTTCTGGCATGGCCTAAAAATGTATAATTGATTAAATGTGGGTCCACCCCCCTTTTCACAGTGATGGGCGGAGGGGCTGGATGTTGTGTTTGTTCTAGATATTTAAGTTATTTTATAAGTCGTGTGCTAATATAATAGTCGATTGAGACGGTGTACGTTAAATACCTTAAATAAGTAGAAGAAAAGACACACAATATTTCTTTAAAATAAACCCTTGTCAATAAGTATAGCTTTTAAATAAATATACGTCTTTTGACAAAATTTATTTTGACCCTGGGCCTTCTTTTGGCTACATTTACTACAGTATCAGAACGATAACAAATCAAATCTAGAAAGGGCAATTTTCACTGCCCTTCGCACTTGTTCGGTGTGCCCAACCCCCTCCCCATCTAAAAAAAAGTGGGTCTTGTACTAATTAGCCTGCCTATCTGTATGCCTCATACCTGCAACCACAATGTTTTTTTTTGTTGTTTTTTTTACGAATTTGTTCAAAATGAGTGTCAGGGCAATATTTTACATAATAACAAATAATAATATTTATCACCGCGTCTTACTACCCGTTCGGATTATACGCTTTAAGTACTAATTACTCTAATGGATTAGGAATTTGGAAGGTTAAATTTGAGGAAGTGAACCCGCATTTGCGTGAAGGGAGAGTGGAAAACCATTTAGGAAAAACCTCCCCCAGTTCACCCGACCGAGATTCGAACCTCGATCTCCCCGTCCTCGGCGGTCGAGCTCAACACGACAAGCGCGTTAGCCAACTACGCCACCGAGGCGGGTACACACATAATAACAGACTTTTAAAAATCATATTCAAATTATAAACTCTATATAATTGTGTCGTACCGTACCTTATTATTAATAGGCCTAAGGGAAGATGATTAACTGTAAAATACCGCTAGACAAAATATCCACAAACTTACGTTACGAACGAGAGAGATATTATTTATGAGAAGTACCGCAGTAATGATAGGATAAGAAAGGAAGAAAAAAGAAATCTAAAAAAAGAATTATTTAATTATTTAGGCCTACTCAACTATTTTACGTAACGAAGAAACAAATTGTTATGTTTTTATTTTAATTCGATTTTTTTATTACTTCTCTTCCTGTCCTAGAAAACAAAAATCAACCAAAATGGTAGAATTAAATATAGACTAAGTCAATATGGCCCAGCTTTCACAGAAAGGGCCTTATCTGACAGCTAGAAAATTTACTAAATCCACTATCACGGGTTCATACGTCAAGTCATGTGATTTGCAGCCGTCTCTTTTGATGGATATTAGCAATATTTAAAAAAATAACACTAATAATATACGTGATATATATTTTCAGTATGGATCGTGTTTGTATTTTTTAAAGGCCATTTCTATGAAAATTTGACTGTATCGTAATGCTTGTACGAAATGTTCATGTCTCATCTATGATTACCATCACATGGCATTAACTTGAGTTTGGGAAGATAAAGGAGGCATCATGATCATACAAGATGGCACGAAGCGCAAGGGTGGTGATGACGTCACACGCAGAATTGCGCAACAATGACGTAACACTGGAGAGACAATATCGTTGCTCGAATGAAAGAGGTTCTCTATTTGTATTTTTTATCTTCTTGAGTACGGAGGAAAGGTAATATTACTTATATGTCTGCGGATCCAAGATTTTCAATTTCAAATCGAATTCGTATTAAATACCAAGATTTGGAAAGATTTGGAATCAAATTATTTATATATAATTATAAATAAGATTAGGTTCTGATTTAATTCAAAACATTTTCAATGTAAAATATAAGATTCAAAAATGTTCTCCAAATTATTATATTTAATATAAATGTAAAATATTTTTTTAAATCGAGAAATTACACTTGGACGTGGGAATCGATTAGAAATTTTTCTTTAAAATAAAAATGGTTGAGAACCTTTCTTATTATTTTAATTGATATGAAAACAATTTTAAAGTATGTATTGAGTAGTTTACTAATCAATCACTAAAAATTCAATAAAAACGCTATATTTTATATAGCAAAGCAAATATTAGATAAGATCCCCAGCAAAGTGTATTTCGAACCAAAGTTTGTTTATTCAAGAGAGGACCAATTGTTAAAAAAAAAAGAAGTAGTCCAAAGTTGCTTGTACACTCTGGCCCTATCTTATAAGCAACACCATAGTGAACCAACCAGTCTTACCTTGACGGATTAGACTATGATGTCATAGTGGAATGATGCAAGGTAAGCCAGCTACTTTACAGGGTAGTAAACTAAGAGTACACCTTTAAACAAGGCGTGGACACATATTGTTGCGGAGATTCAACTCTTAATTTATCCGATACGAAGTGAAGTCAAGGGAACAACTTCACGTCTCGCGCTAACACGCACACACGCAAAATTCCTGTTGGAAGAATATTGAGCGGCTCTACCGGTAATAAAACATATACGTGACTCGGCGCTAAACTCAAAGTTAATGCCAAGTTGAGAGGCAGGTCGACCCTATGGGGTGGGGGTTGGGGAGAAAAGGGTGCGGTTTTGATAAATGGCGAACGTAATAATGAACCTCTTCGATACAGAGCCCCGATAAGACTTGCACGTCATGAGTTATATACCCCCCCCCCCTTACCCGCGGGGCTAATTACAATCAACACGGACGGCAACAAACCCGAAGGAGGGGCCGGGTTCACTTCCGGGCCGGCACCAAACTCTCTCCTCTTTTCCGCTTACACCACTTCAATAACAGGAGGATCGACCTTTATTGGCCGTTCTGACTCCACTCGCTGTCAAACAAACCTAACAAAACTTTATATGAGATTACAAGGATAGGTTTGTAAATTGGTAAGGCCAATTTCCAAAAGAAAGGTCTTTATAAGACCGCTAGAAAAGTTACTAGAATTACTTTCACGCATTCATAGGTCAAAGTCATGTGATCTGCAGCGATCACTTTATGATAAATACTATCAATTAGGGGTTACATTGGATATAGTCTCTGAGGGAACTAAAGGGCTATTATTGGGAAACAACTTTGCCGTTCAATTCAGCTGACAACATTTATCTACGCAAAATAAACACTCAAAATAACTTTCCCCAAGAATGAAACAGTATTATAGTGAAATAATATTTTTGGTCACCTACCAAACATTGTAACAAAGTTACATTTTCATCAAAAACTGTGTTTTACAATTTGTCTGGTTGAAAAGTGATTGAAATTAATTCGGTTTTGTTATGTACGTTAATTCAATTGAGTTAATATGAAAATAACAGGTAATAGAAACTACATGATGACGCTTTAGGTCGCCAGGACGGGAAAATACGAAGTGATCTGAATTTCCATCAGTCTTGCAAGTGATAGGAGAGAATGACAGTAATACTGACCGTGGGCGCACGGAAACCATTTGGGGCGAGGACCTCTGGACTCAATACACCCACACGGTACTCGATCCTAGATCTCCCCACTATCGGCAGTATAGTCCTTTGCGTGAGTGACGTGGATCGTTTTTCTTACTATTCCTGTTGTTGCACTAACTGGACATTGTATGCAGGGGTTGGGACTGATGAAAACAATGACTTGAGGACCGACCGTGAAGGGTCTCGTACAAATAGTGTTCGATACTGTGGGATTCTCTTCTCAGCCCAACTATACTCAGGTACTTGGTGTTGTATAATCCGAACTATTCAATATAGCGTCTATACCAAATTTTAGTTCTCTTAGGTCTCAACTTGTAGGTTGAATCCGCCACATTGGATCAGCCATTTGGGATTTTTCAGATTTAGGATTTTACTGATAAAATCTGGGCATTCATACCAATTTTCAAGTTTCAAGGGAATCGGGAGGTGGGAGAAAGAATTCTGGAAAGACAGACAAACACAGTTTGGATTTTATGAAAAAGTTTTAATTTTCTAAATGGTCCTTACTATGAAAATTGGACTGTAGAAATAGCCCACAGGCCCTTAACACAATTCATAAAATATTTGGGAATATGGAATAAGGGGCACCCGTATAAAATGGAAAACGAACCAAATGGTGAGACAAAACCGTTGGCGGGGAGTAGGGGCACAAGAGGGGGGGGGGGCTAAGGTGTTTGTTCCAGATTTAAGTTATTATATAAGTCGTGTGCTAGTAATATAATCGGTTGTTTCAGAAAGTGCACGTTAAATACCTCAAATAAATACAACAGTTATTTTTATGGAATATAAGCGTCCGAGAGTCGATATTTTCAGGTCGGTTAGTAAGGCACCAAGCCCGTTGGGGAGGGAAGAGGATAAGAATGATTTGCATATGCAGCATGGCTGGGTGGATACCCTCCCTCATATATCGACACGCTCTCTCCCCTTAGCTATTCACACCCCACCCCTTAAGGCCATACAACCCTTCTGGCAGAATATTACATCCCTTCGGCACCAGCCACACCAAGTATGACGGCGACTATGTGCAAACACACGAATTAAGACATCACACGGGACGTGAGAACGGTTGTGTATTTTTTTTT
>CABFVX010000166.1:227963-258959 GCA_902151425.1 Timema shepardi | reverse complement strand
AAATTAGGTAGTCCTGACCCGCAAAAATGAACACGAAAGAAAAAGTAAAAGAAATTAAAGCTTCTGAGAGCCTATATTTGTTATAGTAATTTCTTTGTTTTACCTCTCTGATGCCAACTACCAAATTAAAAAGCGCGCGAAATCCGGTAAAGTATGTGTGACCCCTCGGAGAGAGAAAAGTATTGTGATCGTCGAAAAAAATTGAACTCGAGATTTTGATGAGTATCGACGTTTCATGACCCCTTGAAAATGAAAAAGTGGTTTTCAAGATGGCTCCTGTTTGTGTTTCTACATCTCGATCTAGGGCCTAAACCAATTTGCCGATCAGGCTGAAAATTGATATCCAGGGTTTTCGTAGGGTTCCTCCGAAGGATTTTTTTAAAATTAGATATCAAACCCTATAAATAAGGGTAAAATTAAGGAGAGAAGAGAAAGAAAAAAGGAGTTTCTTTAAATCCGCTCTAACGATTTTGTTTAAATGTTGTGTCCAGGCATTGATTAATATTACAAACAAAATGGCTATTCTTATAATTTATCATGAAAATGACTTCAATGGTGGTTTACGCGAACAGAAATTTCCAGTTTTGGTTATATCTCCGCAACTATTTGACATATGAAATAACGTATCAGTGTAAAGGTGTAGTACTGTTCAAAATTAAAATATTTTATTTGGAATATCATTTATAGAACCAATTGTTTCTGAGCTATAATCAAGTAGATATATTTTATGAAGCTCTTTTAACAGTTTGAAAATGATTCCTATGTTCTTTGGTTGACAGAAATGTTCACAATGTTTCTGTAAAAGTATATATTATTTCATTTAGGCTCTTTGGAAGAGTGTTCCTGCAACAATGTATATGATTTTATTTCACAAATTTCTAGTAAATGTCATTATATTAAGATGAAAGAGAAAGAAAGTCTGTGCCATTTATTTTTAATCGAGATGAACATTTTAAGTGTGCTGCTTCAAAGAGCGGTGAAATGCATTGCAGATCTTCAGCTATCATGAAATATAATTTATATTAGTGGTTTGCTATCTCAAAATATGGTTTAAGCCAAAACGAAGTAACATACCGACTAGTCTTTATACTATATTAATCTTCCTTATGTTTTCCGTTGAATATATTAAAACATGTAACTTATGTTAAGATGTAGCACTAACTTATTCATCAAAGAATATTTCACGTAAATCGTCGCAGTCCTGTGACTCAGGCGACAGTGACCAAATAAAGCCCCCCCCCCCTCCTTCCCCTAAATAAATGCAGTAATTTGTTGTTATTTCCAAAACAGAAAATTCTGAGTTATTTGAGGATTATTTTCGTGGTTTTAGAGCGTCTGAGCAGCATTCTCAAAGGAAATATCTGTGTGAAAATGTTTAACTTATAGAAACATACGTACAGTGGATGACAGGGAAAATAATAAGTTTTTATTTTCAGTGAATGGAACAGTAGGTTAAGTTTTAAAAGATGAATAAGACGTGATGGTCGAGGTATTCAACTAATATCTAAATTGTTATTGTCTTGTTAGAGAATGAGGCTATATTTATGAGGAAGTTAACGAAACCGCTGAAAGAGCTCTGATTTTAGAAAATAGAAACGATAGTTTGGATAAATTTGTAAGATATTACAATGTTAAATTACACCAGTGCTATTTGTTTAAAAAACAAATAAAAAAACGTGGGACTTTTTGGTTTGAAATTGCAATATCCAACCCTGAGAAATAAATTATATTCATTTCTGTTCCACAGCTTGATTAAGTTGTAATTTAAACTCAGTCTCTCCGTCTGCCGAGGTAACACTTTAAGTATCGACCTTCCAAGTTTGTGACATTACTTTGACAAATTACTTTAATTTTGCCCGTAGTAAAAATTGGGCTGCGCGAAACCATAATCGATTACTTAATTTTGAGCGACGGTCGCCTCGACCCAGCATGAAACCAACTTTCTCCACGATCCAACGAACACTCGGGGACACAAGGTTGTGTTGAACTGGAAGAGCATGTTAACACTACAGAGGCAATTTTAATATACAGAGTGTCCGAAAATCATCATTAAAACTTGTATACAATTCAAAAAGTCAACCAACCAGGAGGTGTTGAAATAAAGATGATCTCTGTTACTTTGATAATAAATTATATATCCACCACGATCTTGATCTAGCTATGGCAATACCAAACAAATCATGGTAATTAATAAATTAAATATTTCACATAAACTATTACTTTGTCCACAAACTTAGTGCATAAACAAACTCCATTAGGAACGCAATCTTTAGCTTAGCATGATAATAAAATAAGATTCATGTATTATTATTAGGTGCTCTGTCTTACAATAGGTCCATTACTTTTGTCAGTGAACTTAGACCGCCAATACAACCAGTTCTTTGCCTTCTACTTCAACTCCCAGAATTTTCTTCTTTCCTTTAAGTCATCAAATACTTGAATCCTTCCTCTTCCTAATCTCCTCTTTCCCTCAACCTTTCCATCTATGACGTCGTGCCGAAGACAGTTCCTTCTAGAATGTGCCTAATCCTGTTTACTTTATTCCGAAGAACCACATCCAAAATGGGTCTTTTTACAGCCACTCTTCTTAGGACTTATTCATGTGTCACCCTACCCTATCTATCTACCTGATCTTCTCAAGTCTTTTCCAGCCTGCTTGGTTTGCGCTAATTTATCCTTAAATTTTTAGCATTATTATCGCAACGCTAATCGTTCCCTTTTAGGATAATTGTTTTTGTGATATTTATTCTTGGATTTTTTTATATCACAACAAAAAGTGTTTTTGTATCAGTTTTAGGAATCTTGAGGGGATCCATCTCCCTTTCTCATTTACTTCGTTTTTAATTTAAGGATCAAACCTTTATCGTTGTTTGGGGTGGTTCTTATATCCAGATGACCAATTTCAATCATATACCACAATGAAAAGTCATTTCATATTTAAGTTTTGGGGATTTTCCCTTTGTTTACCAGCCCACTTTCTAAATAGTATATACTTGACACTATTTTATTGGTGTAATCCCTCTACATTCCTGGCAAATGTCAATTTTATGTCACACCTTTCCTACTTTCCTATTTTATACATTTAAAATCTTCAGTCTTCTATGGGTTAATTGAAGTGGAATTTCAGTTTTATATAATTAATTGATTTGGTCTTTATTCCTTCTTGCAGAATTTCAGTTTTTTAACAAACAGAAAAGTAGACGTTTTTATTATTTTTGGAAATTGTAGTCCTCCCCATATAATTAACTCCTATTTAGAAATTTCGAATTTTAAGACGGATATAGTTATTTGTAGTTGTCTTTCTACCATTATGTCAAATTAAAATTTTCCAATAAACTTGATTTGTTATCTTCATACCCTCCCTTACCCTCATATTTTTCAAAGTACCAACAAAAAATTTATCATTTTTAGCCCTTAATATTTATTTGCAATGCTCTTTTTACTGACCTACCAAACTTCGGTTTTCTACAACATTGGAAAGTAGTTGTTTATTGCTGGTTTTCGAAATTTTGAGGTCCCCACACCCTCCCTCCATTTTCTCAAATTCCCTCTTAGAATGTTCAAATTTTAAGAGTTGTTTGGTTGTCTGGAGTTGTCTTTCTACCTGTCTACCAAATTTTGGTTTTCTACATCATTTAATAAGTTTTTTTATAACTAAAGACTCCCATTTCCTGGAACCTCATTTTGCAATTTCTCAATTTTAGATTTTTCTGGTTATATGGGGAAATCCCACTACCATCCTGTTAGGCAGAATTTCAAGTTTCCAGGCCCAGGGATTGGGGAATACAGTGATGAGTGAGCCAGTGAGTACAACGCCTTTAACCCCTATTCACCCCTTTGAAGAATTAAATTTGAAAATCGCTAAGATATTTCTGGCCTGATTTTAGAAAGAAGGCTTCATTTTAAATTTCAAGGATCTATCTTCTTGTTCAAAGGATAAGTAAGCGAATTTTGAAATTTGTCAATCCCCCCCACCATTTTTCTCTCCTTAGAAGAGACACTTTAGAAAACCCCTTCTTATCTCTTGCCTAGGGCCTAAAAGGAACCTTCACGTACAATTTCAACTTTCCAGGTGTTGGGAAAATACGGTGATGAGTGAGTCAGTTACTGGGTTTTGCTTTTTATATAATATAGATAAAATCTGTAAAGACATTTTTCAGAAAACCTATATTAATGTTACAACTACAATACGTATCTTATATTTGTTTGTTAGTGACAATGTTACCAATTTAACAGTTAGTAGCCTACAGTGACAGTGTGGTTGTTAAAGAGTGAAAAAAGTCTAAGTTTTATGTAGTTTTTTGGTTTGTTTTTAGCACCACGCCCTAGGGTAGGCCATACTTGTGAGTAGGACTCTAGCAAGTCAATCAATGTTATTTATATGAGAAACCCCCAAAGTATCCCACTTCTGACACCAAATGTCGCCGTCGCTAGGATGTGGTCGAGTTGTATGGCACCCCTCATACATAATAAGACATTTATTTCTTGCATCCTGGTCACGGTGATGTGTAGTCAAAATAAGACCAAAAAAAAAGTAGTGATCTATTAACTTATTTGGTTGTATAATTTGGTTTAAAGAAACCAGGTGTGTATAGTAACCACAAAGTTTAAGAATCGCCTCATACCAACTATTATTCTTGAGTGGTAATATAACTTATTCCACCAACCATCATCATGGTAAGTAACCAGTGCACCAGGCTACCAAGCTAGGGGTCCCGGATTCAATTTGAACCTCGTAACATTGTTATTTCCCCAAAAGGGGAACCATCCAAAGTATAACCCGGGTCTAGTTAGGCCTAATTTAGATTAAGAGTTTCTACTGGTTCCACACGGTCATATTCACTATATACATCACCTCATCTCATCGGGACATAGCCTCCACGGAAAGGATGTACGATTAGTAAATTCGGGCGTCCCCTGGGCAACGGTACGTTGGTACCGGTTAATCTTTCCACAAAATGAGCTACTAGTGATGTGGCCCAGACACCCATAGATAATTAAATACATTTTCCGTTAGTCTTATTTCAAATCCATGCGACCAGTGCAAGAGACTTTAAATTTTATATGTACGGTTTTTATTAAAAATAAAACTACGTAAATTAGTCCAATTGCTGTGAACATATGCTATTCAAAGCTTCAATAAACTAAGATAGGTTTAAGTAAATAATGAAAATAATGGCCCAATTTAATATGTTTTGCAATTTGTAACAATTGACTTCCAATCTTTGTAAAAATATATGTAATAGACGTCTCTCAGGGCTTGTTTTGTTCCTACAAGCAATAATGTTATGTCATCAAACCAATCAGAAACCTGTTTAATCTAAACAAATGGTAGCAGAAATTAACCATCTAGGAGTCTAGATCAGATAACGGCAGCTGGCAGATCGCGATCGACCGATCGATCTCGTAGCAGTGTAATATCAGAGTGTGACGACAATAACTTTGATTGGTCATAATCGGTAATGTTAAAAGAAGATTACATAGTTTAATATGAAAATATACATTTTTTTTCTAGAAAGGTGGTGGGAGGATATTTGTGGAAGGTTGATTAAAAAGAACAAATATAAGAATCAAATAATCAAAGCTATTATGTATGCTTTTAGTGAGGATTTACTCCATCTAGATATCATATTCTCAAAATTGAAAAATGACACCTGGACACAGGAAGGTCCTGGGATGATTCCCGTGTCATTTTTTAATTTTTCAGAATAGATCAAATATAAGTTATACAGACAAAAAATAAATAAAAGTAGAGTGAAGAAACTATGGGATCGCGGGACTTTTGATATTAGGATTAGAAAGGTAATCCCAAAAAAAAACCTCTAGGGAAGTTTATAAAAACCCCTAACCTTAGCCTGATCAGTAAAATGGCTTCGGCTCCAGGCCGATTACTAAACAGACGGCATCGTGGAATTGTTCGGGCCCAGGGGGTCGGTCATGTAAACGTCGACACACATACAAATCTCGAATTAGATTTTGTTTACGATCACAATACTTTCTCTTTTCAAGGGGTCACATGAAAGTAAAAAAAACCCCAACTAAAATCCATTAAATAAACGATAATTAATTAAATAAATAAAAACTCCAATTAGGGGCCAAACACATTATTTTGGCGTAGCGTGTCAGCCAACGACGTCCACCAGGTGTTATACACGTCCTAGGAATCCACAGTTCATTGCGAAATAAAACATTAAGGGAGTTACAAAACAACTACAGAGCAATTATCATTTTATTGCATGTAACTCGTGGCTAATTGCTAATTTATGTCTACGAAGAACTAAATGGTTTTTTTAAATAAAAAAAACCCGCGCACATTGATATATAACGATTCTATATAGTGTATTATGATACATGCACTTGACTCAGAATAAAGTGTGAAGCAAGCCCTCTTGAGTAGCCTGGGTGGGATACATATGACGAGCGCTCCATTGTAAAACAATAACATTAAAAAACAACTGTACAATAGAGAAGGTAAGTATAATTTCCATGTGTGTGAGTCAACCCATTAAACTCGGCCGCTGTTGCATCTGGCACCACAACAAACAAATGGTGCTTGAGCATATGTATGTAAAAAAAACATAATCGCAAATACATAAAACAATATCTATACGTTCTTGTTATTATAATGAGCTGCGTTAAGGAATGAGGAAATTTATACCTGGGATTTGATATTCATAACGCTTTAGCCATTACCACAAATAAATAAGAAAAAAAACTAAAGCATTTGTACAAAATAAAAGTAATAGTTGGGAGAAAGAATAAAAAAGGATTTAATGCTCCTTAGGAGTACCACACAAAATGCAGTTTTAAATGGACTTTGCAATAAAATAGGCAAGCAGCCTGCACGCATTTTACACCGTCGTAAAGTCGCGGTGGTGGAATTGCCCTCGCTCGCACATGTTCAACTGTTTGTTTACTTGTACTGCATTACTTAAAACTAAACAAAAGCACTAGAGTAGTTTTCACATCACAAATTCCCGTTATTTAATTTAATCCAGAACCCTTTTCGGTGGCCGCATGGTCTAAAGGCACCACTCTCGCAATAGACTGGAACTAGCGATGACGAAGAGATTGGGGTTCGAATCCCGGTTGGAAGTACCCGAGGGTAGTTTTCCCTGATCGGGTTTCCCTCCCCTTCCACTCTAATGGGGGTACAATTCCTATAAATTCAATCTTACTCATGCCCAGTCCATTAGTAAGAAATATATTTGTATCAGGGCCCTTAGATCTTCAGTTCACTTTTTCTTCTCCTATGAAATGGCTTACCTAATATTTAAAGGGTACAGTTTGAGTTTAGTACCCAAAAGTAAATAGCATGATAATATAAGATGTTTTGCGGCAAACTGTGACCGTGTAGCTCGGTCGGAAAGCTGTGACCGTGTAAGCAAGGCCGTTCTCCCCCTCAACCCTTGCTTTCCTCTCAGTTTCGGAGGAGCCTCGAGGATAAAATCAATAAGGCTTCTCAGTAGCACTGGTGATGCAGCAATTGTTCAGTGAGCCGCTGAACCAGCCTTCTGGGGTCTACAACAAACAACATGTCGGCTTGCACGCGCAACCCCTCGTCGGAAAGGGGTGGGGTGGGGTGGGGTGGGTAAGGGAGAAAAACAAGTGCTCAAACTTTTTACTCTGGTTGTGCGCGATTATTAAAGAGAACTACCAAGGGAACTGCACCTGTGAATGCACTGGGAACTACCTCCACTTCCGCCACTTTCACCTACGTGGAATGGTGGGGTTTGCGAGCTAAAGACAGTACTTTTTTCAGTTTTTATCACAAAACATTTATTTCAGTGAAATAAAAAAAATATTTTCTTAGTTTCTAATATAAAGAGTTTAATTTTCTTCTCATAGTAATCTCAACAGTTCTTGAATCGATGTAAAGGTTATCCTAGGATTTGATGACAACTTATTCTCTTCATTTGAAAAGTGTTTCGTAAAATGCTAATAAGTATGCTTACGAGAAATATTCAACAGATGTTTGTATCACTATGTGAAGAAAATTTCACTGTTTCCACTGGAGAAATAATTTATTTTGCCGAAAAAAATTGTTTGCTATAAAAACTACAAAAACAACTTTTCCCAACTTATTTTTCTTTGTTCAAAGGAAACAACCACAAAATTATATACTAGGATTCTGGTAGAAAGAAAACTTATACAATTTATCTGCGGTCAACATTAACAAGATTCTACTATATTATTAGTGCTATTTCATAGTTATTAATCATATCTATCAAAAGTGGCAGTTGCAGATCACATGACTTGACGTATGGATATGTGAAAGTATTTATAGTAGCATTATGTGTCAGATTAATAATAATAATAATAATATTTAGCACCGCGTCTTACTACCCGTTCGGGTTATACGCTTTAAGTACTAATTACACTAGTGGATTAGGAATTGGGAAGGTTTAATCAGAGGAAGTGAACCCGCATTTGCGTGAAGGGAGAGTGGAAAACCATTTAGAACACCACCACCACCACCCCCAAGTTCACCCGACCGAGATTCGAACCTCGATCTCCCCGTCCTCAACAGTATATATATATATATATATATATATATATATATTTATATATCACATAAATCTGTGCCGGGACCGAGGATTGAACCCCGGCCGCCAGCACAGCTCAGCAGTAGAGCTCAACACGAATTATGTGTCAGATAAGAGACTGTCTATAAAAATTGAACTATGCAACGTTCTTGACTTTACACGCTGCCCTATTTACAAATGTGTAACTCTTAAGGCGTCAATCTCATAATAGACTGGTACTGCGGATATCGGTGTTCAAATCCCGGTCGGATTTTAATAAATAGTTTTCCAATCACCCTCTACGAAAATGAGTGTACTTCTACTAAATTCAACCTTATTCTACCTTAACCCACCAGCGTAATTAGTGGACAAAAACCGAAGGGGTAGTAAAATAAGAAGCGGTTGTAAAAAAAAGTATGAATACCAGTTCCTTTTGCGCATTCGTTTGTACTTGACCTGCATTAATACCAAATTAGGCACAAGTTTACTTGATAGGCGCTAGTTTTGTCTCCATGGTACTTGGTCGTGTACACGGTAATACTTGACTTGTACTGAATTAAGTACTTAAACATCCACGAAGAATAGGCAAACAATTAAACAACACAATATTGGAGTAGCCCAACAACATATTTGTAGAATTATTTCACATTAGTAGCCATAAAATCCATCATCACACCTATTAGTGAAGATTTTTTATTTTAGTTTACGTATTTAACGTGAACTTTGTGAACAGAGTGATTATATCAGCACACGGCTTATTAACTAACTTAAACCTAGAATAAACACAACACCCAACCCTCATGCGCAAGGGGGAAAGTCCCATTACACCAAAGATACATTTTTCGGCCGTGCCGAGAACTGAGCCCATGACCCTTAGGCCCTAGCTCAATAAACCGACATACCACCGACTGGGCTATGGCGTCGGTCTAGTTAAGATTATTTTTTATAGTGGCTCTAATTATTATATATAATTATTGCTAATAAAACATATTGAGTACTAAACAGTTATGATTAAAACGATCCACTATATAATAGACTATCTATTTTTAAAGTGAGCCCACCAATATTAAGAATGAAAGTGAGTTGGTTTAGGGGAAAGGGGGGGGGGGGATAGAAAACACGGGCTTGTCATTTAAATTTATCATCATAATCTAACAGTTGCGCAAATGAAGTTATCAGGTGCCAAATAACCGACCAAAATTGAAGTAATTAACTTTCACGAGCTCGTTTCATCAAGTACCGGCGCAAAAAGCGCGCCGTCGATAGAGGGACTCATTTAGGATGCTTGGCAGTCCGAAACGAAAACAAACCCAAGTAAAATCGGAATAGCAGTGAATAGGTGTTAAAGCCCACACGGGTGATGACACGGCCCAAGGCGTCTGTCTCAAAATATACTTGACTTGCCAGTGACTGATGTATTGTAGGTTGGTTTTCCCCACCCTATTCCACGCCAAGGCTGGTACATTTCCTCAAAACTTTACCTTCTACATCATTGGTGTAAATATTCGGACCGAGCGGTAAATAAGATGAGATTCAATTTAAATACTTTCTTCCGAAAATCCTGTTTCTTACAGCTATAGATCTACTTTCACGTATTCATACGTCAAGTCATGTGGTCTGCAACCATCACTTGTGATATATTATATTACTAATATCTATAAAATAACACTATTATTATAGTAAAAAGTTATAAAAGTTGACCTAAAAAAATTAAATTTACGTATTATATTCCTAAACAAGGATTTGAACCCTGGCCGACCGTCTTTGCACACCGACCACTCTATCCAGGATCTCCTCCTCTGACCAAGATTCAAATCCCGGTTCGGGTGGTAATTTTTATATACCTACACCGTTTTAAATATTTCTGTACGCAAGAAGCCGGTCGAAGTAAGGTCACAGAGAGTAACGATCGTATGAGTTATGAACACCTAACAGGTCTTGGTCTTGCACTCCTTCTATTTCTAACTAGTCCTAACAGTACGACGAATAAAAACTAACGGGACCGCGAGGCTGATGATTCACAAGGGACTTGGCAAACATCGAACAAAGAAGCGGTCGTCACCTTCTTCTCGCGATGTTAACAAGGCCTAAGTGCCCATGTCAGTAATAATCCGCTTCATTCCAGACCAATCAAGAGGTGTGATATTAACGGCGCTGACTCTGTAGTGCAGATATCACCAATCATTTGTTGCGCTGACAAAACCTTTAACAGTACAAAAGTTTGGTATTTACTAGAGTGGACACAAAGCTATTTTCTATGACACTATACACCTGTTAGCATAGATTAAAAGTTGACATTTTCCACTCTTAGGGCTTAAAAAATGCACATATTTCAGTTGATCATTAAGAGCTAAATGTCCGGGAAACGAAAGTTAGCTGGTATAGAAGCGTAGAATGTATCTTTGTGAATCGAAGGATATCATTTAATAGGAGGGGTCGCAATACAAATGGTTTATTTGTATTTTCCTCCTCCCCTGTTTGTTCTACTACTGCTACACAGCTCCACCCCGGAACACTGTAAACCCTCTTGGTCTCTGGAGTTTACGAATTTCTGCTATATTTTTCTAGAATCTTAAGTTGGAATGGATGAGCTCAAGAGTTAAAGACAGTTTTTTTGCTGTTTTTTTTTATAACGAAACCATTTTTTTGGCAAATTATATGTATAGTTGAAAAATTATTTCTACTTTTCTACACACGGTAGTCGGAACAGTTGTTGAATATCTGTCAAGGTTGTCATGGAATTTGTTGAGAAACTTTTTAAATGAAGAAAAAAGTTCTCATAATATTCCGGGTCACCCTGAACTATTGACATTACCATGCGAAGAAAATTCAACTTTATGTTTCTACTGGAGATATGTTTTATTTATTTTGTCAAAAAATATATTTGCTATAAGAACTGCAAAAATACTGTTTTTAACTCGCGATCTTTTTCACCCTATCCTAAGCCCAAATACTAAAAGGAACCAAGGCAGAAGAAGATGAAAGCCACTTCTTCAACGTTATTACACCTAGCAAGGTGCAGGCATCACCCTCTTGTCAAAACATCCTAGGAAACGTGTCATCTCTCTTGAGAGATGTGAAAGGGTGAGGTGGGAGGGTGTATTTAGCGCAAACTGACGACATGGAGGGTGTGCTAATGGCACTCAAGCAGCGAGTGGCGCATTTAATGTTCGGCAGGCAGGCACACAGCACCTTAACGCAAGTCCTTGCATCACGCAACACGGCTATCAGGTTACCCTTGCTGCTTTCATTAGGACGATCCTTCAATGTCTGCCGGGTAAATGTTGCTTTGCTGTCCAAACAGTCGGTAGTTCTCGGTGAACAAACATAGCCCCCGTCAAACAGGGGGATAATGTCTGAACGTCTCACCCCCATCACTCGATCGTAAGAAGCAAACATCGACCGGTAACGGTAAAAATGAGGAAACGATCTCTGATCAATTGACATAAATATGCCGAATTGTTCATCCCCCAATCATATTCTTTTTTAGGAAGTTATGAACTCACGTTTGATGCCAAGCGTTATTTCAACGAAAATATTTGAAACCATATGTTGTAATAGTTATACAACCTTATCGGTAGCTGAATGCACAAACGTATACAAACTTGGGCCATTTCTCAAACTCAGCATTTTTTACTTAAATATATGTTACGCAGAAGTTCAAACGACTCTTACTTAAGTCCTAAGTATTCCTGTTGTGGATTTAAATGCAAGGTTCTAAGAAATACAAAACATGTTATGCATGAAATTACAAATTTATCAGAGGAATATAACATATTTTGGATGAAGTTTTTCGTTGATTAGCACTACCCCAAAAAAGACATGTTTCGGTGGTCAAAAAACACGAAAATAACCCAAATTCAGAAATATTATTATAGTTAAGGAGATTTATACTCGTTTACACCCTACAGCAGGTGAAAATGCAATTTTTTCTTGGCACCACGTATCACTACTATACGTTCGTGTTATACACACATGTACTAATTACGCTAATGTATTAGGGATGATGAAAGGTTTAACTCAAAGGAAGTGTACCCGCATTTGCGCGGATATAGTGGAAAAGCACCCCCAGTACACCCGAATTGGATTTGAACCTCAATCTCCCCGACATCGGCAGTTGATTCTATTGAGAGAGTGACACCTTGGACCAGCGGTTCCCGACGTGGGGTACGCGTACACCCAGGGTTAGGTGCCAGGAGGTTTGGGGAAAATATTTGAACAATGCCAACAGTGTAAGACAAAAGATCAGTCAAAAGTTATGAAATTATCTCAACGAAATGGGGAGAAAATTATTTCAATAAATAAATTAAATGTGTTAGCTTTTATTGTAACTTTTACTTTTTTAATGAAAAAATATATTTCACCTTTAATATTACAATGTATTTTAATCATATTATTAAACCATTTGTTTTCAGTTGAAATAAATAAATCTGAAATTACAACTATTGTATCTATTAACTAAACATTTAGCTAAAACTGTAGAGCACAATTTATGGAAATGGGCTGCCAGAGGATTCACAATAGAAAAAAAGGTTGGGAACCGCTGCCCCAGACCAACTAAAACGAGGAACTGGGAGATGTAAAATTATATACTTCTGCCTTAAGGAATATTTAAAGGTATTAATGAAAAAGGCATTATCACTTCCAGATATGTATTTTATACAACGCAAATTGCTCTTACACTTTTAAATTATTTTAGCGTCAAAGAAGTGTCTACTTTGGTAGTAGCCATGAACGCAGAATTGTGACAAATATGGTCAAAATGTAATATTATGACTTATGAAGATTTTTTAAAAAACAAACAAACAAACAAAGATATATAGTGTATGGGGAAAATATAAAAGCAATGCCCTAATGCTAGCAAGGCTGCCAAGAGAAAATGAAAACGCTGCGCGTAATATTTAGGCACCAGAAAAAAAAAGAGGTCTTTGTTTCCGTACACGGAAAGAAAAGTAAACATTCAACAGCAATAATATTTTCTATAAACATGTGAGTCCTGGAATATTGCTCAATATCAAAGCCTGGAACTCGCTAACCAACTGCAAGCCTCAGTCAATCGCGATCAATGTTTTAATTTCTATGTATTTAACAAAAAAATAAGATACGCCTGTCATGGCAACAATGTATCATAAAATGCTGTGGAGCGTTATCAAAACGTAAACAGGGACAGAGTCGAGATAAGAGAGGAAATATAATTTAAAATGGTTAATTGAAAAACGCGGTTACAAGAGATAAATGGTAGAAACAAAAGAAAAAAACTAAACCAATAAAATGCTATCCAAGCTCGCAGCAAATGGTTAGCATCGCAGGCAGGCCACACCTATCCGTAATCGTAAAAGACCGATTGATGATTAAACTAGAAAGAGGATATCAAGAAATCTCACGTTTTACGGACGGAACAAAAATATTTGACTTTGTATTGTTGTTGTGTGCGTTTTTATTTAACCAAGGATGAACAAGGTGAAAAATTAAAACCAAAGGTATTTTATCTCGCAACTTTAGTAATCATCAATAAAACATGAGGCATGGTAAAAAAAACTAGTATCCAAACTAGAAAACATGACAATTAAAAAAAAGTCAAACATTTAATTGATTAAACCTATAGTTAGAAGGATACACTATTTATGGACATAGCCGACAAATCAGTTGCTAGATCTACTTTCACGTGTTCATACGTTAAGTCGTATGATCTACAACTGTCACTTTTTATAAATATTATTAATACCTATAAAATTATATTAATAAAATAGTAAAATGTCATAAATTTTAGCCGCAAAAAAGTTGGTATTTCTTAAAAGTTTCTTCCCATCAGAATCGTACAATAGTAGTCTACACTGTGGATGAGATAAAAAATAAATCATATTGTTGATTGAACTTTTACAAATTCATGTATTTCTAGTTTCTTAACAACAATTAAAATTACAAACCTTTAAAACCTCACTTTTAGTAAGATTCAAATACCTCCTCAAAATAAAATCACGCACCACTTAAAAAACTAAGTAAGGTTTAATTTTCATAGGGGGACCTTTTAGAAAATAAAGATATCTAATTTGTGGTCAACAATGATAACATTTTATTATTTTATCAGCGTAAATTTTATTAATATTGATAATACACAAGGTGTAAATTATTACAAGCTACAAACTTCTAGTATATGTAGGGGGGTCCAAAGTAGACCCACTTTTAATAAGGGACTCGTGTCTGTAAACGTACTGCTTGCGTGTTGCATAATGGGACTGTTTAGACAAAAACAAATGATGACGCGTTGCATTTTCCACGTCATGATCACGTGAGGTGACTCGACCAATGTAACAACTGTAACCATCAAAGGTTTTGCTAGGACTACCTAATCTCTCTTAACGATTAGTCGCAAGATCATGGATGAATATACTTTTATCGATTAGACTAACATGGTGTTAAAGTACGACTAAGCTGCTCGCTGGTTTTAGGCAGACCGTTTTTCAAATCGTCCAACTCCACCTCATACAATGTTAGCCAAAGTTTTTCAATGATTGCGGGAAACAAGAACTTTCACAGTCAACGGGGTAAACTGCGGGTCTGGGAGAACTCACCGCAATGAAGTATTTGAAGACGAGATTCATAGGGATAAAGAGAACCCATCCATTAGCAGCAGAACCATTGGACGTGACATAGGTGTCAATAATATGAGCGTCTGGCAAGTTCTACATGAACAACAGCTCCACCTCCAGCCCTACCATCCGCAGTGTGTTTAAGCAATAAGTCCAGCCGGTTTTCTCGCTGGTTTGTGTAACGTTGCCCGTTTCAAGTTAAATATCCACGGCTTGTTCTGTTTACCGATTAAGCTTCATTCACCAGGAAAGTCATGTTCAACTCGTTGGGGACGAAGAAACCCCTCACGCCACTAGCTTCGCTAGATTCCAACAACAGTTCAACATCAACGCATAGGCTGGTACCATCGGCGGTAGTTTGTTTATCCGTACCTTCTTCCACCCCGTCTAACCGGGCCCGGTTATTTGATATTCCTGCAAGAAGTATTGCCAGAATTGTTGGAAGACGTGCCGTTACGAATTGGTCAAAAGATGTGGCTGCAACAAGATGGTGTGTTCACCACACTTTCCACTCGCCCTCCGAGACTACATCAGCCAAATATTCCAGAACAGATGGACGGGTCGAGGGGGACCAGTAAAATGGCCTCCCGCTCCCCGGACTTGACTCCGCTATACTTTTCCTGTGGGGCCAACATGAAAAGCCTTGTTTAGTGAACCCCCGTCGAAACAGAGGAAGCTCTGCTAGCACGCATTCTCGCCACAGGGTAAGAAATCCAAATGAAGCCTGACGTTTTTGAAAGAGTGTACAAAAATTTGTTTTGCAGGTGCTAAGAGTGTACCAGAACGTGCTTCGCAGGTGCTAGGAGTGTACCAGAACGTGCTTCGCAGGTGCTAAGAGTGTACCAGAACGTGCTTCGCAAGTGCAATGCTTGCATCGCAGTTAGTGGACGTCATTTGAACCATTATTGCAGCCATCTGCTTTGAAACAGTTAAACATTTTTGCATGTAATGTATACAAATAAAGTATTATGAGAAATATTCATATTATTCAACATACTAACAGTTCCAGTCTGGAACGCGCAAAATACGTTTTCGGACACGAGTTCCTAGACGTTTATAGTTTGTATTCATACACACCCTGTGTATCAAAAGTGATTGCAAAATATAACATGACTTGACGTATGAATACGCGAAAGTAGATTTAATAAATTTCCTAGCTTCCGAAAGTTAAGTCTCTTCATGTAAATATTCGGGTTCGACTCCTTAGCTCAGTCGGTAGTATCTACCTACTGAGCTAGGGGTTCGATTCCCGACATGGCTTAGAAAGTATAGTTGGCAAAATTTGGGATTTCTCTTTCGCTGTCATGAATTAGCGGCCGTGGGCGGGATGTTGTGTCTGTCCTAGATATAGGTTAGTTTACAAGTCGTTTGCTGATATAATCAATCGTTTCAGAAAATGAACGTTAAATACCTCAATAATATAAAAATACAATAATGTACGAGTAAGTATTTAGCTCTTTAATTAGATGACGTTCATTTATTTACTTTTTCGGTTCGTTTTGTTTCAAGGAATCGAGAGCTATATGGAGAGGGAGAGAAGGGGGGGGNACTACTTAATTTAATAAGCTGCGTTTGAAGGCATATTTTATGCTTATACTTTTTTTTTTAGTAAGTCTACTTTTATTAAGGAAAAATATATCCTTTCTTTAAGGACCTATCAACAATCGCTGCACCGGGGCCCACGTTTTTGATTATACTCCAGTGTCACCCATTTCCACCCTGTAGTGGAGGGGTGAGGGGGGGGGGTCAACCCAGTGAGAATATGTTGTGTATATATCACAGGCATGGAACATTAAGTCGAACAAAATGTTCGCCACCCGATTACAATCTCGTCACGCAACTTTGGAGCGAGACGTCACGTTCACGTAATTGCACCAACTCATTCCGGTAGAGGTGCTGCTATCTTTGGCCTCAGGGGTGTTAGAGAATTCAGGGACGTGGTTAGTACGGCCATTCCATTAACCAACAATACACTGGAAATATAGCCCCCACCCCACAAACATTCTCAACGTCGCAGATATCAACGTGCGTAATTAGACACCGAGGTTTATTATTAAACGTAAACATAATAAGGGTATAAGGGAACATACATTTTACAGGACAAGTTTTATATCTCAAACTTCCATAAGGACCCCAGCAAATTCTTTTTTAGTTAATTTAAATATGACAGAAACCTCTTTTAACCATAATCTAAAATACATTATAAAGTTCTCATGATTGTCTAGCAAATGGCAGCATCAACTCAAATTGAGTTAAAACTGGGCTTTACCCCTATTCCCTTGTACCGTTCAAATGTGAATTAAAGATTTTAAATTTCGAATAGAATCCAAATCTCTACCTATCTAACTCGAATCCCGTATGGATGAAATGTTTTAAAATAAAAAATTTCAGAATCATGATAGGCCCTAGGCCTACTTTTTTTAGCACTGCGTCTTACTACCCGTTCGGGTTATATGCTTATGTACTAATTACGCTAATGGTTTTAGGAATTAGGAAGGTTATAGTTATAGGAAGTGTACCCGCATTTACGTGGAGGGAGAGTGGAAAGCCATTTTGGAAAAAGCTACCCTCGGTACACCCGACCTATATTCGAACCTCGATCTCCCCGTCATCAGTAGTCTAGTCTAACGCGAGAGTAGCGCGTCAGACCAAGCGACCACTGAAGCGGATTCTACTATCTTAAATGTTATCGGATCAAAACCAAATCTAGTACCAAGACTAAATTATACTATCCATATGATTTGGAATTAAGTCCGAATAAATATAAGGTCACTAAAACGTTTTTATTTTATTATTAATATAACGAAATTCGCAAGTTTCTATGGTAAAGTAAAATAATGGATGCATCTATGCTATTATTCAAGAGTATGAATTTTAGATTCTAATTTAGAATAAATTCGAATGTAGAAACTATTTGGGAACTACCTGTATTCTAACCCCGAGCCCCCCGTCATAAGCATACGTTCAATATAATTTAATGAATTAATTTAAGAGCTAATGATTAAGAAATATATTTAGAGAAAGTCCTTCCACATTACCGTTGTCACGTGTGCCAATTTTTTTAAACATAAATATATTATGATAATGAAGACGGTGATTACCAGTTTGTGAAGTTAATAAGGTATCAAACCTTTTTTCACTATCAGTGTGTGCTGTTCCATTTAGCAGTAATTCGTTTTCTATATAAATTTATCACCTTGGAAAAATCTCAACCTTAAGGTGTGAGAACGTAAAAAAAGGGCAATATTTTTGCAAGTTTTGTATTTTTTGTGTGTGTATATTATATATATATATATATTACAAAATAAATCAAATATTTCTTCAGTTGAAACAGAGAGTTTAATTTTAATTCCATGATGATGTTAACAGTTTTTGAATATATGTCAAGGGTATTCTGGAATTTAATAAAACTTTTTCTCTTCATTTAAAAAGTTTTTCATCAAATGCTAATCAGTGGCGGATCCGGGGGGAAGGGATAACGTCAATCATCGCCCCCCTCCTGCATAGAAACCAATAAAAACTATTGAAACCAATAACTTAATATTGTAAAGAATGACGTAATACCTCCCTCGCCCTATCGCCTACATGACCTAACCAATAACTCTTTAAATTTAGCACTAATGTGCAGAAAGGCAAGTATCTTGAAGCTACAGCTTTCCAGTAATTAGAGTACTAAGTTTAGTAAGCCTGTGAGAGCAAATTATTTCTATCTAAATACATATTTTTTTCTATTAATACTAAAACATTTTAATCCCATGTATATATTTAATACTTTTATTTTGACACTGCCCCTTTTTTGTAATAAAATTACTAATGTGTTAGTAAAAATTGAGTTTTTTCTTGTAAATACCCTTTTTTATTACTTTAGATATTAATTAAAATTATGTTTATAAACTATTATTTTTATTATTAAAATATATATTTATATACAAATCTTTGTTAGTTAAAATTATCAGATTTATACTTGAAGGAGACATGAAAACCAATCGACCTCCTCGACAACTGGCTCTGGATTCGCCCTTGAGGCTAATCATGAAATATATCCAACAAAATATTAGTGTTGAGATTACAATGTGAAGAAAATTAAACTCTGTTTCTAGTGGAGCAATATTCTATTTATTTCGGTAGAACAAAAAAAAAAAAAAACTGTTGCCCTTATTTCCCTCCCTACGCTCCCAACTTAAATGCAAATATATGTCACAAGATCACTAGCTTAACCCGGGCAACGCCGGTCACTTGTGGTAAATATTAAAATAAAACATTTTATCTCTGTAATAGAGCGAATATTGTTTTCACGCTCAAACCGAGTCTGTATATATTTGTTTTTAATGTCGGCAGTTAGCACCCCACTGCAAGTATCAATTTCATAATAATATTTTAATTGGGTTAATTAACTCGCGCTTTAGGATCCAGCCTAACGTGTTGTCACAATCCAATTTTCATATAAAAATCTTTTGGAAAATATAGTTTTACTGTCAACGTTGTTAATTAACACTTACCATGCTATTGGTACTATTTTATATGTATTGATAATATAGGCCTATACCAAAATTTAGACCCGCAGATAACATAACCCCCAAGTATGAATATATGAAAGTAGTTTTAGTAACTTTTCTGTCAGATAAGAAAGCGCTTTCTATTATTTCCTACAGTAGTCCTATGGCTTCTTTGGTGCAGACTGACAGCTCACAGCTAACTTCTGACAGTCAACATTTAGGTATAATATCTACATTTTGACTGTCAGAAGTGACAGCTGCTAAACACATGTTTTTGCAGATCATCCGGTTTGGCGTAGGAATACATAATTTGGTCTGGTAGTTTTTAAAACCCATCGGATGTGAGCTGTGAGCTGTCAAGTCAGCACTAAAGAAGCCATGGGGCTTCTGTACAGTAGCTAAAGGTATGTCCATCTGGTGTCAGGCAAGCTAGTTAAAACAGCGCCAGGCATCTTTAGTCACTAAGAATTAATATATGTCCAATGGTTTTTTTGTGTTAGATTATATTAATGTTGGAAGTGAAAAATTATAATAATAATAATAATAATAATAAAGAAGAAGGAAAATGTGATAATGAATACTAGAAACTTGCCTGGGTTTTGTAATAAGATATTTCCTCCCCACGACGATGTCGACTCCCGACCTCAAATTCAAATTATATTTCCATCCGTTAATTATTAGAATTAACTTCTCGCCGCCGTCTCGACTCCAAGTCGAGGACCGGATTATATATATATAAAAAACAAACCAAGATGGCGACCGAGCGAAGGGGTTTCGTGCGCCGACCGTTGTTAATGTATGGCCATGTTTGGTCATAAATCAGAATTGCAATCGATACAAGCGCTTACATAAGAGCACAAGCTACTAATAAATGCATCGCATGCTGAGCCAGAAGCCATTATATTACGTACAAACACAAAGCACGCACCAAAATGTTCATCTACTCTAATATAAAAAAAAGCTTACACAAGCTGAAAAAAATAAAATCGCGATAAAATTATTTATAAAAAAAACACTTTCATAATCATAAGTAACCTACGCAAAAAAAAATGGAATTAAATATTTAAGTGGTTCTCAACACAATGCTAAAATGTCAATGTAGTGACATATTTCGAGATTACCTTACCCCCGCTTCGGTGGTCGTACGGTCTAAGACGTTACTCTCACAATAGAGTGGAACAACGGGGTTGAAAGGTCTGGAGTACTGAGAGTGATTGCTCTTAATTGATTTACCGCTTCCCTAAAATGCCGGTACATTTCCTCTAAATTCTACCTTACTCCTCCTTAGCCCTCATTAGTATAAACGTGCGGAACGCACGGACGGGTAGAAAAGACGCAATGCAAAATAGTGGGTCGAGTTATGGGACCATGTTAAGGCCCTTAGACAATTGAAAAACTTTCAACTCGTAGACACGAAGAAACCTACGCGTATTTGCGTGGAGGGAGAGTAAGAAACCATTCGAGGAATGACACTCAGGTACATCCAGCCGAGATTCGAACACCAATCTTCACAAGGCCGGATCATTGTAGGGTGTGCGATTGTTTTACAGACGGCTTCAAATACAAATCCATTATTTTAATTAATTATAGTAACAAAAAGAAAACTTCTAACAAAAAAAACCACAGTTTTGATAAGCAGATTTGTATTTTTATATAAAAAAACATAAAGCAAAATGTCAGTCACAATAAAAGTAGATCTCGGTGGTCTTGAGGTAAAGTGCTCGCCTCAAGGACTCGATGTTAGTGGGTTCAAACCCAGCAAAGGTCAACAGATATTTCTTTAGCGATAACATTTCATAGCACAACTTCCTTCGGAGAGGAAGTAAAGCCGTCGGTCCCATGTCGATTGTGGTATGTAAAAGAACCCTGAAAGATATGCGAAAATACCTTTCACAGCAAAATTGGTAGTCCCTTTCACTCTCGATTAGAGAAATTCTCGTTTGCTGATATAATCAGTCAATTCAGAAATAAAATAAATATTGTATGTAACCTACATGGGCCTAAAATGTTTTATTTAGAGTCTATATATCTCTTAGCCCCAAGTGTTACTACACACGTTTATGTACTGATTACGCTAATGGGTTAGGAATAAGGTTGAATTTAAAGTATATGTAGCCACATTTGCGTGGAGAGAACGAGAGAGAGAGAGAGTGGTAAGCCATTTGGGAAAAATCACTCAGTAGACCTATGTCCGACCGTAATCTCCCCGTCATCGGCAGTCTAGTATATTGCGAGAATAGCGCGATAGATCACGCGGCCACCCAAGCGGGTTTAGTACTAATACAAATATTATATAATTTAATATAAATAATTGGTTTTAATTATAAATACATTAATCTAATTACTGCATAGTTTTAGATGTAAACAATAATTTCGAATCTGCGATTATCACTTTTTGCAAAATGGTTAAACCCTCTTCACTTCTACCGGAATGTAGCAATGCAAGACCTGAAAGCAGTCTTCAGTCATTGCCGTACACAGTAGATAGGGATCCGCTCTTTACAACATCAAGGTAGAGGTTGCAAGGTTTGATTATTTTCGAATCAAGGGGGGAGGGGGTCACCCCGATACCCCCCACCCGCAACCTTGGATCTGCCACTGCTTCCAAATCACACCATATTCGACACCTTAGTGCGAGTGGCCAATGATGCATTTTAAACGATTCAGTCTGGTCAAGTTTCACCTTTTAAATAATTGATTTTAAGCAGTGAGATGAGAAGAAAGGCATATATTAAAACACATATTTTGGAGCGCCCCTTCCTGAGATGGGTGTAAATATTAAACCACAATTCTCCCTTATTTTGCCTTGAGAGTTTATAGTTTACATTAGGGAGAAAAGAGTATTTCAAGAGTGTATAATATAATTAGATACCATTTACCAACAAAAGGATCATGCGTCTGACGAACCGTTAGATGGATAGGTCTACACTAATAAATAAATGGTATAGACTGACAGCGAGCGATTGATATGTTCTCGTTGACCGAGGTGGGTGTGTTAAGGTGGGAGTGTAGGGGAAGCGAGAAAGGGCCGGTGTTTGTACAGTTTTTTTTAATGCAAAACTTTTTTTGACAAAATAAATAACATATTGCTCCAGTAGAAACATAGTATTTAATGTTATTCACATGGTGATATCAACAGTTCTCGAATATCTGCCATGGGAGTAGCGGCATTTGATGAAATTTTTTTTTAATTAAGAAAAGGAGTTCATTAAATTCCAGGACACCCTTGACAGATATTCAACAACTTTTGATATCAGCATGTGAAGAAAATTAAACTATATGTTTGTACAGGAGCACTATTTTATTTATTTTGACCAAAGTAATGTTTTTTATGGCAACAGCTTTTCTCGCATCCTCTACATCCCCACCTTAAAAGCAAATTCTCGATACTTCTGATATCAGTAAGAATCGAGGGGTATCGACGACACATAATCGAACAAACGAGACCGCTGTATCAAAAATAGGCACGATGGACCCAGCCTATTGACGTGATGTGACTAGTAGAAGCTTCGCATCACACACACAGAGAGAAAAAAAAAGCTCAAATCCGTTTAAAAGCTGTAAAAAACAAAATAGTGTGTGCAACCACTGTCCAATAACTTACAAATATTGATATCAATCCGGTGTAAAATATCGTTGGTAAAGGGATTCGTACACAAATTATTATTATTTTTTTGAAAGATAAATGACCGAAACCCCAACCATGGCATCGAAACGGAAAAACGATTTAAATAAATTGCTTCAAATCTTGACACATTTTGACAGCGTTTCCTCCAAATAAAAACATACCTCCAGAGAAAAAAAACATTATTCATTATCTTAATTTAAAGTTCAACTGGGGATTAATTTTTTGTTTTGTTTACCATCTCTCGCTCTTCCCAGAAGCGCAGTGGTCGATTTTAATTTATATCGAGCGACAACATACCCACTACTCACTGGTTAGAGGGCAAGGGAGGGTAGGGAGAGGAGTGAGGGGTGGAGAGAAAAAGATTTATCGATTTCTCTATAAATCTGTTACTACTAGTAGATAGATGAAATATGGTGACAACTCATCCCCGCCCATACACTGCCACAGTTTATTCCATAAACGTTTCAAAATTTAAAAAAATAAAATAATAAAAAAAAAGGTAGCGAGAAAGTGGCCCTCCGCCAGGGGTTATGGAAATGGACGAGCAAGGGATGAGTTAGAGGCTTAGTATAGCGGATAGAGGGGAGGGGCTGTTTAAGCTCCCTGTGTGAATGCCTCAGCATCGATCAGAGCGGTCGGTCCCTGGTGTTCAATTCGTCACCGCTCGACTTTGATTAATGGCGGGGATTTATCCCCGGGTTGGTCAATGTCGGACACGCATCAATTCTGGATTGACTCGTATGTGTATGTGTGTGTGGGCCCTTGTCGGACATGTGTAACACGCCAGAGAGACAATGGCCGCCACTACAAGCCGACACGACACGAGAACATGCGGAGAGCTGGTTGACGAGGCATACTACATACAACCTCTCTCATTTTTTTTGTTTTTGTTTTAGGCCTAGCCGATGACCGGCGACGGAACCCTCTCGAAACCTTTCAACTTTTTATAAGGGTCACTAATCAGGGGAAGGCCTTGTCTCGTAATAAATGATCAGCTGTTATAAAATGCAGTCAGACAGTCTGTCAGCCTCCCCTCTCCCCCCTTCGATCGGCCCCTTTCCTCCCTCGCGCCTCGTCAACAAAGTGTTCAAGCACACTTTCCATAAGTCAATCCAGATTCAATTTTTCGAGTGATTTTTGCAGTCTCCGTCGGGCTATTAGTTTAGACAACATAGATATTTTCACGTGTACATACTTGCTTCCCGCGACAAAAATGGAGGGAAATAAAAAAAAATCTCTCATAAATGTCTCACTCTTCCAAAACCGACATTTCACCTAGGACGGGATTAGGTGTAATCATTATCGTATTTAAATGCCCGTTCAAACGGGCGATATTTTCGTACATAATTCGGTTTGTAGGTTGTGTCTTTCAAAAGATTCGTTTCCTTGTATAAATTTGAGTCCTCCAGCATGCCCTATCAGCAGCTACTTTTTTTTTAGATTTTGAAACATCATATTCTTTCCTTGTTTAGAGAATGGTTATGGATGGATACGAACCAAATTCTAATTATTTTCAGAAACAATTTTGTGGACGTTTAATGCAATTTTTGAAATAAACCGGTATATATTTTGAATTATAAATGTATATAAAACACATTCAAGTTTTTTTGTAGGTTATACTCATATAATTATTTGCTCTGATGGGATAGCGATGAGGAAGGAAGCATTCAAAGGTAATCTACACACATGTGCGTGGACTGAGAGTGGGGAACCATTTAGGAAAAGACCACCTTCATTGCACCCAACTAGGATCGAACCCCAATCCCCCCCGTCTTTGAGATTAGAGGGTTAGACCATAAGGCCACCGAAGCGACTCGTTGTCGCGTGTTGATCTAATAAGTCGGTTCAGAAAATACACGGTTAAAAAAACCTAGCGGCATCCCCACATTGGTGGTCGTGCGGTCTAACGCGTCGCTCTCGTCTTAGGTCTGAATTTCCGATGACGGAAATAACAGTTTTCAAATTTCTTTCTAAATGGGTTCCCTCTCACTTCTCGAAAATGCAGGTACACTTAGTTTAAAATGTTACCGTCCTCATCCCCATCCAAATAACGTAATTAATGTTCACGTATGGAATGAAAAACAACTCTCGGCGAGTGAAATGTGGGTCCGCGCGCGCCGCCTCCGACTCGCGGCTTAATTTATATCTCAAGTACACACAATGTCGTCTGAGCAAGGCTACGTATTCTTTGGAATGATATGCGCAACACACATACATTGTGTACTTACGTAAAATATAAGACGTAGACAATTTACATTCTAAATGTAAATATATTTCACTGTATTATAAATATTCTATGTGTAGTATACAAGAAGAATAAACAAACCACTTGCCACATAAACCGACTAAGCACCATTCGTGACGGAATTATCCGCAAGCCCCGGGGGAAAAAGAATATACAAGATTTAAGATGAATAGTTTTATTCAATTCATAAAGAATGTCGGTTTGGCATTATCTTAACATTTATATTATCACCGTGCCTTACTACCCGTTCGGGTTGTGTGCATATGTAACAATTACGCGCGTGTGCTAGGGATAAGGAAGATCGCACATAGAGGAAATGTACCCACACACTTGCGTGAAGGTAGATTGAAAAGTCATATACGAAAAAAAGAAACACCCATAGTCCACCCAACCGTGATCCGAGACCCGATCTCCCCGTCATCTACAGCCCAGACCAGACACCTTAAACGTGGGGTGGACAACCCTGTCGACAATCGCCACAAGTGGCGAATTGGCCATAACAGTGTGGTGAATTTGATCTGGCCAGATCTCACAGTAACGGAGTTTGCTGGTTGTAAACTGATATTTCCCGCGTATTATTGGAATCATTCCGCTTTCTGAACGAGTCATTGATTGACACAGCACTGCCATAAAATATATTCGTTAATTCTCTGCTTTGAGGGAATCCAACCGCGGGATGGACGGTTCTCTACGATGGGAATCGTCATGTCAAAATACATAGAAATTGTTGATATCAAATTTGAGGCGGAGAAAAGATGTGCATCGAGACCATATTTTCAGCCAATATTTCTGCTTGGAGGTGGAGATAAGATGTGCATTGAGTTCAGATTTTCAGCTAATGTTTCTGCTTGCAGGTGGAGATAAGATGTGCATTGAGATGTGTATTTAGTTCAGATTTTCAGTCAATATTTCTGCAACTTATTAAACAAAAGGATGGTGAAATTTGGCATTAATTTGTCTTGCATTTTCAATTCCAGCAATGTTCATAATTTGCGTTTTGAGGCAGATGTAACTGAGTTGTCAAAGTGTAAATGTCTTGAATGTTCAAACAGTGTGTGTTATCCAATAGGGCAACCTAATTTCACTTATAATTCGCCACACCTGTAATAACAGCGATAAACATGATGCCCACCTCTGCCTCAGACCACCGAAGCGGGTCGTTATCTTATTGCATTTCAGACTTAAAAATAATAATAATAAAAGAAAACCTGTATACATAGAACACACTAACGTGTGTCATTAAATTACCAAACGTGAAAAAAGTAGAAATCACACGTGCGTTGCTTTGTTTTTAGCTGCAATGAATAGTTGGTAGACATGCGGGCTGAGGCATCAACATCGTTTAGTCTAGTTTGCCTGTAACGAGGGAAGATTGAGGTTTAAACCCAGTCCGAGTGTACAAAGGGTGGTTTTTCACTCTCCCTCCACATAAAATGGGCAAATTTATTTTAAATTCTTTCTTATTCCACGTCCCCGCCTCCTTGGTGTATACAAATGCGTACAACCCAGACGGGTACATTAATAATTTTGTGCTACAAATACTTGTTTAAGGCCTTACTGTGTATTTAGGTATAATTTAAGAACCCCAGCTTTAGTGGTCGGATGGTATGAGGAAGGGGTGTGCAATCTTACTTTCAGGAGAAACAAATTAAAAAAATTGACGGGCGGGCCACAGACTTTTAGATACATTGATAATGAAAAACAATCTTAATTACCTTAGTGGCCTGGTATGTTTTTAAGTTAAGTAATTTCAGAAGATTTATATGATGGGAGTGAGCTGAGTAAGAATGTGAATGAGCTTCCAGCACGGAAAACATAGCAACACATTTAAATGATTTATCCAGCGGGTCGGGCCGTAGTTTGGCTACCCCTGACCTGAGGCGTCCCTCTCGCAATAAACTGGGTTGCCCAAGACGTGCAGATCGGGGCTCAAATCTCAGTCGGGTGTACCAAGCGAGCTGTTTAATAAAGGGTTTTTCCCTAAACATCCACGCAAATGCGGGAACACTTCCTCAAAATCTAACCTTCCTAATCCCTTGTACAATACCACGATTAGTCGTAAGTACAACCCCGGTGCCAACAATATTTAAGGATATGAAATAGGAAATTTTCCTTTAATTTATTTTTCCAGGAAATTATTCCTACTATTTAAATTGAACGAATTCAACCCAGATGTCGCAAGTTTTAAAGTTTGCACTCAAGTCAAATTCATCCTCAAGGACGTTAACACCAGAAACCTTATCAAATGTGTCACAGTAAAAATATTAATATAAGTGATTCCAGTTCTCCTCTCACACTCACATATCGACTACAGTGCTTGGTGGTTGGATGTGTCACTAATATAATCAAAACACTTTACAATTACATGCTCTTCCCCTGTGGTTCTATGGTACCACATTTTTTACAAGAATATATTCATCTCTAGTCTCATTCCCTACTACTTGTGATTGTGACCAGACTAAAATCCGAGGGCAATTCGGGTTGGGCTTCATCTACTAAATGTTCGGCAATTCTGGTCAAAGCTCCCCCTACCCCCCACTCAAGTGCTAATATTTGCTAATGGCTGTGAGAAAGCAAGATTATCTGAAACTGTCTCAAAAAGGCCCTTCTAGTCGTGGCTAGAGTCTAGAAAATAGTTGCCAACTGTCAGAGAAGGTCCCACAAGACGTAGCTGGAGTATAGACAGAAGGACGGGTCGCAGCTGTCACTTGTCTAGTTGCTGCACGCGGCGGTGCGGGCGGTGTTGCCAAAGCGCGCAAGGAGTGTTTGGTGAACGAACAGAGGAGAGGGTATAGTGACGTAGAAGTTTCATTTATTAGAAAACAATCATTTGAGCCTTGCAGGGACATGAAAACTATATGCATTGCTGCACACGCATTTTCATAACGAGAAGATGGGGAAACTCCGTTACAAAAGGGGGAGGAGGGGCCAGAGGCGTATGAATGATGTTGGTTGTGGTGGGGATTTGTTGCTGAAATTATATGTGAGTCTGACGAGGCTTTATAAGAAAAGTGGTTCCGGTCCCTATACATGCAGGCCTGCCATTATTTTTTCACTACCAAATTACCTCTGTTTTATAGAAGAAATTCTCATTTTCCCAGGCAACTTTGATTGAATAAAATAGCAATAAATTTAATTTTTCAACAAATTGACTAAGTGTGAAGTGTGAAGTTATGTAACGTGTGTTAAAACAGGTAGATTTAAAATTGATGGGGAAATACATCTTATGTCCCCACAACCCTATTTTAAGAAGTAATAAGACTTTTAGTATATACATAGACCTATTTTAATATTTCCGTTAAATGTCCAAAATTAACAAATATTTGAGTATTTTTATTATTTTGCCAAATTCTCTGTGCTACCCTGGTTTTACAGATGCGTGGCAACCCTGACATGATATCAAAGCAATTATTTTTAACAATATGTGTGCCTAAACGCTACCTATGAAATGTTTTATCCACAAATGAAAAAAAATATCCACAGTTTATTTTATTTACAGTTTGCAATACACTTTTACATAGAATTTATATATATATATATATATATGTCTAAATGAGCGCCTCTAGCTTAAATGTGAAGTATTTTATGTAAGTTATTTTGTGTGTGTGTGTATATCTATATATATATATATATATATATATAACTTATATAAATTACTTCACATTTAAGCTAGAGGCGGTCATTTTATCTTAGAATGTGGTTAGTTACAATGTAAACCTACCCCCGTGTACCTACGTCACTGTGAGGGAGTAAAAATATCCTCAGTGTATCCGATTAGATATCGAAACAAAGACTAGAAAGGTCAGATAAGTTACAACAGTCCAATCTACATAAAAATACTCTTATCTGACAGATAGAAAAGTTACTAGATCTACTTTCACGTATGCATACGCCAAGTCATGTGATCTATAGCTGTCACAGTTGATACCATCAAGAGATATAAAATACATACATGCATTCTACATACCTAACTTTCTCCACAATTCCATATCCTTGCGATGCTCCCTTCGATTCGACAACAGCCATACATCGAGTTATACACAACACACTCTACCTTCATATATTTGCGTCGTCACTAGATCCACACTCATCCTCTAAACAAGCTCAAACCAACGCATGGCACTTCTTTCACATTGACCTATTGGAGTCCCTTTCAAACCGCATTCCTTCACCACTCATTTATTACTGACTCTGTCCATATGAGGTTTTCCACATATATTTCTTAGATATCTCACTCCAGCCACATTCACCTTGCTCTTGTGTTTCTCCCGACAAACCCACGCTTCACACCCATAAAACAATGTTGGCGTTAACACACTTTTATCTACTGCCTTCTTTGCGTCTCTACGTACTACTTCATTCTTTGCTATAGTCCACACATATCCAACTATTATCAGAGATGCATTCATCCATCCATCTGCTGACTTCACCATATATTCTTTTATTAAAAAAAATCTGCTCAGATACACAAAATAACTAGCTAGTTCTAACAGTTTTCCATTTATACTTAAATAACAATCATTTCCTGATCTGTCCTTATAAAAAACCATCACCTTAGTTTTGGAGAAACTTATACAAAGATCCATTCAGCCTGTCACCACATTCAAACGATTTAATGCATTCTGCGAGTAACGTTCATTCTCAGCCGTTATTACGGCATCCTCTACGTATCGCAGAACTCTCACACTCACATTGTCTATATACACACCAACCACATCCTCGTAAGCATCCCTCATACACTTATCCATGAAAACATTAAATAATCATTGAGACATAACACAACCTTGTCTAACACACTGTTCAATGCCAAGTCATTCACCCAAAGCTCCCATACACCCTAACACACGATTTACTTCCATCATACACCGTCATAATTACATTTACTAACCCTGCATCCACACCATACTCTTCAAGAACATTCCATAACATACTCCTATTCACCCGATCATACGCTTTCTCCAGATCAACAAATGCACACCTAACTTTCTTCATTACTGTCGTACACTTCTCAGTCACTTGTTGCAAATGCAAATATCCAGCCCATGCCCTGTCATGAAACCACATTGTTCAACCCCAAATCTTGTCCACTGTTTTTTTCACGCCTCCTCTTAGTTCAATAACAAGGATAACGGGGTTCAAATCTCGGTAGGGTGCACTGTGGGTGGTATTTCCCTAAATGGTTTCTCCCTTCCACGCAAATGCGGGTACATTTCCTCGAAAATATAACTCGACCTTCACTATCTCATAAACACGATTTAATGTATACGTATAACACGAACGGGTACCAAAACGAAGTTAAAAAAATGACCTTGACTCTGTGAAGGCCTTTGTCGGCCATGGCATCGCTGTCATCCCCCGTCCAAGAATTGTCCAGTACTCTGGCTAGACAAAAAAAATATATATATATATAGAAAAACACTTCCCGTGATCCCCCAATAACCCCTTCCACGCCAAAAGCTGCGGTCGAGCGACACGGAATGCAGACCGATAAACCACATGATCAATCCCCCCC